>CM024242.1:96212868-96386310 GCA_013421045.1 Propylea japonica
TGAAAAATAGCATTTTTCTTTGAATATCATATCATAGTAACACCTCTTATTGGAAAACCCTTATAAAGTGCTGTCAACGTTTGATATTTCATTGAGTGATTTTTTTTGAAGACCGATATCGGCAATTTGTTGGTTTACATAACCGTTGAGATGAAATTAGTTCATCAGAGAAAAAAAAATGTTGATTGTGTTAATAAGCGCGCACACAGAACGAACTCTTCTCACCCGTCCAGCGCACCATGGCGACGGAATTTCCATGAACCTTTCCTTCATTTGAGACCAACCCTACTTCTCTATTCCTTTCCAAAAAAATTTTAAAGCGCTTTTAAATCGGAATTCCTTAGTTGAAAACCCAATAATTAAAACTTCAAAGCAAACTGGGCAAAATAAATGCATAGTCTTCAATTTCATTGTATCAATAGCAAATAAACATATAAAATCGAGTGAACCTAAACATAGGGAATTTCCAATTTCAACTTCTATTAATATCTGATGTTTGTGGATTTACAAAAGTATATGATAGCATTCCTCTCATGAAACAATAGGAAGTACTTCAAGAGACTACTATCAACCACACACTTGTTAAGCCATCAAAAATATATATGATCACATGATGTGAGGTTTCGAAATAAAGAATCAGAGCCATTTTCAGTCAATAAAGGTTTACGCCAGGGTTGCTGCATTTCTCCTACGCTCTTTAAAATATATATAGCGAAAGCAGTGTCACTGGGAACAAAAGATGTCGAGGTATGGGTATCGAAATTGATGGAGATACTTGCATATACACTCTTCAATTTGCCTACGATCAAGTTATTTGTGTGAATGATAAAGAAGACCTAGAATATATGGCGAGAAAGCTTCAAGAAGAGTATGGATGATTGGGTCTTCAGATGAATATAACTAAAACACAATACTTGTGTGTTGGAGGAGAAACCACTGATTTGAAGCTAGAAATAATGAAACCATAAAGAAATGCGAAAGCTACAAATACTTGGGTATCAACTTCAATACAGAAGGAACAGATGACACCGAAATTAAATCACGAATAAATGAGACAAAAAAAATATTGAATTCGCTAAATGGTATTCTATGGAGCACAGAGATAGGAAAAAAGAGATAAGTATATATAATAAACTAATAAAATTACCTTAGTATACGGATCTGAAACTTGGCGATTGAAAGAACAACTGAGGAGGAGAATAGAAGCTACATAATTGGATGCAATACGGCGAGCATCCAGAACTTCGAGATTAGAGAGGGTACCGGATATGATATAAGGTAAAATATGGAAATAAAAGAGACAGTCACAGAATATAAAGATAGGAAGCATCTGGTATGGAATGGACATGTGCAAGGAATGACAGACAATAGATTACCGAAGAAAGTAAAGAGATATATACCTCCAGAAAACAGAAAAAAAGGAAGACCAAGAACGACATGGATTGATGGAATAAAAAAATCAATGAGTGAAAGAGACTAAATGATTAAGACTACAACAATAGAAGGCATTGGCAATTGGGAATCGGACAACGTCTTTAGGATGTTTTAAACCCGAATGAATATTTTTTAAGTTCTATCAAGTGTGTAACTGAGATAAGCCCTCAGTTAATTCATCTGTAGAGACATTTCCTGAAACGTGATATAGCCATATACTCTTTTCTAAAAATTTCAGCGAAAAAACTATGAATTTTAGCCCAACATAATTGAAAGTGGCGGCGTCTAGATCGAACACCCATAAATACGGTCATTCCCAGAAAAAAACTCGTGCAAAATCGTTAAACACGAGTCCAAAGAAATCCGTTTAAACGCAAATTACGGCACATTTCTGAAACCATATCGGGCTCGCACAAAACATCGACCCTTTGCTTTTCCTCGCGGAAAACCGGGCCATTTTCATTAGCCTTTCATGTCGCAGCTATTCATCCAGATCCCACGGGAAAACGCAGCCTGAAAGGGGGTCAGGAGACCGAGCCGTGTACCTACAAAATAGGAACGCACGAAAAGGAAAAACAGTTTATGTTTTATTCAATTTTATTCAATCGGGCTGCGGTTTTTCCCCATTTTCCGGCCGGAAAACTCGAAAGGGATAGCGTCTTGCGTTTGCGATACCGTTTTCCCGATCGTCTAGACGGTCTTCGAGTGAATATAAGTGGGGGCATTAAGGTATAATGAAGTCCTTACGGTTTTTTGAGATGATTTCCTTTCGGGAGAAGTTTGAGGTGGGGTTTCGTTACGACGTATTGTTTAGGCGTATCTGTTACGAAATATTCAGGACGTATTAGGTGCGCAACTAAGTTTCTGCCACATTTTCATGAAAATGCAACATTCCTTTGAAATAATGTTTCAAGATTGAGCCTGCTGAAAGCAATTAAATTATGTCTTGACTGGAAGCTATAGCCTGGAAACTGGGCTGGACACATAAAGATATTGAATCAATCAGATTTGAACCTTTTAAAAAAACTATCGGATGTTATGGGAACCATCTTTCGAAACGGTCGTCGTTGCTGACCGTCCTAGAGCAAAGGAGTCTGGCGGAATTTCCCAGGGATGGTTATAACCAAAAATACTGCGATGGATTAACTTTGTTACTAAAAGAGATACAGAAAAATGTTTTCTTCATAGTTTCAGGAAATCGGCTGAGGTTTTACAATACAAATTCACATAATGGAATAATGGAATATATACAAGATGGCCAACATATTGATGGCAAATTAACCCTTTCAAATGGAACAACCTGTATATTTTTCCATATTTGGCCAGCTCTTTTTTTTCTGATTTCGAATATGTAACATATGTTGGTCCATGTCTGAGTATCACAGAGTTTCAAAATTCAAGAACCACCTGGCAAGCTCTGTAATATTTTTTCAAGTGCAGACTGCGTTTACTGAAAATGCCCATTTTTGGATGATGATAACGTCAATTGGAATATATACAGTGTGAACGACATATTGAATGCAACTTCATTTTTCAAATGGGACACCCTGTCCTGTAGGTATATTCTTCCATCTTTTGATAGGCTATTTCCTCCTGATCTCGAATATGTGTATGTGGGTATGTGGGTATGTCTCTTCAATTTTCAGAGCTTCAGAGTTTTGGAATGATGATACCGATTAAAAAAATATGTGAAATACATACGAATTTCTTTATATTCAATCAATTCACTTGAAAGTATTTTTTTAAAATTAATACTTAACAATTACTAAACAAGATGGTTTTTGAAATTTGAAACTATGTGGTGTTCAGAATAAGACAGATAGACCAACATATGTTACATATTCGAAATCAGGGGGAAAAAGCTAGCCAAATACGGAAAAATATTCAGGTTGTTCCATTTGAAAGAGTGAATTTGCCATCAAAATGTTGGCCATTCTGTATATATTCCATTATGTGAATTCATATTTTAAAACCTCAGTCGATTTCATGAAATTTTTGTATGAATCATTTTTGTGTATCTCTTTCAGTAACAAAGTTGAAGGAGGGGGAGGGTAGAATTATAGTGAAATACCCTGTGCGTCATGATTGTGAGACCTACGATCAGATATGGGCCAGTAGGCTGGTTTGCTAAGGCACTTGTCAGCTAAGTACGAGGAAAAGGCTCGATAACTCGCTCGATAAAGTACGATGGCTTGACTGTGTGTGCATCACTGGAGCTATGAGAACGTGCCCAACTTGGGCACTTGAGATCATTACGAATCACACACCTGTACATCTAGTGATTGATAGGGTAGCCCATGAGGCTATTCTTAGAATACCTAAGGTAGGTACAGGTAATGAGAGAATAAAGAACCAGAGAGTCTGGTCCTCTCTGAACAAACTACATCTCATCTGCGAACCTTCCTTGTGATGTAATGATCAGGAAAGTAAGCACTGAGAACCTTTGAGACCATTTTCGTTTAATGAGAACGAGAGCTCAAAAACGTGTGACGAATTATGTTGAAATGACATAATAATTTAAAATACGATAACGGGAAGTTTTGTGGGAATCCAATCGATAACACTATGAAATATATTTTAAAAGTTCAATAAATTCCTTCAACCCCCTCATTCTACTGATCATTAGAAGGCTCCTTTCTGCTGCGTATTTACGAAAATTCATTCCTTTTGCTAATCGTACTGTGAAATTTCCGAGAATTCGCTCAACGGCCCCAATTCTCATCAATTATATTTTCCGTCGAATGTTACTGGAGAATTTCGTGAGTAATTCTTCGAAGTTCTTGATGAAATTCTGCGAATTTCCACTTCAGGTGCTTCGATTGGAAGTTATTTTCCAGAATTTGTTCCTCAGCAGGTAATTTATCAGTTGGAGATTCGTGAATATTCTCGGTTCGCTTCCCTTGGAATCGTAGATCTGACTGCTTATTATGTATGTTTCGAATGATATACCTACGCCATTTTGTGTAGTGAACTTCATTCAATTAATTATGAATTAAACTGAGTTTTACTCAGGTCCGGATTAAACTCTTTTCCGCCCCTAGGCCAAAAACAATTTAGTGAGAGTAGAGAATTAAAAGAGTTAAAATTTTTTAAATACGTGATTTTCGCTAAAGTTGATTAAGACAATTTTCTATCAGGAAATGAAGCAATCAACTGTTTCAGAGTGTATATTTCGTAGTAAAAACTACAGTTTTCATAATCGAACTAATAATGGTTTTCTTCTTGCCTTCTTTTCCGCTAATTTCTGCAAAACTACTTCGAAGTCTAATTTTTTAACAAACTCAGCTTCAATTCACAAAACGGCCAGAGAATTCAGAGGCTCCTGAGACATGCTATATTGCAATTATGTTAAAATTCGCTTCAATGTTGAAAACGACCTCTCTGCTGAACAGTTCGTTGCAAAAGTACATAAAAACATTCTAATTGTAATATCGATATAGGGAACACTTCCCATCTCGAGTTTTGGAATTTGTTCTAACTGAGATAAGTAGGATTTAGAGTGCAAACATTCATCGTAAAGGTTCTCATCAAAATCGTCAAAAAAAACTAGAGATGAGATTAGTAACCTACTCCTACTCCTAATTTTTCAGAACTAATCGATTGCAATTTTAAGAAAAAGAAAAACTTCGCAGCAAAACCCTTGTAGCAATTTTTACGTCCATTCAATTCTCTTGTTTAACATGCTTAGTCTGAAAATATGATCTGCGGAGCGAGCAAGATTATCTGTGAAGTCAAGACATTTGTTGTAGAGTGAAAATAATAAAAGAACGCTCAGGCGCAAAGGCTTGTCAAGTCCAAGAATTCGTAACCCCAAAGTATTATTTGATGTCTTTCGCTCTGAAACGGTGTCTCTGCTTTCGCGATACCACATATTGTAACAACAAATTAGTTTCATCTTTCGTTAAAACATCCAGAACATGAATAACCAACCTAAACTGTCCCAAACTAACTCTTAGGTTAGAAATAAAATGACATTTTGAAGAGCTCTCGCTTTTGAGCGGGAGCGAATATATCTGATCTTCTTGCTCGCTCTGATAATAAAAGATCACGATGCAGAGTGAAGTGAACGAAGAGAGCTTAATAAAAGAGCAGCTGAGCGCAAGAAGTGCACGCCGAGCAGAATATTCAGATTAAGCAATAGTCAATTATAACAAGATAAACCCCTAGTCTGAAGTTTTTACTCCCACTCAAAACAGTATGTCCCACTGGAGTTTCATGAACAGTTCTTGTTGTGCATCTTTTTACTTCACTTCGATATTTCTCAAATCCAGAATTGATCTTCGCTCTCTCCGCAAATCGATCACATTGATCTCTTAATCCTACGATATAATCAACCAATGAATCATTATACAAAACTACTTCATCTATACCAATGTCAACTTTCTGTATTGCTTCGCTCACTTTATCAAATCTTCCAAAATTGGACTCCATACAGCGATCATTATTTCGGTTTCAAGATTGGTCTTCAATCCTTTTGCTTTGACCTTTTCGGCTCATCAATTTCACTCAAAGCTGCGACAACTTCTTTCAATTTTGGTTCATGCTGTTGCAAGCTTTATATCTCGCCGACCAGCGAGTTGTAGTTTTCGAAGATGGCTATTTCTACATTTTCCAAGAGGAGTTGAAGAAAGTTTTTTATTCGCCGAAAATTTGTAATTTTTAATTACATAAATACTTTTCCATTCACTTCCTCCAACTAGTTTCCAAAGACGAAATAACAGAAATAAAGGAAAGCAGCACCACAAAACGACCGAAAAGATACGAATCATTGAACAAGTTTCAAAAACCACATAAGCACCCCAAAATGTTATATAAAATGTCCAAAACCCACACCAAATCCAACAAATTTTCCCATACCATCTCCCTTCAAAGGCACACTCAATATCCGATAGATGGCACCACCGACAACGCCCATTCTCGTGAATATCTCATGAAGTAACACCGGTTTGATTGATATGCTATCATATTTCAAATACGCCACTGCATATCTGTCGTTCACCGATCAACGGATGATGAAGCACCTCTAGCAGACATCATCGCACGCTTGGCAATCGTATCACAGACTGACAGACAGACAGATCGATGGTAGAAGCGAATGGAAGCCATTAATCATCGGTCGGTAAAGAAGATGTCGATGACTGTCGCGAATAACATGAGGTGGATTTCGAGGTTAGGTATATCATTTTCACATTTCTTCTTTATGATCTACCCTATTGAAATCCTAAATTTACCTTTAAAATATCAAGTTTTGAAGTATTTCCTTTTGAAAGTTATCGTGTAGACGACCGATGGTTCTACAAGCGTAAAAAACTTTTTGAATCCATGTTAAAGTGAATAGTGTTTCAAATTGAGCGGTTCTCTCAAGAAGAAATGAAATATAGATGGCGCACAGAATTCGTCTGAGTATTTTGACGTTTGAGATCTGTATTGTAAAGGGTTTTCCGATAAGAGGTGTTATTTTGATATTCAAAGGAAAATGCAATTTTTCAATATTAATTATCGGATGTTTTCATTATAAAGAAGAAACTAAGCCGTCAATAGTGGAAAATAACATCAGGCAAATGACCACCACGGCCACGCTTACAGGACCATATCCTTTTGATGAAATTTTTCCATAACCAAATCGCAAAGTGGCTGCCCTATGTCCTCGATAGCCTCACGAATTCCATCTTTTAGGTCTTGAATCGACGCTGGGCTATTTGCGTAGACCTTCTCCTTCACGTGGCTCCAAAGGATGAAGTCGCAAGGTGTTAAATCACAAGATCTCGGTGGCCAATTGTGATCACCCCTTCGAGTGATAACACGGTCCGAAAACTTTTCCCGCAAAAGATCTATGGTTCTTATATTACTGGAGATTCACAACAAATCGCTTACAACAATAACGAAAATCTGTTTTTACATCGTTGTAGATTGTTTTGTTTGAAAATTCACAATGTGCATGGCCAAATAATCGGTTTCAATTTATCAAATGGGCTAATATTGATGTAAAGGGTTTTCCAATAAGAGGTGTTATTTTATATTCGAAGAAAAATACCATTTTTCAATATAAATGATCGGATGTTTATTTCATTATAAAGAAGAAATTATGCCGTTAATAGTGGATAATAACATCAGGCAAATGACCTCCACGACACGCTTACAGGGGCATATCCTCCTCTTAATGAAATTTTTCATAACCAAATAGCAAAGTGGCTGCCCCATGTCCTCGATAGCGTCACGAATTCCATCTTTGAGGTCTTGAATCGATGCTGGGCTATTAGCGTATACCTTCTCTTTCAAAAGGTCCCAAAGGAAAAAGTCGCATGGTGTTAAAGCACAAGATCTCGATGGCCAAATGTGATCACCTCTTCTAGAGATAACACGGTCCGGAAACTTATCAATAGTTTCTTTGTTTGTGTGACACGTAGCGCCGTCGTGTTGAAAGTAAACGTTGGCCAGATCAATACTATCCAATTTCGGCTATAAAGAATCATTATTCATCTCTCGATAGCGCAATCCATTCACTGTAACTGTTGCTCCAGCATCATTTTCGAAAAAATAAGGTCCAATGACTCCGCCGGGCCATAAACCGAACCAAACAGTAACACATTAAGGATAAAAAGGCCTTTCAACAATAACTCTTGGGTTTTCCGAGCATCAGATGCGACAATTTTGCTTGTTGACGAAGCCACCGAGGTGGAAATGGGCCTCCTCACTCAACATGATTTTTCTATTGACTTCCGGATCATTTTCATGCATTTCAAAGACCCAATCATCGAAGACACGACGTTGTTGATGATCGGAAGGCTTGAGTTCTTGTGCTAACTGAACTTTATGAGCCCTAAGCCCTGAATCTTTATGCGAAATATGGTGTAATGACATTTGTGAAATGGCTAATTCCAAAGAACGACGAGGAATGGACAAACCTGAGTTTTCTTCAATACCTTCTGCTACAGCAGCAATATTATCGGCTGTTCTTGAGCGACGTGTGCGGGTTTTATTATGTCCCGACAGTTTGAATTTTTCCACCAATTTCTTTGTTGCGGTCCAACAAGGTGCTTCACGACGACCCAAAAATGTTCGAGTTCTACGAACCATCTCTGCCAAATTTCCACCCTTTTTATAGTGAATTTTAATAATTTCAATGCGTTCTTGAAGTGTGTATCTTGTCAAATGTCAAAAATGGCAGCTTCAAACGTGACATCTACCGAAATAGCGGGCTATTGAAAATAACACCTTTTATTGGAAAATTCTTCAGTTTGTCTTTAATTTTTTACCTTCCGATGTGAACTCAAAATTGTCTGCCGAGAGACCTTATTAAGATAATAGTCGAAAAATAATTTCAAATTGTCCTAACTCGAGAACAATTTCAACGATTCATCCCTTATAATCCCGAACTCAACTAAGCCATAACGTTCTAGTTTATCAAACCTTCTTTCTTCCTCCAATATTACCCCTCCAAATTATGAAAAAAAATTACACACAACCTTTGTTATCATTGCTGTAAACACACAAACCTAGTTACATGCAAAACAATCGAAAGATAAGAAAACAACAACCTTCATTCTGTAAGTCACCCCTGTCAAGAATGAAACATCACACCCTAAAACCACAAAAACACCCCCTCTCCATTCACCAAACAACCAAACCATCTGCTGAAAATAACAAATATTCTGCCCAACTATAAACCACATTTATTTACCCCGAAACAAATCGAATTCTCCCTGAAAAAGGGCGGTACAGTAACGCCCAACCCCTTTTTATGCCCTGCAGAAGTGGATGGGGAAGAAAAATCGCCTCCAGGATTCAAAACACAAGTCGGGGTGGTTTATCTACGTACGTGGAGGTCTCAGAACTCCCTTTTCATGGAGATATCAATGGAAATAAATCTGTTTTTCCTCCGCATGCTGGGAATGCAAAGTTTCTCGTTGGATTGGAAGTTCAACACAGTGGTGTGAAGTTGTAACAGCTAGTACGGGCAAATAAGCTGTTTTCCTTGTGTCCTGGAATGTTATCACTGCGACCCATTCGTTTTAGGGGTGTAGGATGAACCTGAACATGGTTTATTAATATGAGATGTTTATTACATGAATGAAATGAATATTTCCTTTCGGATTACGGAAGTACAAATTTCAATCTCTATAACTTGGAAACTACTCATTCGATTTGACTTATTGAGGAATCCTCGACAGGACGGGGTCTTTATGAATGATTGGAACATCGTAGGTTATTGCTTTGGAAATTTCTTATGTTATCTTTTCTTACAAATTCTCATCAAATTTTATAATTCCAGTTACATCATTCAATTTCTTCCGAAATTACCAGCCTGAACTCACAGTATCGTTTATTTGAATTGAAATTCACATCAGAATATAAATATTTATAATAGTCCAACGCCAACTGCGCTGTTATAATCATTTATATCTTCTAAAACGAGTGCTATACATATATCATTTGGCCCAAATTTCTGAAATATTCGAATTTTGAGCCGAAAATGGTCTCAAACGATGAATTTGGACTCCCTTATGACGAATTCGTGGTCAAATTCAATTCTGTCCGTCCGTCCGTTAGCAGAATAACTTTCGAAGGGATTGTCCTAGAGACTTGGGTTCCCAAGTGACTCGGTTGAGTTCGTTAACAAACCAAATTTTACAGGGTGTTCCATGAAATGTGGCCATTCAAAATTTTTGTACCTCAATATCCCAGACAAAACGAAACCCATCGAAATGAAATGTTGCGACCATACGCAAGATGCTCATAATAAGCTTCATGCAAAATTTTATAGCCATAGTGTGAACAGAACCATAGAAAATTCAATTTGAATATTGAAAAGAAGAAACTCCATATATACATAAAAAATATCCGATTCGAATGAAATGCATCTTATAACTGAGAATTGTTGCACTGAATGTTCATGCAGAATTTGTGGCCATAGTGTTAACAGAACCATAGAAAATTTTATTGGAATACTGAAAAAAAATCCCTAAATTTTCATAACAGGATATCCGATCCAAGTGAATTTTATTTTGTGAATGAAGACTTTTATACTGAATGTCAAAACTTCTTGGTCCTAGTGCAGAACCTTGGAAAATTCTATTGGAATATTGAAAAGAAGAATCTTTATATTTCCATAACAGGATAACCGATTCAGGTGATATTCATTTTGTGAATCAACACTGATATAGTGAATGTTCATGCAATTTCAGGAGGATCGCATTACCAGAACCGTAAAGTTTAATTTTTGTAATTATTTATTTTTTGCAATTTCGTTTTTTGAATAATTTCCAGAACATAATTCAGATTGGGCTTCGATTCTGCATTCATATATCTGATATCAATCTCATAGCCCATCATAAAATTCTCAATACAGAATACCAGATTAACAATTCTTTTCCTTCTTCTCTAACTCCTTTTTCCCAATTCTCCGACTAAAGTTCTATTTGACAAATAACAAGTAGTTCATGATCTTTTACTTCCCAAAGTTGGAAACTAATAGATATTTGAGCAAAACTATAAGCAACAACTGAAGAAAGAAACTGAAAGAAAAGCACCTCGGAATCTTCTAGGAATAGATCATCTCAAAAGTTTCTTTCAGAACTTCAGAATTGCAAGGTCAAAAAAGTATTTGGATCTTAGACGGAATAAGTTACACTGTCGCCTTCAGAAGCAACTGATGAAAATTGGTCTAACTGAAACTGGCAAGTGTATATTTTGTACGGAAGAGTCTGCCACTTTTTCTCGCCTTTTTTCTTGCCTTTCTTCACCTAAATCCATTTCAAGATATATGGAGAAGATGTCTTTTCGGATAACTCACCCTGTACACCGAACATAAACCTGAAATATCGGACAACACCAAACTTAATTCGATTCAGCAATCAACAGTACCCAACAAATAACCAAGAAAATAACACATTCACAACTCAGGGCCTAAGAAAGATCGCAACGAAATAAGAAAAGGGATTCAACGGACCCAGCCATAAAGTATAGACAATGTTCCCGAGGGAAATTTCCAGAAGGTCGATTCTGTTTGAAGTTCTCCGGATCGGAATATAATAGAAACAGAATCAATAGACTATGGCCGGAATATTTCCTTCTATTCTGATTGCATTTCGATATAGAGCTACGTACCGGAGGATCCGGTTTTGGATAAGCGTTATTCGTCAATGTAGAACTTGGAGAATTGGGAATAAGCGGTTGGAGAGATCGGAAGAGAATTGTTAATCTGGATATTCCAGAACTTGAGGAAGGATTTGTTCGAGATACGTATGCTGTACGCTGTAAAAAGAACAACGTGGATGGATTTGTACGATTGGCAGCACTGGATCGTTGATATCGCTTAGGTTGGTATCAATGCTGTGATGCATTTTATGAAAGAGACTATTTGTTATTTTTGTGCGTTTGTTTCTAGAGTAAAAGCGTATCATAGCTTTGTTAATGTCTTTTAGTTAAGAATTTTGAACCAGAAAAGGTCTTGAAATAACTACTCATCATTGGTCAATGTAAAACTTGAAGAATAGAGAACAAGCGTTTTAGAGAGATTGGAAGATAATTGTTAATCTGGATATTCCGTATTGAGAACTTGAGGAAAGATTTATTTTGTTAGAGGTACGTTTGCTGTACGTTGTAAAAAGAACAACATGGATGGATTTGTACGATTGGCAGAACTGGATCGTTTGAAAAGGGTGTCCCAAAACTCGACGTCAACCCGGAACCGGGTGAAAAGGCAAGTAATGTGGTTGTCAGAAAAATATGAAAAAAAAATCTAAGTTGCATGATTTAAAAAAAAATTGGCATTTAAAAAAACACGCAAAATTTCATACCCTGTGACAGTCTTTTCGCTCCTGTTGCCACAAATATCAACTTATTCCAACTTTTTTTTTGCTGTGTAACCTTGAATAATGCTTGTCTAAACTGTAATAAAATTTTTGATACCTGCTGCTCTAGGTTTCATAAAAATAGGGCTTGCTTCTCAGAAAAAAATTCAAAATAAACTATTGCCTAGTTTCAACTGGCTTTATTGAAAAAAAATGCACTTGTTTGGCATGTTTCGTCAAAAGCTGGCACATTTAGTAAGGATTCCAAAATAGTATAATACTTGTTAAATTGTAGCTGTCGTAGTTCAAATTTATTTCGGTTGCCTTTGAATACATTTTTTACTGCTTCTCAGTAAAAAAGTCCAATGGATTTAAGTCCGGTGAACGGACCGGCCAGGAGATTGGACCAGAACGTCCGATCCATGTTCCGGGAAAAAATCTTATCAGAAAAAAAAATTTCCAGAGAAATTTCTCCGGAAAATTTTTTCTGGAAAAATTATTTTCTCTGGAAATTTTTTTTCTGGTAATATTTTTCCCGGAAGATGGACCGGGCTTGAATCTATTGGACTTTTTTACTGGGAAGCAGTTTAATAAAAAATGTATTCAAAGGCAATCGAAAATAAATTTGAACTAAGGCAGCTACAACTTAACAAGTATTATACTTTTTTGAAATCCTTACTAAATGCGCCAACTTTTGACGAAACATGCCAAACTTGCGTAGTACATTTTTTTTCAGTACAGTCAGTTGAAACTAGGCAATTGTTTATTTTGAATTTTTTTTCTGAGAAGCAAACCCTATTTTTATGAAACCTAGAGCAGCTGGTATCCAAATTTTATTACAGTTTAGACAAGCATTATTCAAGGTTACACAGCAAAAAAAAAGTTGGAAGAAGTTGATATTTGTGGCAACAGGAGCGAAAAGACTGTCACAGGGTGTGGAATTTTGAGTGTTTTTTTAAATGCCCATTATTTTAAAATCATGCAACTTAGATTTTTTTATATTTTTCTGACAACCAGCATTACTTGCCTTTTCACCGGTTCCGGGTTGACGTCGAGTTTTGGAACACCCTGTATAGCTTAAGTTGATATCACTGCTATGATGCTTTTCATGAAATAAACCGTTTGTTTTTTTGTGCGTTTGTTTCTAGACCAACAGCGTCTCATTGTTTTGCAGGAATGTCTTCTAGTTCAGAATTTTGAACCGGAACTATTCTTTATTCGTCAATGTAGAACTTGGAGAATAGGGAACAAGCGGTTAGAAAGATCGGAAGAGAAGTGTTAATCTGGATATTCTGTATCGAGAACTTGAGAAAGGGTTTGTTCGAGATACTTATGCTGTACGCTGTAAAAAGAACAAAATGGATGGATTTGTATGAGTGACAGAACTGGATATGATGTCGCTCAGGTTTGTAACAATGCTGTGATGCATTTTATGAAAGGAACCGTTTGTTCTCTTTGTGTGTTGTTTCTAGGACAGCAGCGTATCATAGTTTAGTTGGAATTTTATAGTCTCTCAATTTCGAAAGCATGAGTGTTGGAATGGCCTTCTGCATTCTCTATTTCCGCTTAAGAATTTTTTAATAATGAAGTAGCTTTACTACTAATGAGTCATAGAACACACACCTAGTACAACCCCAGGCAAAGATTTCCTATCCCCTACGTTCACCAAAACCAAAACAAAACACTCCCTCTCGTAACCCCCAATTTTAAACTCTTTCTCAAACTATTCATCCCATGTAACTGTTAACAGTCTCCATCAACTCCAGGAGCTTCCCAGAACCTATTTACATCCCACCCTGGAAAGCCGCAGTTTCAACCATTTGGATACACCCCATTCGGGTAACATCGATTGGTATAATAGCGGCGATAATTGACGAGTAACCGACGTCAGGCTGAGGTACGTTACGAGATGATTAATGCTGATCCCAAAGCCAGCTACGATTACTCACAACCTCCGTCAGAGGCGAGCTGATCCGGCAATACGGACGGAATAGGTGAAATAGACCGGATATCCCAATTTCTGGAACGACATCTAGCTGAAAAGAGACTCGAATATCGAGTCTGGTTGAAGTGTCATTTGTTAAAGTGACATATGTCAAATATGACGTCTGTGTGACACATGAAAGGTTATGTATGAGAGGTTACAGAAGGTTGGGTACGAAAGACGTGAAGCAGCGAAATTATATACAGATTTGGAAATTCACATCTGAAACATAAGATATACAATGCACCAGACAGAGAATTCTTCCGTCTAGTTGCACAGATGGATAGTCGAGATAATCACGTGCTATAACTGAATTAATTCCGTTGACTTATTGCAATAACCTAGTCTTGTCTCTCTCATATCGCAGTATGGTAGGGAACCTGAAGTACACGTATAGAATTATTTAATTTGTCAGGCTGCCCAAAATACTCGATTCAAGTATTTACAGTTGCCTAACATACTAAATGAATTATGCTCCTGCCAACGATAAGAGAGTGACAAGACTAGAATTTGGCAATAAGACAACGGAATTCATTCAGTTACACCACGTGATTGTCTCGACTATTCATCTGTGCAACTGGACGGAAGAATTCTCTGTCTGATGCATTTTATATCGTATGTTTCAGATGTGAATTTCCAAACCTGTATGTGCATATTATGGATTGCAAGAAAATATTTTTGTCTCTGGCTTTTCTGTTCAAAATCAAGAACCTTCGTTGAACCACCAGATTGCGCAACGTTCGATTATTCCACAGAGTTCAGTAAGGCGTGAAAGAATTAAATAACAAGAAGGGCAGCTCGGATATCACTTGGACATGGACTTACCCGTCGGAAATGGCCAAAACACCACCAAGACTGCTTCCCAACATGATGGTGCTACGTACTGCATGAGACTAGTCGCGTTTTGATTTACAAAGTGATAGTCGACGTGAAAGGGTTTGGAACCATATTGTTAATAATATCTGAAAATAGGGACGCGCTGTTTTATCGTTTGTTACTCCATGATATCTAACTGTCATCCTTCGATCTGTCACGTTTTGATCATGTGACAAAATAGGCGTTTTCGGATACTTACTGGGGTTAACTCGATACCTAACCTTCGCGTTCGTTTATCTAACCCGAATATCCAATCCGTATTCGAAAAGTATGGTGCTATTAACTCGATCACAGACTCAGGTTGATCTATCGTCGGCCTACACGAGAACAGGGTCATAGCGCCACCGCATGCGCACTGCATTTCAATTTTGTATTTGAAAAAGGCAGGAATGAGAATTCTACTTTTTTTTAGCAATTTCAAATATTCCATTCTTAAAAATTGTGGAAAGAGAAGAGAATTTGGCTCAGTGTAATATGTGTGGTTCCATGAGCCGAGAAAATAATGTGAAACCACTTCTTCATAACTTTGTATGCAGATCTTCCTGCGTTAAAGCTGTAGCCTTCTTTACTTCTTTAATATAGGTACTCAGAGATAACATGCCACATGCGGGGACATACCAGAAATTATAAGAAAGATTTCACAGAAGCCAATAAATCCAAGCAAAGTTATTGACAATCAGTTAATAAACTGGAACTGAGAAGATAAATTCTCTACTTCTTTTACATAGATACTCAAAAATAACATTAAACATGGAAGGGCACACCAGAAATTAAAAGAAATATTTCACAAAAGCCAATGAATGAAAGCGAAGCTAAAGACAATCTGAAAATAAACTGGGACTAAAAAAATAAATCCAAAAATATTTGTTTATGTTATTGATACGACTGTCACTTCAAATCCTAAACCTGATGTGTTCGTAAACTTAGAACCCGGGTCTGTGATTCGAGTAGATCCGTCACGGGACCCAATGGATCGAGTAAGTAACCCTGAGTTAGTTTCCGAAAACACTTTGTGCGAAAATAATATAAAGGTATGGCAGAATGAATGGATCCACGCCAGAATAAAAAAATAGTTTATGTCCCAGAAAGTTCCTGTAGATCCGAATGAAAATAAAACTCCCATTATTTTCCTCCTAAAATCAATTCATCGACAAAATAATACCCTCTTAATTATATCATTAATGTGTATCCAATAAGTAACCCAAAGTAAAACAACTTGTAATAATTAACTTCTCGAGCTGGGATTTCGAATATCCCCAATAAATTCGAATGTCCGGAGTGAGAAAGAAAATAAAATAAAAGATAGAATTCGGAGTTCAATTAATGTTGTAATTAATGCTAATGCTCAGAATGAAGCGGCTGCAAAATGTGAATCGATTGAGATTAAGGCGGAAAGTTACGTAATTTGGGAAAGTTGTGATTGGAAAATTTTTCAAAGAAAAAAAGACGAATTGGCTAACGATGGTGTGAAGGAATATTTCTTGGAACTTTTCTGATGGAATATCCTTAATACAAGTGCAGAAGGCGTTGATATTCTAATCAAAGTTTAAAAAGGAGCCAAGTAGTGTTTTTTTAGTACTTCAAATTTCTTTGAGAATTGAACTATTTCTAGTAGTACTAAATGATTGGTAAGTCGATGGATTGGGACGATATATGGTAGAAATTACAGCTCTCTTTTTGTCCGTAATGGTGTAGACATGTGCCATCTTGAGGTTCTTGTTAATACACTGCGCAAAAAATTAACGCACATTATGGAAATCTCAAATTAATTTTTCAACTGAAGGTGTTCTCAATGATAATTATTTTTATCAGAATTATGCATGCATATGTTATCCACTTTCAACTCGATCGCTATGCAACGCGAAACACGCAATTTGACCCAAAAGGAATGTGCCCAAGCGGTAGTTTTGCGAGAAGAAGGGTAGACATACACAAGAATTGCAGAAAGGTTTGTAGTTTCCCATACAAGTGAGTCCAGAACGTTGCAGCGATTCAGGGAGACAGGTATGAATGTCCGAAGACTACGACAGGGTAGACCATGGGTAACAACTTACTGCCATTCAAGATCGTTACTTGAGAGTTTCTTCGTTGAGACAACGGTTTGCTCGCCTCCTTCAAAATCAGCTTGAGCAAACTCATGGTGTGCAAATTAGCACTCAGACAATAAGAAATCGCCTCAGAGAATATGTTTTAATGCCTCGTGTCGCGGCAAGAGGCCCAGCTTTTACCCCAGCCCATCGAAGGGCGCGTTTGGTTTTTGCGAGAGAGCATATCCATTGGAAAGAGACTGATTGGAAAGAGTTCTCTTCACAGATGAGTCTAGATTCTGCCTCTACCATTGTGATCGACGTTCCCTTGTATACAGACGTCCACATGAAAGATATGCTCAGTGCAATTTCCTGAATACTACTGGTTTCGGGGGAGGATCGATTATGGTATGGGGTGGAATATCTTTGACTGCTCGCACAGACCTAGTGGTCGTTGATAATGAAGCTATGAATCTTGATAGGTA
Source organism: Propylea japonica (assembly GCA_013421045.1). Classification (NCBI taxonomy): domain Eukaryota; kingdom Metazoa; phylum Arthropoda; class Insecta; order Coleoptera; family Coccinellidae; genus Propylea; species Propylea japonica. The sequence continues at coordinate 96,230,468 of CM024242.1, forward strand.
TATAAGGAACATTTTTGAAGAGCATGTAGTGCCATTTGCCCCATACATTGGTGGAAATGTCATTTTTATGGACGATAATGCCAGACCCCATCGTACGCGCATCGTTCAGGAGTACCTTGAAGAGGTAGAAATCTCTCGAATGGAATGGCCAGCAAGAAGTCCAGCTCTCAATCCGATTGAGCAGGTTTGGGACAACCTCAATAGAAGGCTGAGAAGTTCAGAAAATCATCCAGCTACTCTTAATGACTTAGGAATCCAATTCAGAGAAATCGGGGAAGGATTAGATCAGAACATTTCAAGATCGCTCATTTTGAGTATGGACCGTCGTTGCCGAGCTGTAATCAAGGGGTGGAAATACCTAGTATTTAATCAATTATCAGCATTCCAGTATTCTGAAAATTGTTTATTTCTCTTCTTCCACATAAGATTTGGTGAATTCCTGAATTTTTATTCCATTTAATGTGTCTTGTTTCGTTCAAAACCTGCCCGAGAGAACATAAAAAATAAGTTATAAAGTCAATGTAGAGTTAACTTTAATTAAAATTGAGATTTTCAGAATGTGCGTTAATTTTTTTGCGCAGTGTATATGTCTGTGAAAAAGAAGGCTCACTCCCAAACGCTTAGAGAGAAATTTGAGAATAGCCCTGAGCAGGTGCTTTCAAGCGACCATTCAGTGGCTGAACAACAAGGCTATTACCTCAAAAACTTTTATGGGATTGATACTGAATATACCGGGTGGTTTTTCCAATTGCTTCATTCAGCTGTAAAAGTCACATTTTCTTCGAAACGGCTAAACTACTGAGTTCAAAGACATGTAATGGTTGAAACACTATTACTAATTTTTGTATAACAACGCAGTAATTTAGCCGTTATCTAAGGAAATGCAACTTTTACAGCTGAATGAATGAAACACTCAAAAAAATCACCCAGCATAAGTGCAAAATCTCTACACGATCGAAATAATATTCTCGAAATTATTTAAAAACTGAAATATGTAAAACCTCGGCAATTAAAAAATAAAATTCTTTGGTTCAGGTGATACGATCTTCTTTAAATTCTGCTTGAACATTCAGTATATCAATCTTCATTCACGAAATAAATTCAATTCCAATCGAATATCTCGTTATGGAAATACAAAGATTCTTCTATCAAATATTCCAATTAAATTTCCATGGTTCTGCCGATGCGATCCACTTGAAATTTTGCATGAAGTTCCAGTATATCATTCATCTTATCATCATATTCAGCATCTGCTAGTCAGTTGATTAATACGCGTTTTCAGTTTTTCTCCTTGTGATTCTTAAAAAGTGTTATCAATAGTGTTGACTTTGGTACCAGCTTTTACTTCTGTTCAAGTAAGGTAAAATACCATCGATTGCGATCACCGTATTTCAGTTTTACGTTGAATTGTTTTCGATTTGATCAGTAATTAATTTCAGTTTCGGTTGTTAGTTAGTCGTGTTATCCAGCGATTCATTCCCCCGTATGGTGATAAGGAAGGTATAGGATAAATCTGTTATCTCGTTATCTGTTATCTTTCACGTGTTGCGGTGTAGATAATTTTCCGTTCTTCTGAAAATAACTGAAAATAAATTGTTCGCTTAATCCTTGCATTTTTACGCCGTTTCCCGATTTCCTCTTTTTCCGTGGTCTACCTTAATTTCTGTCTTGAGTCTTCCCTATCGACCCAGGGAAGTGAAGAGTCTCAACATATATCCTTTACCTTTCCATTAAACAGCGATGCCACGTAACTGTTCTTCTTGTAATAAGAACATAACAGGTTCTCATCTCTCGATTTCCTGTACTAAATGCTCGAAACTTTTCCATGCATCATGTGTGAATCTAACTTCGAGCGACATTAGTTTTCTTTCTGAGAAGCAGGAAACTTGGATCTGTCCAATCTGTCAGTCAATGGAGCGCCGACTTAGGAGTAATTCGGCTGGTTCTCGCACATTTCCATCTAATGCTTCTGCAGTGGAACTGACTACGTCAAGATCTGAGGGCAGCCAGGATTCTCCTTTGACTCTGGAGCATTTTCATCAGATGATGAACAGAATTAGCGAGGTTGCTTCCAGTGTTCTTCGAATAGAAGAGCGTCAAAATGAAATTTTCAGCCAATTGGCTGCCTGTTCCGCATCCATCAATAAGCATTCGGAGTTATTATCCAATCAACAGCAATCATTAACTGCACTTGAATCGGATGTGTCAGGTTTGAAAGATGCCCATGATGACCTATCGGGCCAAATAAAAAATGCTTCAGCTAAGATTGTTAGCCTTGAGACTAGATTAGACGACAGATCTGCTGAAAATACTCCTGATTTGATACCTGAAATTATGAAACGGGTTGAAAAATCTCACAATATAATAATTGTAAATTTGCCTGAAAGTCCTAACGACGAAGAAAATGCAGTTGAGGTTATTGAGCATATACGTAGTTCAGCGAGTAAGTTCATGACCAATATCTCCCGTATTCCTGGAGAAGATACAAGTAAACCTAGATGGCTTAGGATTTCCTTTTCTAATGCTGAAATCGTTAGCAAAATCCTCAGGAGCAAGAAATCTTTGCATGGAAACTCACGTTTCCGTGACATAATAATACGTGATGACAAAACGAAGAACCAGGTAGCAGAACTTAAAGCACTCCGTGTAGAACTCCGGAGGAGACAGGATGATGGTGAGAAGAATCTCACAATAAAATATGACAGAGGTCGACCAGTTATAGCATCGACATCGAAGGCCCAATCTCAGTCTTCACCAAAAAACCAGATACCCTAAATTCGTGGCCTGTTGTCTATACCAACGCTCAGTCTCTACTGTCCAAATTCAACGAGTTGCTCACCATCGTCCAAATGAGGAAACCATTTATTATTTTTATAACCGAAACTTGGTTGCAGTCTTCCATTCCTGACGGTACCTGTAACATTCCAGGCTATACAATATTTCGCCGAGACAGCCTCAGAACTATCGGTCACGGTGGTGTATGCATTTACTTGAAGGATGATATCGTTGCTTCCTTCAAGATTTCTGTTTTTCATAGAGACTGGGACGGTATAGATAATATATTCATGGATCTTTCGGATCCGTATATGTCATTCACGTTGGCATGCATTTATAGACCTCGACCTTGCGTAGATGATAGGAGTATTGCTGAGTACCTGGAGGAGCTATCACTTTCACGTCGTAATATTATAATTACTGGTGATTTCAACTGTCCTGACCTGGAATGGCCCCTCACCAGATGCCCAACTGAGAATTCACCATCATTTCCATATGCGGACCTCATCATCAACACAGGGCTTCAACAAATAGTACAAGAGCCCACTAGGTACAGACATGGGCAGAATCCTTCCACACTAGACCTCATCTTCACATCTGATAACAATCTTCTGTCCGAGCTTTCGTATCTGCCCCCTCTTGGTAAATCCGATCACGTGGTTTTGAAATTTGACCTGCAGTTTTTTAGTCCATGTACAACAAATAAACAAACCAAAGTTTTCAAGAGGACCGATTACGAGGGGGTTTCGGCAGTGTTGGGGAGCTATGATTGGCCAGGTTTTTTTTCTGGCGATGAGAGCATGGATGTTCTTTGGGAAAAGTTTCTCAAGATTGCACTGGATGCTGTTTCTTTTAACACTCACTCCAAGTCAGTGAACCACAATCCTAAAAAACCATGGATAACAGGTAGTCTTTACAACTCAATTAAAGTTAAAAAGTCTTTATGGCAGCGTTATGTCAGGAGTGGATCTGATGCTGACTATCTTAACCATAGAAATTACTCTAATCACTTGGCATCGTTAATCCGGTCTGCCAAAGCCGAGTATGAGAGTGGTCTGTTGTCTCAGGGGAACCGAAAAAGATTTTTTAAATATGTCCGAAGTTCTTCCGATAGCAAAGTCTCTGTTCCCCTGGTGAAGAATTCATCTGGAGAGCAGTGCAATAACTATTCTGAGTCAGCTGATGTCCTCGCTGAAACATTTTCCTCCCACTTTACCGAGGAACCTAAGTCGACCATGCCTCCCTTACTCACTTCTCGATGTCCTAGCTCCCTTGATCATGTACCTCTGTCAGTGGGCATTGTTGAGAAGTATCTTTCCAGTCTGAAGGTCACTGCTGCCCCTGGTAGTGATGAAATTACATGTCTCCTCCTTTCGCGATGTTCTAATGCCTTTGCCGTACCTCTTTTCCATCTATTTCAAAGGTCAATGGTCACTTCATCACTCCCTTCACAATGGCGTTCAGCATCTGTGACACCTGTATTCAAGAATGGGGATAAAACCTCTCCTTCCAACTACCGCCCCATAAGTCTTCTGTCTACAGTCTCCAAAGTATTCGAAAGAATAATTACTGACCACATTCTCGATTTTGCCAAATCCAATAATTTGATACCTGATGTTCAGCACGGTTTTCTTCCGGGTCGCTCAACTATGACCAACCTTCTCATGGCAGTGAATGACTGGTCTAGGAGTTTGGACGATGGTATTCCAATGGATGTTATTTATTTGGATTTCGCCAAGGCCTTTGACAGGGTTCCACACCGTCGTTTAATTCATAAGTTGGAGCATATGGGAATTCGAGGAAGATTGCTCTCATGGATAAAGTCCTTTCTCAGTGACAGAACGTTCAGGGTGAGGGTTGGAGGTGCTTTTTCTTCACGTGATATGAAAGTTACCAGTGGTGTGCCTCAAGGTTCTGTTCTTGGCCCTATACTTTTTCTACTATATACAGCAGATCTCCCACAGTCCATTGTTTCAAAGTGTCTCCTGTTCGCCGACGATGCAAAATTATACAGTGTTCCTTCCCTTACCTCAAATCAACTGCAGTCGGACCTGAATAATGTTGTTCTCTGGGTGGAAAAATGGTTGCTGCCTCTCAATATAAACAAGTGCTGTGTTCTACACCTCGGCAGAAACAACCCCAGTATTCCGTATACGCTGGGTGGACGGCCCCTCACCGTAGTCCGAAGCCATCGTGACCTTGGCGTGATAGTCAACTCTGATCTTGACTGGTCAGAGCATATAACGGAGGCTTGCAGTAGAGCTAAGAAAGCGGCCTTTCTCATTCAGCGTACTTTCGCAGGTTGTAATGTGCAGACTGCAAAATTGCTGTACACAACGTACGTGAGGCCAATCCTGGAGTACGCTGGACCTGTTTGGTGGGTGGCTCTCAAACATGATTCGCAGCTTCTAGAGTCTGTTCAGAGATGGTGCACAAGAATCCCATTTTCCAGTTTCTCTCGACCAAGTTACGAAGCAAGAATGAGATTGTTTGAACTGACTAGCTTCGAGGACCGGCGTGCCAGGGGTGATTTGATAGTGGCTTTCCGGTCGATGCGTGGATTTTTCGGTGTGGACCTTGAACATCTATTCCGTTTGAATACAAACAATCTTCGCGGGCATAATTTCAAGCTGGCAAAGGAATCTTTCAAGACCACCTGCCGGATGAACTTTTTGCCCAACAGAATTTTCGACACATGGAACCGTCTTCCGAACGAAGTAGTCAACGCAGCAAGTGTGAACCAATTCAAGAACATGTACGACCGACAGAGGAGAAATACTTAGTTATTTTACATCTGTTACTAGCATACTTTCAATAGATTTTTGTATTGAGTGCATAGGTTTAACCTCCACTCTTATTGTTTAATAATAATAATAATAATAATAATATCAATCTTCATTCATAAAATGAATTCAACTCAAATCGGATATCTCGTTATGAAAATATAAAAATTCTTCTATCAAATATTCCAATTAAATTTTCTACGGTTCTAACGATGCGATCCTATTGAAATTTTGCGTGAACATTAAGTATATCAATCTTTATTCGAAAATAAATTACACTCGAATCAGATATCTTGTTATCGAAATATGAAGTTGTAACGTTATTATTTTGAATTTATCATAAAATGTAGTTTTGCCAAGTTTGCTGAATCTTTCTCGAAAATTATTGGTTAGTAAACTTATTTGGATGGTTCATTTTCTAAATTTCCTTATTGTTGTAATTATTCCCTACGTTTACCTACCTTTTTCACGAATTGTTTTCCATCAGAAAACGGTTTGTTTGTTATTTAAAATTGTGAGGTTAGTGGTTGTTGTCATTTTTTAGTTCAAAAGCAATGGTTGGAATTATTTGGCCTCAGTAAAGTACTTCCGAAAATCGTGGAAGAATTATAGAAATGGATTTACAGAAGCCCTCCTCTGGTGTAAACTGTGTAGATTATCAGTACCGTAATGATTCCTTCATATTGTTTTGGTTTTGATGTGTTTTTCTTTTTCTCCGCTGTGACAACTGATAGACTCTGTGAACCTTGAACATCTGGACAATTTCTGTGCGACTTTCAGGCCGGCATTTTGTTGTGCGGAGGTCGTGTGGAAGGTTTAGGCATTTTCGAAGAGAATTTTGAATCTAGATTCATCCTCGTTGTGAGGGATTATATCTTCGAGTGTCATTGTTCCCTGAGAAGTATTTTGGAATATCTTGGGAAATCTATCTTGCACCTATAGGTATGCATACATTTTCTATCTGGAACCAGTAGTCTGACCATTTTCTTTTATTAGGTTGTTGTATAGCGAGTATTGTATTTGAAGGAAGTTTTCGACTGAATTGGAGGTTGAACCTATCTCCCTCGAACAACAGAGGTAACTAAAATATCCTTAATAGCTTTTGAATCGTTTCTTATAGTATTTTGTTAGGGTCCACGTGCCTGGTATGTCTACTTGCATGAATTATCTATGTACCTGTCAGTTAGAGGTACCCACGAACCTGTCAGTGAGGGGTATCAATTAGCATCCACTTGCCTGTCATCTTGGAGGTATCTACGTACCTGGCGTTATTAGTTGGAGCTATCTACGTTCTGGAGTAGTTTGTGAAGGTAACCAGTGCGTAGCACTGGCTTTAACTTTGTAAATTAGTGGTCTTTTATTTTGATAATTTGTGATATTATTCTGTAAGATAATTTTATATACGGGGTCTTTATAAATGATTGTAACATCGCAGTATACTTTGAAAATTTTTTATCTTGTCGTTTCTACAAATTTATAATTCCAGTCACTTTATTCAATTTCTATCGGAATGACCAACCTAAACTCACAGTATCGTTTGTTTAAATTGAAGTTCACACCAGAATATAAATATTCCTAATAGTCCAACGCCAACTGCGTTGTTATAATCATTTATAGAGATCCTGTATAACTGTGAGCAATTTTAGTGAGGTGCACTTCATAAGTTGCGTTGGGTACCAACAAAGGTGATCGTATATCCCTTCAGGATTGTATTATAGGATAATTGATCGATACTCCCTTCAGGAACCATTGTTTAATTTGAAGTAGTTATTGACAATCTAAACCAGAACGTTGAGGTGAATGTAAGCTGATTAGGCAGGTTTATTTTGTTAGCTTAGATGATTCGTTCTCATTTAATTTAGTATATTAGAAGGTTTTCCTTCTGACTACCCTTGGGGGAGAATTTTTATCCGTATTGTATCAACCACTGCACATATATTTTTCTGTTGGTAATAAATTATTGTGACTTGAATTTTGAGGGATTTTTGTTAACTCTTACTCTAGTAGAGGAGTAAGCAGTTCATTTACCTTGAGTAGGCAGGCATTACTCTACCTGGCGCCCATTTTATTTCATCTGATATAACTCACTCCCTTCTCCACTGAGTGTAGCCGCGAGCCTTTCATTGCCTTGAGACCGGCTTTCCCCAAAGTCTACGTTTCAAAGTTTTTCCTTTTCAATATTCTAATTGACATTTCTATGGTTCTGTTAACACTATGGTCACAAAATGTTGCATGAGGCTTATTATGAGCATCTTGCATGTGGCAGCAAAATTTCATTTTGATTGGTTCTGTTTTGTCTGAGATATTGAGGAAGCAAAATGATGAATGGGCATATTTTTTGGAACACTCTGTACGATTTGGCTGGTTAACGAACTTAACCGAGGCATTTGAGAACCGAACGCACCCTGAAAACCTCAAGTCTCTAGGACAGTCCCTTCGAAAGTTATCGGACAGAATAGGGATGTTGACTACGTTTTGGATCTTATTTCATTTTGAAGATAAACCCTATACAAACAAGTAAAAATTACTTTTTTCTTAAAAGTATAGTTTTTGCCAATAAAAAATACGTAAATGAAAAGACAATTCGAAATTCCTGCGGAAATGCTCAATTTTGTCACGTTATTATGATTACGTCAATATTCGATAAACAAACTTCTGTCAAAGCGAACTGATTTTGCATTAGTCCTTGTGGAAAAGTTTAATCTAAGCCTTTAAAATGAATACGTCGGTCTATAAATGCTGTATGAGGTGTTTCTTTATTTGTAATAACGAATATGAGTTAAAAGTTCGATAACAAAGACAATTTCACGTTTCTAAGCTCCACTGTACAAAAATCCTTGTTTTCAGCAAAGAAACTTGCGAACATCAGGGAATCAATACCTAATAGTAAGTTACTACTAAATTACCCTTGATGAATCCTGTCTCCATTATAAAGAAAATTGTAAATTATCGTTCTTGTAACTAATAATTGAACTATTCTGTTCTCTTTCAGCTTTCAGTTCGAATCGAATCGAAATCGTTGATTTTGAATTAAGTTGTTGGTTTATATCAAAAATGAACTGAAAATTGCACAGAAATGATGACATTTCAATAATCAAGGTGATTGGAGTTAAACGCGGTTTTATGAATGTATTTTGTTGATCTGAGTACAGAACATTCGAATTTGCAATGATAATATCGGAGAGTGACGTCAACTACCTCTGATTGGCGTTCGCAGTCATGTGATAGTTGATAATAAATAACATAATTTAAATCAGCTTTATTCAATTTAACGAGTGTAATAAGATCACTGAAATGTTTTTTTAGAATTTCAAAAACTTCCTTCTATAAGGAAAACCTCAATTTATATAAATTCGTAACATGAGTCAACATCCCTATTGAATTTGACCACGAAACTTTTCTGTTCTAATAACAGTTAATAGAGCTAAACCAAGCTGAGCACAAATTCATTTCGAAATCAAATGCGTGATTATAACCCCCTCAAATTCAGATGAAATGCCATATAACCCATTACATTCTCGAAAAATCAAGGATTATTGCCTCTCTTTTCCATACCGTATATTCCGATAATTATAATTTTTCAACTCATGGAATTCTGTGACCCAAATCATCCATACAGAAAAATTTCAATCATCTCCGTAGCGAATGAAAAGTTGTCTGATTACCTAACGGGAATTTCTCATATTTCAGCCCCGATATTCGTTTGATATTCCTACAGGGGCATCTCACGCTCGATTTCACCATCCCCAATCACCCCAAATGAATGGCGTCTACTTAGTAAGGGTCGTTTTGTCCTGGAACTCGAAATATTCGCGTCGGAATCTGTTGTTGAAACTGTCGAGCTTTTTTTCGCACAGAAAAGTTTAGAGCAGACTTTTTTTGGACGGGTATTGATGAATGAAATTCTAGTCGTTGAATGACGCTGAGAATGTTTGAGTTCTTTGATTTTGTGTCATATTATATGCAGTGGTGAACGCGATTTAATAACTATATCATATTGAAAATTAGCCGCATTCAAATATTATGAAAATTCGCAGAATATTCTGTTATCTTTTATGACGACTGCAACAAAATAAAGCTTCTATCTACGACTATTGTGAAATCCGTCCATTGTACGTCTTTGTGTTCAGACATAATAATACCCATTAAATTACAGACATTTGGACATAACGATATACAGAGAGTCTGTAAACAAAAGCGGGGGGCTTTGGGAGATGATTATTCGATGAAAATAAGCAGGGGTAGTTCATATACATTTTTTTTCGAAATCGACCCCCCTTCCACGATAAAGCATTTGAAAGGCAATGACTAGTTGATAGTTTTCAATTTTTTACGAAGACACTGAGTCATAAAACTATACATGATATGAAGCAGATGTTACTCAAACAAAGTTTTAAGATCTATCTCATAACTCGATTATTACGGGTTGAAAATAACAACCCCCTATGATTTTCATTCAAAACTTGTTTTCGTGGGATATATTTTGGAAAAATGAAATTCTCTTAAAGTTTTCCATTCAATTCTGGAGAAAAAAAGTCTCCTGCAAAATTTCGATACAGTCGATACTCTTCTCGGAAAAAATAAAAACTTTCAAGCAGTTATGATCACTGTTCTATCCATTCATCGTATAAGAAGTGTTTCATAGAATGAATATTTTAAGATATTGTATGTCTATGACAGGAGATAAAGATGTTTTATAAATCTTTCTGAAGGCTTCATCACAAATTTCCAGAAGAAAATTGTTACATATATGTATTATGGTTGGTAACTGTGTAGCCTAATATGTATATGTTGGTAGGATTGATTTTGACAGATATAGAAAATGGTTGATTTGATTGTTACATACACATATACATTCACATACACGAAGATTGTAAAAGGATTTAGTAATAAATTATCTAAAATACATACATTGCATCGTAATTAGTTTATTCCGGACCCAATATAATTACAAAAATATTACAGTGGCGACGAGATTAAGGAAATAAACTAAAATGGATGGTTTACAAATACCTCACTTCAACTGTAACGAGGAAATGGCGTCGTTAGGCGTAAAATGGAAAAAGTGGAGAAGGAGTTTCGAGATATTTATCAGTGCAAAAGGTATTACAGACGATATTAGGAAGAAAAACCTACTCTTGCATTGTGCTGGGCCAGAAGTACAAGACATATATTTCACATTACCGGCTTCCGAAGACACTACTTCGAAAAACCAATACGATGTAGCAATGATCGCTCTGGACAGTTACTTTAGTCCAAAAACTAATACAGTCTACGAAAGATACATATTTCGCAGTATTAAACAAGTACAGGGTGAGTCCATGGAGCAATTCATCACAAAATTGAAGGAACAAGGAAAAAACTGCAATACATCGATTTAGACGATCAAATTAGAGACCAGGTAATCGAGAAGTGTTCATCATCCGAACTGAGAAGGAAATTTCTGGAAAAGGGTGAAATCAAGTTGGGACGAAGTTCGAGAAATTGCCAAGGCATTCGAAGCCACAGAACTGCAGATGAACGCTATGAATGGGAATGCAGAAGTCAATAAGGTTGTCTTTAGAAAGAACAAAAGCAACACAAATGGAATACAGAAGAAATCACAAACTGATGGGTCTTCTACAAGGAGGAGAAGATGTTACCGTTGTGGAGATACAGATCATCTGGCAAATACATGCAAATTCGTAAATTCATTCTGTCATTTTTGTAAAAACAAAGGACATTTGCAAAAAGTTTGTTTCAAATTTAAGAAATCTAACGAATGTAATGAAGTTTCAGATTCAAACCAGGATAATGTTGGAGGTTCGGAGGATCCGAGAGAGGATATTTGCGAATTATATCAGGTTGCTACAAACGATAGTTCTTCCCTACGTAAGAAATTTTACTGCACAATAAAAGTTGAAGGTAGGAGAATATTAAATTTGAATTAGACAGCGGAGCAGCTGTTTCTATAATGAGCAAGGTTGATTTCGATGTACACTTTCCTTACCTTACACTTAAACCTTGTGATATTACATTAGTTACTTATGGAGGAAGTAGTTTAATCGTGCTAGGTTACACTGAAGTTCAGGTTACATATAAAAACAAACTACATTTATTGAAATTATACATAGTAAAGACAAATAGTAACCCGTTATTCGGTAGAGAATGGCTTAGGAAATTAGAGTTGAATCTTGCGAATTTTTTAACATAAATTCGGTTACTTACAATGATAGCAATAATTCAGATTCCAATTTAGAAAAGTTATTAAATGAATATAGTCCGATATTTCAAAATAGAGTTGGAAAAATTAGAAATATTACTGCACGTCTAAGACTAAAAGAGGGAGTTACCCCAAAATTTGCAAAAAGTAGATCGGTACCCTTTTCTTTACAGGAAAAAGTAAATGAGGAATTAGATTCTTTGATTGATCAGGGGATTTTAGAGCCTGTAGGTAGTAGTGAATGGGCAAGTGCAATTGTACCGGTAGTCAAATCCAATGGGAATATAAGAATTTGTGGGGATTACAAACCTACCCTCAACCCAAATTTAGTAGTTGATGATTATCCTTTGCCTACTATAGACGAATTATTTTCAAATATGGCAGGAGGAGAAAAATTTTCCAAAATTGATATTACTCAAGCATACTTACATTTAGAAATTCACCCTGATGATAGGGAATTACTTACTCTGAATACAAAAAGAGGTCTTTTAAAGCCTACTCGTTTAATGTATGGGGTTGCGTCAGCACCTGCCATTTGGCAGAAAACTATAGAAACCATTTTGAAAGGCATCGATGGGGTAGCAATATTCTTTGATGACTTCAGGGTTACTGCCCCAGATGATAAATCACATTTAGCCAGATTAAAAGAAATATTTAAAAGATTTGATGAATACAATATACGCATAAATTTCGATAAAAGCGTTTTTATGGTTGACAAGATTGAGTATTGCGGTTATACTATAACTAAATTAGGTATTGAAAAGTCTAGAAAGAAAGTTGAAGCCATACAGAACATTAACAGACCAACGAATAAAGACGAATTACGTTCGTTCTTAGGCTTAGTGAATTATTATGGTCGATTTTTTAAAAATTTGAGTTCAGTGACATTTCCATTGAATCAGTTATTACATAAGGAAACACCTTGGAAGTGGAGTAAAGAATGCGAAAATTCTTTCAAGCATATTAAAAATGAAATGAATTCAGATACGGTTTTGACTCATTACAACCCGAAATTGCCCTTGGTTCTCGCTACAGATAGTAGTTCTTTTGGTGTAGGAGCCGTGTTATCTCACATAATGCATGACGGAAGTGAACGACCCATTCAATTTGTTTCACAGACTTTAACAGATACGCAAAAGAAATATTCACAAATAGATAAAGAAGCGTATGCAATTATTTTCGGGGTTAAACGTTTTTACCAGTATTTATATGGCACCAAGTTCACTTTAATTACTGACTGTAGCGCTTTAGTTCAAATATTTAATCCAGGTAAAAACCTTCCCATATATTCTGCTGCACGAATGCAACATTATGCAATTTATTTGCAAGCATTTAATTACACAATTAAGTACAAAAACACAAAAGCTCACGCTAATGCCGACGCTATGTCCAGATTATTAAACAAATCGGTTTCTAATAAGAGTACTGTTGAAGAGTCGGAGTTTTTCAATATAAATCAAATTAATACCTTGCCAATTACAGTTTCAGAATTATCAAAATATACAAAAGAAGACCGAGAGATATTTGAACTAGTAAATGGTCTAAAGTCTGGTACGACTGTACTTCCCAAATTTCGTTTTAATGTTGACCAAAATGAATTTCATTACAGAATGACTGCTTAATGCGAGGTATCAAAGTATATATTCCTGAACGTCTTAGGAAACGTATTTTAGATGAATTACATGTAGGTCATTTCGGGATTACAAAAATGAAGTCTTTAGCTCGCAGTTATTGCTGGTGGCCTAAGATAGATTCAGATATAACTAACATGGCTGTGAATTGTTCTTCTTGCTGTAAAGTGAGAAATAACCCTCCAAAGGTGCATCATCCTTGGATGCCATCTAATAGACCATTCCAAAGGGTGCATTGCGATTTTGCTGGTCCATTTCAGGGACACTATTTCTTTTTATTAGTGGATTCATACTCAAAATGGCCAGAGATTTTCACCGTAAAAAACATAACGTCAAAAACCACAATTGAAATTTGTATGTCAATCTTTGCGAGATTTGGAGTTCCAGACTATTTTGTTAGCGATAATGGAACTCAATTCAAGTCTGACGAATTTCAGAAATTTTTGAAATCAAATGGAATTATTCCAAAGTTCACCGCTCCGTACCACCCAGCGTCGAATGGGCAAGCCGAGCGTTATGTACAGATTTTGAAGAATTCCCTACGCGCAATGTTTTACGATGGACAAAACCTGTCTGTGAATGAAAAACTAAGCACGCTCTTATTACAGTACAGGAAAATGCCTCACATAACCACGGGAAAATCACCTGCTTTTATGTTATTCGGTCGTGAGATTAAATCAAGGTTAGACAGAATGATGCCTGATGCATTGTCGAAAGATGAGGATATTAAATTAAATGCGAATGCTTCTAGATACCTTGAGTGGGTTCACGAGTAGCTGTTAGGAATTATAACGGTGATAAATGGATTTTCGGATATGTCAAGGAAAGAGACGGCTTACTTAATTATCAAATTGAATTGGATGATAAGAGAATTGTCAGAAGACATATAGATCAGATTGTTAAAATAGGTGATGCTGTAGGTAAGGAGAGTGTAACTGAAATCATACCTCCCCCTCCTACCATTCAAAAGGAGACTGTTGAGGTTCCAGAACAGAATATAGATTTAAGAGTGGAAGAATGTCCTCAATCGAGTGATCCCGAAGTTCCACAAGTTAGGAAATCTTCTAGGGTTAGGAAACCCGTTCAAAAATTAAATTTGTAAATTTTTTTTAGTAAAGGGGGTGTTACATATATGTATTATGGTTGGTAACTGTGTAGCCTAATATGTATATGTTGGTAGGATTGATTTTGACAGAGATAGAAAATGGTTGATTTGATTGTTACATACACGTTTACATACACGAAGATTGTTAAAGGATTTAGTAATAAATTATCTAAAATACATACACTACATCGTTATTAGTTTATTCCGGACCCAATATAATTACAAAAATACTACAAAAATTATAATTTCACAAATAGAACCTTCTTTCGAATAATAAGCATAATTGACAAATCCAATTTTGAGCATAAACAATATCTTAGAACATTAATTCTATGGAACATACGATGTATTCGTATGAACAGTGATTATAACTGCTCGTAAGTATTTATTTTTTCCGAGAAAAGCATCGACTGTAACAAAATTTTGCAAAAGACTTTTTTTCCCAGAATTGAATAAGAAACCATAAGAGAATTCATTTGTCGAAAATCTATCCAACCAAAACAATTTTTGAAGGAAAATTTTAGGAGGTTATTATTTTCAACCCCTAATAAGGAAGTTATGGGATCAACAAAATTGTGTGAATAATATCTACTAAATGGATCATATTATGTATAGTTTTATGACTTAGTATATTTTAGGACTCCTAAAAAAATCCTGATTATTTTCATCGAGGAATCATCTTACTATAGTCCGTTCACGAAAGGTTGAGCCGTCGGTTGGCCATGATAATTTGACATATTCCACTGTGTATAGTCCGTTCACGAAAGGTTGAGCACATAGTAGGCGTTTCTTTATTTATCTAAAGTTGGCAGTATTTGCTGTCACAACGTAAAATAAATTCAACGTTGCCGAATGTACCCGGCCTCGTCCGACGAGCTTGCGAGTTATCAGAGAACTCTATGCAAGATTGACAACATTGCGTATCAATCTGACAAGAAAATTGACAGCATGACCTAAAATTTAATATACACAGTGGAATATGCCAAATTTCCATGGCCAACCGACGGCTCAACCTTTCGTGAACGGACTATATATTAAAATTTCAGGTTATGATGTTTATTTTCTTGTCAGATTGATACGCAATGTTGTCAATATTGCATAGAGTTGTCTGATAACTCGCAAGCTCGTCGGACGAGGCCGGGTACATTCGGCAACATTGAATTTATTTCACGTTATGACAGCAAATTCTGCCAACTTCAGATAAATAAAGAAACGCCTACTATGTGCTCAACCTTTCGTGAACGGAGTATATGTCCCTCGCATTTGATTACAGACCTCCTGTATAGCACTCGTTTAAGTAGAAGCAGAGTTTGGAATGAACAATCTGTTTTCAATTTCATCTGTGATTCGTGGTCTGTCTAGAATCTTCAATGCGAAATTCATATCGCATAACTTTCGAACAAGTATTTTCATCTGTATGCTATCTCCGAGCTGACATGTAACGCCCAGATGAATCTTTTATTGCCTACTATTTTGGAGAAGTTCGGAATAGATTTGTCGTTCATGCGGAAAAGAATGTGAAAAATGTCGCTCGTAGTTCTTTCTGGAGATTGTAGGTGGTTATAACAAATTCTGATCTGACAATAGGGCAGTGCAGCCAAGATAGAGAATTTTTCAATGGTTTCCTGTAGCGAAGTTTTGACATACTTATTTATTGATTAAGAAAATTTAATTTTGGGAAATATATATGAAACGATAGTAATTTACGTAACAATTCCAGAAAGTGGGATTTTTTGTGACTAGTAGACACAAATCTAGAACGAGATATAAGCGAGTCCTGGAAGTCTGCGAGTCCTGCAAAAATCTTTTCGGACGTGTTGCGTTCACTATTTAAAGTGTGTTCGATCATGACCCACTCACATTGGGCAGTTTTCCCGGACTAGGCCGGAAAGTCCTACTTTCTCAGAGAAAAAGCGTCCGGGAATTAGGTACGAGCGCCCAAAAAATACATAAAACAAATATTAGACTCACGTTTTCTTTGGATCATATTGTGGATATCTTTCAGGGTCCCTCAACCTCAAATTCTTTCTTATATCCGATGTAGCGTTTGCAACTCTACTATGTGAAAGTGTACCAGGTAGTAGCATAGCCATTTCTGAAAAGAAAACATCAAGTTAAGCAACAATAAACTGAAACAATATGACATTCAAATATCTCGAATGAAAGGCAATGTTGTATGCGTTTCGTTGACATATATACAACTAACTTGTATTGTAAACAACATCATAAAAGGTTTTCCAAGAAGAGGTGTTATTTTGATATTCAAAGAAAAGTGCCATTTTTCAATATAAATGATCGGATGTTTATTTCATTATAAAGAAGAAGCTATGGCGTTAGTAGTGGAAAATAACATCAGGCAAATGACCACCATAACCAAATCGAAAAGTGGCTGCCCTATGTCCTCGATAGCCTCACGAATTCCATCTTTGAGGTCTAGATCAATGGTTTCGATGCTTGTAAGGCACGTTGTCCAGATCAATATTATCCAATTTCGGCCATAAAAAAATCATCATTTTTCATCTTTCGATAGCGCAATCCATTCAACGAAACGGTTGCTCCAGCATCATTTTTGAAAAAGTAAGGTCAAATGAGTCCGCGAGACCAAAAACCGCACCAAACAGTCACAAGTTGAGGATGGAGAGGCTTTTCAACAACAACTCTTGGGTTTTTTGAGCCTCAGATGCAAAAATTTTGCTTGTTGACGAAGCCACCGATGTGAAAATGGGCCTCATCACTCAGGATGATTTTTCGATGGAATTCCGGATCATTTTCATGCATTTCAACGACCCATTCAGCAAAGACACGCCGTTGTTGATGATCGGCTGGCTTGAGTTCTTGTGTTAACTGAACTTAAGACCCAAATCTTAATGCAAAATACGGTACAATGACGTTTATGGAATGTCTCATTCCGAAGAACCACGAGAAATGGAGAACTCTGGGTTCTCTTCAACACTTTGGGCTGCAGCAACAATATTCTCGGCTTATCCCAACAGATCGAATTTTTCCACCAATTCCTCTACTGCTGTCTGACAAGGTGCTTCACGACGACCCAAAAATGTGCGACTTTTACGAACCGTCTCTGCCGAATTTTCACCATATTTATAGAGAATTTTAATAATTTCAATGAGTTCTTGAAGCGTGTATCGTTCCATTTTTATTGATGGAGTAATTTCTACTTATCAAATGTCATAAAATGACAGCTTCAAACGTGACATCTACTGAAATAGCGGGCTATTCAACATAACACCTCTCATTGGAAAACCATTTACAAGTCAGAAGTTCCTGCACTCTTAAATGTTAATTCAACTCTCGTCTGAGACACTTCTTATCATCATTTTCATGTTATCACAAAATTATAACACCAAGAACTCATTCCCAAAGCTCTCCAGAGCACCCGTATCACATTCTTCCAACCTATTACAGCACAAACCTCACGGGACATCTTCGTAACAACATCTGACAGTTGCTGGTGGTAGACCCTATGCAGAACCTACAGAGATCGGTTTACCGTGAAGCCCTAATTTGATTTATTGCATCCAACTGCGGCTTTATTGGATCCAGAGCGTGGCGCAAATCGGATCACGCTAGATGGCGCTCCAATAACGACATCACTGACTGGGGAATTCCTCGCGGGGTATAAGACTGGGATCCGTTTAGTAGGCAATCAACGTGGATTATCTTCGCTAGATGTGCGGTGTCTTGTTGGTTTGGGAGCACGTGATGGGGATTGATGTATGTGGTGATGGTGAGAAGTGGGTGAAGGTTTGAAGGGTTCTTTGTTTCGTTAGTGTGGAATTAGTGTGGAACGATGGTGATGGATCAGGTTAGGAAAACTAAATGGAGAGTGTGTTGAAATATTAAGAGTCTGAATGACATTGGAAGAACATCTCGATGCTACTTCGTAATGATCCTCAGAGATGGCGTTTTGTTTCGGTATTAGTACAAACAATACCCGAAACATATGCCGGATCTAAGTAAAGGGTGCTAGTAGGCTTATATCCTCTATCAGTCAGGGCTCTTCTCCATATTGATGATAGCCAAAATAGCTATCTATGGATCTTTGGATTGAACGTTGTCGAGATAAGCTCTGAGGCGAAGATAAAGGAGAGTAGGATAGGCAACGGAGCGACTACGATGATTTAGCGCCATCTATATGTCAGGATTAAGTACTGAAATTCGTGAAAATGGGTAAAATCAAAGATTGTCGAGGTCATTTTGAGCAAAACGAGGACATTTGAAAACATTGCCATGATTGCACGTGGGTAACCTCTCCGTGGCTTCATTTTAGTTGCGTTTCGTGTTGTTTTATGTTTGTGTGTGTATCTTTTGAAATTCAAAATGGTTTACGGAGCATATTGTGAGGCGATGAACTGCAAAATGATATAAAGGCCAATCCTGAACCTGAGAAAACTTAAATGTAGGTATTGAAACTCGTATCATGTATTTCTGTTTCTCATTTCTTTTTAATTTCAGTGCTCTCAAATCGATATAGTTTTTGGGGCGAAGAGATATTGATATTGAAAACAAATGGATGAGCACGATCCTGTTCATCTTCAATCTTCAAATTGTGGTTTATTCTTAATTATTTAGATAAATCGGTAACTGATATATAAAAAAAATATTGATTTGTATTCAATTTATTATTAAATTTTTATGAGTAATGATTTCTAATGAAACTATAGCAATACTATATCGCATTTCATCGATATAAATTCATTTTAAACAATGTTGAGATGAAAAATAACATACTGATCACGAAGCAAAGCACTAGCTTCGTTTTATCGATCAGGATGTTTTTTCCGGGCACGACGTCTAAATTTAATGTAATACGTAGAAATAACTTAATTCGAATGTGGCGCCCATTATAACAGTTTTCTGTATTAAAAAATTTATAATTTTCAGCGCCATCTATGTGTCGGAATTAATCAACTAACCGAAAAACGTAGTCGGATTTTAGTACTAGAGTTGTAGGGGCGTTTCCTATCTTCCTCTCCTTTATATTTGCTCTTAAGTATGAGTTTGTTATTGGTTAATTTTAATCGACTAATATTATATTATTATTACTTTCTGTTATAGTCGATTAAAAGTAGTGTTAAATGTATACGTATTCAATTATTCAGGTCATGATGACGTACCAGCAATCATGATTGGTGGGGATAACGATTCACAACAGAGTGGCCAGATGGCATCGTTGTGAACCCTGATTAAATATTGATCTATTGCAATTAATGCTACTTGCTGATCGTTTGAATTCTGTAGCTTGTTTCGGTGATTTATAATTATGATAATTATAAAATTTATTTTGATGAACGAACAAGTTACATCACAGAGTCATCTAATATATTATAGTATGTAACAACCTGTACGTTGTACTTTTTCTCTAAAACCTTACTAGGAACAAAAAATGGATCATAGCTATGATTTTCTGAACGTCAGTTATTTCTAAACTAGTTTTTTTCCAGAAATCCCTATTCTTCAACTAATCTCATGCTATAGTTATAAGTATATTCTTCTCGAAACTTTTAGACTTACAGCAATGGGAAGGAAATGACGTATCTGAGTATACTGATAAACTGAACAATGTGCATTCAAAATTGATTAGAAAGCCGTTATGAGATTTTCAGATTCCATAGAATTCTCTTCAGCTGAAGCTCTCCTATTAAAAGACCATTATTCGATCAAATTTCTCATTTAAAGCGAATCGATGCTCATGAAATGCTGAATAGATCTCCCTATGGTATTTTCTCCTATTTGCAAGAAAAAATCAAGAGTTTATGTCCTTCATCGCCAACGGTTGATAAAAGCATTAAACTTTCAGAGGGGAGTTTTTATCGTAGAATTAAATTTTTCCGAGTTTGGTCGTCTTAACATATTTTTTTGGTGTTATCATTATTAATCCCAACCTTTATCAAACTTTAATGTTGCCCTGAAAACTCTGTATCTTATAACACTTTCGAGTGATCCTTCGATCAATAGAAATTCTCGAGTGATCTCCCGATTCATCGAAGTTTTTGAAAATCTATCTTGAACGGTCATCGCATTGTTACTGAACAATCGAGACATGAATGCTCTCGAGTGCCTACTAGATACACAAAAAATTTTCGAATAATTGCTGAATCTCTGGAACTTCCATCTGATATCTCGATATTTGAAAGCTTCCAACATATAACTTGATTCTTGGAAATACCCGATCAATATTCGATCATCGATTGATTTCTGGATTCTTGAATTTCTTCGATGAATGTTTTGGTTCGACAAACTTATCAACTCAAAGCTCATCCTTTTTATCGACTTCAAGTCAACCAATAATCCCAGCAATAATAGGCTGAAAAAAGGTCCATAAACACACATCGACACTAATCAAAACACGCCATAACGATCGTTTTCCGCAGATTTTCCACGTTCAAACATCGTGGAAAACCGTTCGACTGAATCGAACGATCGGCGCAAAAATCCTACATTGTCGTTAATCATTCGCAAACATCGGTTCTGATAATATCGAGCAGGCCTGGCGGAAACGACGAATTGATTCCGGGCGAAAACTCAATTATTTCCGGCAGCGGAAGGAAGCGGAAAAGAACATTGTAACGGGACCCGAAGGGTTGTAATTATCGGGAACAAAGGACGACGATCACGGTGGAACGGGCACGGCATAGTGAGAGATTATACGTCTGCAACAAGGGCTAATGAATGCGAGATGTTCCGTTCTCTGCTGTAAAGTTATTTCTCCAAGGGTGTTCTCGATTGAAATGTACTCGAGAACTTCCATGAATCAGGTGTGCACTCGAAAATTTTTCACAATCAAGCAGTGATTACCTACTCATGAACGAATGATGATATCACTCGAGAATACCTATAAATCGAAGGATCACACAAAAGTGTTCAACAATCGATTGATCACTCGAAAACTCTCAAAAATCCAGTGATCACTAGAAAACGAATCTAAGAGTAGATCATTCGAAAACCTCCATGAATCGAATGATCACCAGAAAAAAAAAACAATTCAGCGAACACCTTCAAAACTCGAGTCAAATTCGAGAACTGGAAAGAATCGAGATATCATTCGAGAATTTCCATAAATCGGAGGATCACTCGAAAATATTTAGCAATCGAGTGATCACTCAAAAAATATAACGAATTATAGACCACTCTAGAATGAATCAAGAAATTTTTCAAAAATTTCTAAGAATTTAACGATCAGTCGAAACTCTTCAAAACTCGAATGAACACTCGAAAACTTTCATGAATGGAACGACCAATAAAAGATATGCAAGAATTCATTGATCACTTAAAAATCTTCAGATATCGAGTGTTGTAGTGAGCTTGAACGATTCAAAATCACTTGAAAACTTTCAAAAATCGGGTGTCCACTCGAGAATTGTAAAGAATCGATAGATCGCTCAAAGACTTCCATTAATCGAACCACCAGTCGAGTCAAAAGTGTTCAGCAATCGATTGATCACTCAAAATCTCTCCAAATTCGAGTGATCACTCGAGAACTGTAACAAATGTAGGTATAGACGACTCGAAAATCTCCATGAATCGAACGACCAAAAGAAAAAATTCAACGATTCATTATTGAACACTCGAACACCTTCAACAGTCGAGTTAAATTCGAGAACTTGAAAGAATTGAGATATCACTCAAGTATTTCTATGATTTGAAGAATCACAAGTATTTAGCAATCGAGTGATCACTCGAGAACTGTAATGAATTGATAGACCTTTCTAGAACTTTAATGAATAAAGAAATTATTTAAAAATTTCTAAGAATTTAACGATCACTCGAAACTGTTCAAACATCGAATGACCACAAGAAAACTTCCACGTATGGAACGACAACTTTACTAGAAGATATGCAAGAATTCACTGATCACTTGAAAATCTACAGATGTCGAGTGATCATTCGTGATTCAAAAATCACTCGAAAACGTTCAAGAATCGGGTGACCACTCGAGAACTGTAACGAATCGATAGATAGCTCGAAAACTTCCATGAATAGAATCACCACTAAAAAGCAAAAATCAACAATTTAATGATCGCTCGAAAACCTTCAGGAGTCGAGTGATCTTCCAGAACTTAAATGAATCGAGAGATCACTCGAGAATTTCTATGGATCGAAGGATCACTCGAAAACTTCCAGAAATCATTTGAAAACTAAGACGAATTGATAAATCAATCTAGTATTGCTATTAATCGAACGATCACTCGAAGGTGTTCAATAACCAAATGATCACTCGACAAGTTACAGAAATCGAGTGATCACACGGGAACTTTAATGGATCAAGAAATCACTCGAAAGTTTCCTTGAATCGAACGATCACTCGAAGGGCTCAACAATGCAAAGATCACTCGAGAACTTAATAAAA
Organism: Propylea japonica; assembly: GCA_013421045.1. Classification (NCBI taxonomy): domain Eukaryota; kingdom Metazoa; phylum Arthropoda; class Insecta; order Coleoptera; family Coccinellidae; genus Propylea; species Propylea japonica. Next base: position 96,253,332 of record CM024242.1, read on the forward strand.
TTAAAATCCAGTGATCATTCGAGAACTTTAACGAAAAGATAGTATATTATTTGTTATAAACAACTATATTAATATTAAAAAACAAACTTTAATAGAAGAGAGATTGATAATACTCGTAATAACACCAAAAAAAATATGTTGAGACGACCAAACTTGGAAAAATTTAATTCTACGATGAACTCTCCCTTGAAAATTTAATGCTTTCTTCAATCGTTAGCGATGAAGGACATAAACTCTTAATTCTCTACTTGAAAAATAGGAAGAAATACCAGGGGGAGATCTATTCAGCATTTCATGAGCATCGATTCGGTTTAAATGAGAAATTTGATGGAATAATGGTCTTTTAATAGGAGGGCTTCAGCTGAAGAGAATTCCATGGAATCTGAAAACTTCATACCGGCTTTCTAATCAATTCGAATGCCACATTCTTCAGTTGTTCAGTATACTCAGATACGTCATTTCCTTCTCATTGCTGTAAGTCTAGAAGTTTCGAGAAGAATATACTTATAACTATAAACATGAGATAAGTTGAAGAATAGGGATTTCTGGAAACAAAACTTGTTTAGAAATAAGAGATCTTCAGAAAATCATAGCTATGATCTGTTCGTTGTTGAAAGATCACTCGAAATTTGGGAGATTTCGAGTTGAATACTTCGAGTAATCGTTCGATTCATAGAAAATTATTGAGTCATTTCTCGATTCGTTAAAGTTATCGAAAAATCACTCGAAATTTGAGAGATTGCGAGTGATCATTCGATAGTTGAATACTTTCGATTGATCGTTCGATTCATAAAAAACTATCGAGTGACTTCTCGATTCGTTGAAGTTCTTGAGTGTTCTTTCGATTCGTTACAGTTATCGAAAGATCACTCGAAATTGGAGAGATTTCGATTGATCATTCGATTGTTGAACACTTTCGAGTGATCGTTCGATTCATAAAAAGTATCCAGTAATTCTCGATTCGTTAAATTTCTAGAGTGATCTACGATATGTCACAGTTCACGAGTAATCACTCGAACTTTCAGAGTTTTCGATTGATCATTCGATTCTAAACACTCTCTCTACTAATCGTTCCATTCATAGAAATTCTCGAGCGATTTCTCAATTCGTTGAAGTTCTAGAGTTATCCTTCTTTTCGTTACAGTTATCGAAATATTACTCGAAATTTGAAAGATTTCGAGTGATCGTCGATTGTTGAACAATCCCGAGTGATCGTTCTATTCATAGAAATTATCGAGTGATTTCTCGATTCGTTGAAGTTCTTGAGTGATCTTCGATTGAACATTCGAATGTGAACATCTCCTTACTGATCGTTCGATTAATTCTCGTGTGATTTCTCGATTTGTTCAGGTTCTCGAATGATCATCTCGATTCCTGAAAGTTTTCGAAAGATCACCCGTTTGTTGAATCGATTTAGAACATTCTCGGAAACAACTTTATCGACTCTGAAGAAAATTTGTGCCAATTTCGTACAAGTTCATCAACACTTCTACCATACCCTGTCCAATTTTCCACAACCTCAACAACAAAGTGGAAAATTGGCAGGTAAGGAGCTCAATTAAGCAGTATATCGTAGCGATAAATACGCAGTTTCCAGTGTATCTACCTGGTTGCCCAGGGCAGTGAGGGCCACACCGTGATATTCCTTTAATTGGGGAAATTTGGCTAGCACGTCCGGAAAATTATTAGGGGAAGTGGTGCTGGCACGTTCTGCCTAATATTCTGTTTTATTTTCGTTTGAAGTCTGTTTAGATATGGACTGCCTGAATGGGTTTGGGGTTTTGGGACTGTAGGCGTTGTTCTGAGGATGGAGTTTGATAGTTCAATAGGTTGTCTTGAAGAAATATGTTTGTTATACATTTCTGATTGGAGTTTCAACTCATGATCATCAACGAACCTACCTAGCGATGTTTTGATCAACAGAGTGAGACTCTTGAAGAATTTTAACTGAGAAAAGGAATACACAACCCAAAACTTCGAAGTGAATACCGTCAAATGGTATACAGATGGTTTTAAAACTAAGATAGGCTCTAGTAAGGGGTCTTTATAAATTATTGTAACATCGTAGGTTGCTTTGAAAATTTTTATCTTATCGAATGCTAATGCAAAGTCCACAATTTATTATTTCTTCCAGAATGACCAGCCAAAACTCAAAGTATCGTTTTGTTCTCATATAGTTCATATCAGAAGATAGATATTTATAATAAGCCAACGCCAACTGCGCTGTTATAATCATTTGAAGAGACCTTGTATATCCGGACCAACAACAGAAAAGGCATTTCCGGAAACTTACTCAGGGTTACTAACTCGATCCATTGGGTCACGTGATGGATCTACTCGGATCACTCACCCGGGTTCTAAGTTTACAAACACATCAGGTTTAGGATTTGAAGTGACAGCCGTATCAATAGCATAACCAAATATTTTAAGGATTTATTTTTTCAATCTCAGTTCGTTTTCGGATTGTCTCTAGCTTTGCTTGTATTTATTGGATTTCGTGAAATATTTCCTATAATTTCTGGTGTGCCCTTCCATGTTTGATGTTATTTTTGAGTACCTATGTTAAAGAAGTAGAGAATTATTTTTCAGTTCCAGTTTGTTTACTGATTGTCTCTAGCTTTGCTTGGATTTATTGGCTTCTGTAAAGTCTTCCTTATAATTTCTGGTGGGCCCTTGTATGTTCAATGTTATCTTTGAGTACCTATATTAAAGAAGTAAAGAAGGCTTCAGCTTCAACTCAGGGAGATCTGCATACAAATTTATGAAGAAGTCGTTCACATTATTTCTCGGCTCATGAAACCACACATTTTACACTGAGCTCAATTCTTGTCTCTTTCCATAAGGAGAGATTATAAAAACTGGAGAGAAACTATCAAGGGTGTGGCATATAATGTTCCATTCTATCAGTCAAGGTGCTATTGAAGCACTGAACTCCTATGACATCAACTCAAAGCTAACATGGAAAGGCAGAAGAAAACTTAGAAGTTGGGAAGAACAACAAATGCAACTTAAAGAAAAAGTTTTTGGAGAAGGAAGAAGCTGAAAGAGAAATACACTCTGGGGAAAACTTTCCTGAATGTATCATTCGAAAAGTTCTTTTTGAACGTCAAAACTGCAGGATTCAAAAAGGATTTGGATCTCAATGAGAAGAAGTTACTCCTCCTTACTGGATTTCTAACAGGACATTGTCGCTTCATGAAGCATTTGATGGGAATTGGCTCAACAGAAACTGACGAGTGTAAAGTCTGTGAACAAAAGGAGGACACTTCTGTTCTTTCATTTACAGAATGCTTTGCCATTGCGAGCCTGTGCAAGAATGTCTTTAAAAGGAGAATTATGGGACAAGCGCGGATCTAGCCTTCCACTCCGCTTTCAGAGTTAGCTTTCGAACAATAAGTGTGAAATAACAAATTCCATTATCGCCCAAAAAAGAGAGATCTGACAACAATGTGAATACCTATCATTCTCATATTTGCCTTATCACGAAATCCTTTCACTACGGAATCCACAAAAACCGTACTATTTGCTTTCGAGACAGTTGAAGCGTTCCCCACCGAAACCACCCTCTGTACACCCCTAATATTTCAATTCCATATTCTTCGTCACCGCTAGAACCTAAAGCAAAGACAAAGTTACCCCAAGAAAACTCGAAATCCTCGCTTATTTCGACAATTAATTCAAGGGATACGAACGGAGCGCTAACGAATACTTCTGGACCGATTCCAACCCCCCATATAACGAATATTCTCGCACTAACTCCCTTTCCTCCCCCTTCAACCCCTCACCAAGCAAACCTCCAAAAGTTTCCTTTCACGTGTACCTTAGGCGACAATACAAAATTCATGAGAAGGCGGTGTAAACTCGACTACGGTCTCTCGGCTCTTTCGAACTCTTCCAGGATGCGACGTCGAAAACTTACTGAAATATCCGGCGTTCAAATATTTTACGCAAACTCGTTATCATATTTGATTAAAGCTGGAGCGTTTACGCGCGAAGGTAGGTAAATCCTAATTTGGCTTGGATGAATAAAGATAACTCTGGATAAAGCCTTGAGGTGAATGGGAATATAGCAGAGAGAAATGTTTGAGTAGACGCTTGGTTATCAAGTTTGAATTATTGAACTGTATTTCATTCATTTTCGCATGTGTTGTTTTAGGCGCGCTAGTTGCCAGGGGAACATCGTGCCTTAGTTTGGCTTAATTATCCAAATCGATGCAAAAAGTGCATCAAGGTTAACACTTACTAGACTTGAACCTTTCTGTGAACAACCTATGGAGAAACACTCCTGAACTTACTCAGGCTAAAAAATTTGTGATGATTCAACCTATCTATACCAGAAAGCTCCTGAAGCTGTTTTAGCTGTTACGTGCTGAGCTTTCGGGCGATGGTACAAATATAAATTGTACCATATGGGAAAGTCAGCAGATGAAATGCAGCTTACCACATGGTATGCAAGTGTCCTGAGTAGCCTGGCCTGAGAACCATTCATATGGGGAAAACGGCCAAGACTTTTAATAAGGTTATCGTTTGTATCAACTCCATTGACGACCTCCTTTGGTTTCCATTAATGAGTTGGGTAGAGAACAAAAGATCTACATGAGCGCAGTTCCCAGGCTGCGTTCACAAACTTACTCCGAGCATGCTCTGCCTACTCCAAAGCACTCAGAAACTCACTTTAGCCTGTCAGAGTATGCACTTTCGATCGTTCAGAAACAATGCCGTAGCCAAAAAAAAAATTTCGGGGTGGTCCACCAAATGACAATTTTCAAAGAAAATTTCTTAGCCTGTAATTCTGAAAAATTTCGGGGGGAGGGGTCCGACGGTGCCCTCGTTACGGCCTTGTTCAAAAACTTTCTCGGAGTAAGCTCCCATGTACTCTGCTTTGAAGCATTATGCATTCTTTGTCATTCATTCGAGAAAAATATTCTGGTTCGTCGTTTGTTCACCGTTTTGAGTTAATATCTCTAAGTAAACTGAAAATTTAAGAAGTTTTATGGAATGTCAGTAATACCCGTAAATACTCGAAAATAAATTAAGGTATATCCTAATTACTCTTGAAACTGTAACGTGAAACTATTTCTCGAATTTATTTAGGAATCGTTTTTATTCATTTTGGGTAAATATTTCGGATTTAATACGATAAACCAAGAATTTTGAGATTATCTCAACTTACAAAATCGAATAAATACTTTGATACTGATTCTAAGTATACCTAACTATATAAATACATTAGTAATGTTTTGATCTTGAATTTATTTTCTCTGCCTTTTTCGGATGACAATCCATGAAACGATAAGGTTTGAAATCAGAGTACTAAATCAGAATATCGACATAGGAAACTTTTAATGAAATATGAATTATTCATTGCTAGCAATGAAAACCGAGGATAAAAATCCACTTTCCGCTATGTTTAGAAGTAAATTGCAAACTTTGACCAAAATGTTAGGTTATGTTTTTGTTATGATGAACTGAAGTGATTGTGGAAATTAAACTGATTCTGTCAGAAAGCAACATCAGTTGGAAGTGATGCGTATCAGTTCAAAATCTCTACATTGTCAAATAGAACGCGCATCAAATGATTTTGCATCAGTTCGAAAGTGATGCAGCTTCAAATAGAAAGGGCCTATTGTCGCATGTGTTATTTTTTGTGCGCTTGTTTCCAGCGAAATATCATAAGTTTTGGCTTAATGGTTCTGATTGGTCGAACAGTTCTCGAGTAATGTTAATTTGATTTTCTTCTGAAAAGTCACAAAACTAGAATTCGCAGAACATTGATATCATAGTGGCAGTTTGATTGATTTATACTCAATTTGACAATGCTTTGTCCAAGCTGTTTTATTAATGGCCCAATGCAATAAGGTTCTATCTTCGATAACAATAATAAATTTCGAATGAGCCATTCAAATATAATGCTATTCTCTCAAATTACTACATGAAAGTATTATAATTATCGGTTACAAGAAACATATAAGCTTCTTACATAATATGACGTATGCACTTGTCATAACAGTAAGACAGATCACAAGTATTCCCCACGTTGGCATGATTGCTTCCTGTATGATTTATAACACTCCACCAGTCAGCTTTGGAAGAACATCTGTCAAGTACTATTTCGTACAATTTGAACATAACCAACAGAAACATTCGCATTAATCATTCCAAATACGCAAGTAACCCAAATACCTATCTGAAGGCGCACAAGCATATTTATCTGCGTAATTTCAGAATTAGAGATGGGGCGCTCTTTGATATCCGTTACTAAATAACAGTTATGTATAGGAAATGAAACTCAATACTTTGAAAAAAGGCGATAATCACGAATCATTTATGTAAATAATTCGGACCTATTTTGAATGTTCATGAAAATTTTAGTCGAAGACACTAGGAATTATTCGCTGATAACAGATGGATGAAAAATAATTCATATAGTTTACTGATCGATCAAAATCAGAGAGGGGCTCTGAGGGGTATACGAACCTAAATTGAAGATCTCTTAAGCCCTAGGAAGTAAATAGTACTGTATACACCCATCAGTGTCCGTTAATACCATCCTCAACAGATGCTTCCTGAGGCGACAGTGAGCCATTGAGGAGGTGTAATAGTTTCTTGCCAAGATCCATCTTTTGAATCTTGCTGTTTCAAAGTTCCGAAGGAACTTAGTGGAATGATCCATCCCTGGGAGATTCCGCCAGAGTTTTTTCCTATCGGCTTTTCCTTCTCCAGAAACATTTACTTATACCACAGAAGGGTTCTGGGCTAATGAGTGACAATCATGCGAACTCATTGGCAAGTGTATTGACCTCTTCGTTTCCTTTGATTCCCGAATGGCCGGAAACCCAGATTAAAAAGACCTTATTTTTCTTACCTATCTCATTGAGTTTGTTCCAGCACTCCCAGATCATCTTTGAGTTGATAACGTAAGAGTTTCAGTGCTTTAATAGCCGCTTGACTATCTGAGTGTATGGCTATATCGCACTTCTGATAGTTTTTTTCTAGATTTATATCTAGATATCTTTCAATAGCTCAGATTTCTACTTGAAAGACGCTCATACAGGAGCCAAGCGACAGTGGACACTTGGTACTTGGCTCGTATATCTCAGCTCCAGCTCCAGCTCCAGCTCCAGCTCCAGCTCCTGCAGAGGTTCTGGAACCATCTGTATACCATTTACGGTAATATCTTTGAGGTTATAGTGGGTGTATTCGCATTTCCATTTCTCTCTTTGACTTAGCAAGTCCTGAAGTTTTTCCGAATGGTAACTTTCTCGATCATTACATCACTAGGGAGGTTCGCAGATGAGATGAACGAGTATGATAGAGAACAAAAGATCTACACGGTAGCAGTTGCCGGAAGAATAACCTAGCCATAAGGATTTCAGTTCAAATAATAATGAAAATAATGAATCACTGTTACTTCATCAGGAGCTCACCATTCAACTGAAGATTCTGCAAGCCGAAACCATTCCATATTATTGGGAAAACTGGTGCGCACTCAGTGCGACCCGAGTGCAATTTTTGTGTTCCATTGGTACAAAAAACAATGGAATGGTCAGAAAAAATCGCAATCGGGTCGCACTGAGTGCGCACCAGTTCTCCCAATAGATAACGCTATAAGTATCAGCCGGCAGTTATACTGGAGAACGATCATAGCAGGCTATACTGGGACCGCACAGTAGTAAAAACTTAACAGTTGCTTGTAACAGGCCAAATATAATTATTCTAGTGAAGAAAAGGGAGAAAAAAGCAAAACTTATAGATGTAGACATCCCAAATAACAACAACAAAAATATGCTGAAAAAATATCGAAATATCGAGAGCTTGAACTTCAGATCAAAAGGCAGTGGGGAGTGTCTAGTACCAGAACCATTCCCATTCTCATATCAACCACAGGAATTATTCCTAAAAGTCTTAAGTCCCCAAGGAATTAGATCTGGAAGAAAACATTCACAAAGTTATGCAAAAAAAAGTACTTTCGGTACTGCTAGAACGGTAAGGAAGTTTGTATAGGTCACAAGGAACACCAGGAACAACAATGTAGGGAAACATGGCAAATTCTACTACCAGGACACCAACCGAGAAATCCAGGACCAAGCAACGAAGAACGAAACTACCCAGGACCCAAGAGAATAGGAACACCGAACACCTCAGAGCTCAATCCCCCTGATACTTGCTATCGGGACGAGTGAATGTTCCCCTCAGTAAGGAGTGTGAAAGCCGATCGCTAGGGGTTGTAAGAAACACACTCTTTCTACGCTAAGAGGCTCAAGTCGATAATAATAATAATGAATCACTGTTATTTGTAAATCACTTTCGTGTACAGTTACACGAAAATAACAGTTAAGCACATCTCTACACGTGACTTCACAACACCCATCTTGTGTTCCTCTCCATCAGCCTCACGTAATGAAACTTGATTGTGTTGTACCTCCTCAGGGCCATAAATCCAAGACACGCTTCAGGCCTGGTGCCGAAGAACTCCACGACTATTTACGACTGTCTAAAAATAAATATAGTGACAAACGCTCCGGGTGTAATCTTCTTCGGTTTAGGAGAGGCTTAACGCTTAGGCTCCAGGTCTAGGACCTTTTATAAGCGTGTCTTAGTTACAGAAATAGCTACGGGCTTCTGCTAGAACGTGAGTTATTTATTAGCAGCTTAGTTTGTGTTATCGCGATACTTTGGGCGTGACTGAGAGGTTTAATTGAGTTGGATTCATGGGTGGGAAATACCGATTTAGATTTGGAAATACGAGTTTTATTCGTTAAGTGAGAGAAGGGAAAGTGAATGGTTATTAAATTGCGCGGTTTTTATAAGAATGAAGAAAACACATACTTTGCATTCATTAAAAAAAATTTTATTTGTGATTGTATCAGTTATGGCACTTAGGGTGAAAGCCATAATGATTGACACCTTAAGGGCGTGGATACTTTCAGTAGGCGAATCCGGTTCCTTATTTATTGTTACTTCATGGTTTTTATTACGGAAGTTTTAAATTGGGTGGTAAATTTCAAATCGATTTAATAGAGTTTCAATAGTTTGATTTTTCTATTACTTTTTTCTGCTTCGATTTTTTTTTTCTGTTTCAGATTCATTCAGTATTCCAAAGGCATCTGGGAGAGAGTTTATCGGTTGGAATAAATAAAGAAGAAATCCTTCAATATTTCGAATAGTTTTTTAAGTGTTATTTTTGTTGGAACGGCGAGACAGGGTTTTTTTGTACTGAGGTTTTTTCCCTGAGCTCTGGTATCATACGAAAAAATAGTATGGTACCCCGTTTTGCACTAACCTCAGTTAGGGATTTTAATTTTTGTTTTATGTATTGTATTATGTTAGCTCTCAATTTCAAAAGAATATATATACAGGGTGTCCGGTAAACCTTGTACAATATTGAAACTGGTGATAGACCAGGTCATGACTGTTCAGAAAATGAGAATTTCAGCTCAGTAAAAATATCACCCTTTTCGAGATAATGGGCATTTCTAAATATCTAGAAATCACTACCTCACCTCCGTTTTTTGAGTGCTATGTCTACAAATTGAGACTAATTCGAATATCTTTGTTGCTGAAGATTAATGATGAGTGATGCTTTCAGACGTACAAAACAGTTTTTCACAACTTGATACATTTTTCAAGAAATCAAAGAACGAAGGTGAGGTAGCGATTTTCTAGATATTTAGAAAATGCCCATTATTTCGAAAATGGTGATATTTTTACTGGGGTGAAATTATGATATTCTGAACAGTCATGACCTGGTCTATCACCAGTTTCAATATTGTACAAGGTTTACCGGACACCCTGTATATTACGGAAGTGTAGTTTGAATGTTGCTATTTTGGTATTACCTTCAAACTTTCAATAAATATCGATTGAATATTCAAGGAGACACTAATTTCGTCGAAATTACATATTTGATAGTAATTGACATAAGTCGATAGTAATTGTCACCCAGTATGATAGTCATTGACATAATTTCATCTCACCATTGCATCAATTTTGATTATGATATCATCCTGCTTTCTCTTACTCATACATTTTCATTATATGGGTCGTTGAGACATTTATACTTAAAATAATTGAAAAAACAAGAAGCTTCAGACAAATTTATTCCATATAAACAAAGAAATAATAGAAAATATTAGTGATCTTCAGATAGATACCGATGTAATAAACTATTGGTGCTATCTAGGGTCTTTCATCTGTTTCCGCATATTTCAGATCGTTTTATTTCTATTTAAGCCCTCAGGTTTTCATTTTGAAAACGGCATCATTAGATATTTGGAGCGAGATTTTGCAGTAGTTATAGCGACTGCACATAATTGCGTATTCTTACCGATTTTTTTTCAGTTTTCTATTGGTTGTAAGATTCCATGGAATATTAATTGATGTCAGTAAACCCTTCAATGATTTATATATTAAGGTTGAAGCCTAGGTCAATAACTGTTCGATGTAATATTATTGACATATGGTTTAACCTTGATATATTACTCATAGAAAGGTTTACTTATATCAATTAAATATTCCTTGGAACCTCTCAAATAATAGAAAACTTCTAACGCTCATGAAACATAAGAAAGTCGGAAAATATACGCAATTGTATGCAGTCGCTATCCTTAAGTAGAATCTAACATAGGTATACACTTATTGACACTACTGCAAAATCTCACGCCAAATATCTAATGATGCCGTTTTCAGGATGGTAAACTGGGGAAATTGAACTCGACCAAAATAGAAATAAAACATTTTGAAATAGTTAGAGACAAATGAAAAAACCTTAGATAGCACCAATAGTTTATTACATCGGTATATACAGGGTGTCCCGTACTTAGACCGACAAATTTCTAGTGGACATTATATAGATCGTATTCCAGACAGATTCGACCCAAATCATATAATGCAAAATTACTTCGTTAAGGAGCTAGTGCCCTTTGAAGATGACGTCCTGTCCACACTTTTTGCCACATATTCAGCTCTTATATATCGAGCACGAATATAATATGAGAAATAGGATGAACTCTATAGTTATACTAGAGCAGATAAAAATACATATTATATTATATTACATCGTAGCCACTTATATCTTGCCCCGAAGTTTACACCGTCATCACTCCTGAATTCAGAAGTATAATTCCAATCAACTATTTAAATCCAGAATGAAGAAGTGGTTATCTTTTCAGCCCAGGTGAAAATTCACAATATTAGATGTCAGTAATTTATACAACTATTAATGCCCATTCCCCTTGGTGTACCTATTTGTGGATAAACGCATCTTGTTTCTGTCTGTTATTTTTAATTCGTCCTGCACGTTCTTTGTGTTAGCCAAAATTTGTAATTTTTTTTACACACATTTACACATTTTCTAATTAAATTGTTTTCATTGCTTTTTATTTGTAAATTTATACCAATGGTTATTCGTAGTTATATACAGGGTGTCCATTACTCGACGTCAACCCGGAACCGGGTGAAAAGGCAAGTAATGCTGGTTGTCAGAAAAATATAAAAAAAAATCTAAGTTGCATGATTTTAAAATAATGCGCATTTAAAAAAACACGCAAAATTCCACACCCTGTGACAGTCTTTTCGCTCCTGTTGCCACAAATATCAACTTTTTCCAACTTTTTTCTTTGCTGTGTAACCTTGAATAATGCTTGTCTAAACTGTAATCAAAATTTTGATACCAGCTGATCTAGGTTTCATAAAAATAGGGCTTACTTCTCAGAAAAAAATTCGAAATAAACAATTGCCTAGTTTCAACTGACTGTATTGAAAAAAAATGTACTACGTAGGTTTGGCATGTTTTTTTCAAAAGTTGGCGCATTTAGTAAGGATTCCAAAATGGTATAATACTTGTTTAATTGTAGCTGCCGTAGTTCAAATTTATTTTCGATTGCCTTTGAATACACTTTTTCGTTAACTGCTTCCCAGTAATGAAGTCCAATGGATTCAAGTCCGGTGAACGGGCCGGCCACGAGATTGGACCAGAACGTCCGATCCATCTTCCGGGAAAAAATGTTATCAGAAAAAAAATTTCCAGAGAAAATAATTTTTCCAGAAAAAATTTTTCTGGAGAAATTTCTCTGAAAATTTTTTTTTCTGGTAACATTTTTTCCCGGAAGATGGATCGGACGTTCTGGTCCAATCTCGTGGCCGGCCCGTTCACCGGACTTGAATCCATTGGACTTTATTACTGGGAAGCAGTTAACGAAAAATGTATTCAAAGGCAATCGAAAATAAATTTGAACTACGGCAGCTACAATTAAACAAGTATTATACCATTTTGGAATCCTTACTAAATGCGCCAACTTTTGAAAAAACATGCCAAACCTACGTAGTACATTTTTTTTTCAATACAGTCAGTTGAAACTAGGCAATTGTTTATTTCGAATTTTTTTCCGAGAAGTAAGCCCTATTTTATGAAACCTAGAGCAGCTGGTATCAAATTTTGATTACAGTTTAGACAAGCATTATTCAAGGTTACACAGCAAAAAAAAAAGTTGGAAAAAGTTGATATTTGTGGCAACAGGAGCGAAAAGACTGTCACAGGGTGTGGAATTTTGCGTGTTTTTTTTAAATGCGCATTATTTTAAAATCATGCAACTTAGATTTTTTTTTATATTTTCTGACAACCAGCATTACTTGCCTTTTCACCCGGTTCCGGGTTGACGTCGGTAGAGAAAACAAGACTTTAGTAGGTTGCGTTTTTATTCAAGGACAGAAAATACGACAAATGGCCTAAATACCCTAAAATCTTCGCAGCAAGTCCTCCAGCTTCCCAGAGGACCATTCAACCATAACCTCCAAGTAAAGCGTCAAAGATATGGCCAGTCCCAAAGAAACTCATATTCACATGAAAACATAAAACTTCCACAAATTTAAATACGAATATATCCCTTGAGACTTTCCTCATCTTCCAGCCCAGACTCAAGAAAAGTACATTTTATAGCCGGAAAATTCGCTTACAGTCGCCGAAATCAGTAACCTTCAGTTTTCTCGGACTTTTCCGAAGTTTTTTTGGGAAATTGTTGACAGATGACGTGGGCGTTCATTCATCAGAGCCTAATTACGTCGTATTGAAGAAGTGAGAGTTGTCTGAGGTAGTCTCCGCCAATTAATATGTTTCAGTGTGTGGAAGTTTTCAGTTAAGTTTTTCAGAGATAATTGATGAAGACGGAACTAGAAAGGAGGATAGGATGTTTTTATTCGAGGAGTTGAAGACAGAATTTCCTGAAAGTTTTTTCGATGGTCATCTGATACTTTCCACGAAGTTTGAGACGTTTTTCTGGTTGTCATTGGTCATAAGGAAGACGTTGATTTTGGGATATCTATAACGAATATTTCTGGAATTATCTGAGATTTATTACGAACACTAATAACCGAAGCGTCTGGAAAACTTTTCAGATCAATCAAGTGGATGCCGTCATGAAAAATTCTAAAAGCACAACTCAATTATTGGCATTAAGTCATTTGTGTATTTTTGTAAAATTGAAGATATACGGGGTCTTTATATTAGGACAGTTGATTATTTTATCTTAAGAGTAATCACGGTTAAATTTTCAATAATATTTTCGAAATTTTCATGTACATACTGTGAAAACTTGTAGTTGGTTCAATTCTCTAGCAATGCATGTAATTTTATATGTTTTTCAATATTTTCAAATAATGAAATGAATGGTGTTTCAATTCCGCGTTTTTTGAGCTCTTATTCTCCTAAACGGACATATTGAAAAGAAGATACTTCATATTTATATAAAAAAATATCCGATTCGAATGAAATTTATTTCATAAATGAAGATTGATACACTGAATGTTCAAATAGAATTTAGTGCTAACAGAACCATAGAAAATCAATTGAAATATTGAGAGAAGCATCTCTATATTTCCATAACATGATGACCGATTCAAGTGAAACTTTTTTGTGATTGAGCACTGATTTACTGAATGTTCATGTAAATTTGACAAGATCATCAAAACCAGAGATTTAATTTTTGTAGTTATTTTTTTTACATATTTCATTTTTTGAATAATTTTCAGAATATAATTTCGATTGCGCTGATATTCTGCACTATATGTTTGGTATCAATCTCAAATCCCATGTAAAATTTTGAGGTAATAGTCTTTTTGCTCCACCAGAGAACGAGAGCTCAGAATATCCTGCTCGGGACATTTTGACATTTAAGAAGTGTGATTATTGACATTCATAAATATGACTTAAACTTAAACTATACAAAAAGGCCTTCGAATTGTTGAATTATTTTATGAAAATTAGCGTTCTGCGATAAGTGGTGTTAGAAAGTTTCATAATTTACATAATCGTCCTTCTGAAAGCGCTATTGGTCGAATTATTATAAAATTTGAAGAGACCGGTTCGGTAGAAGATTAAAAAAGTGAAAAATACAGTCCTAGCTGTCGTTCACAAGAAAATATGAATTTGGTTCGTGAAAGTGTTGCTGAAGACCGTCCCATGTCAATTAAATGACATTCACACTCAGTGAGTCCACAACATGTCGTATTTTACACAATAATTTTAGATCGGAAGACATACAGGTTTGAAATTTCACATCTGAAACATACGATATACAATGCATCAGACAAAGAATTCTTCCGTCCAGTTGCTCAGATGAATAGTCGAGACAATCACTTGCTGTAACACACTGAATTCCGGTGTCTTATTGCAATATTCTAGTCTTGTCTCTCTCTTATCGTTGGGATCATCATAATTCATTTAGTATGGTAGGAGAAAGTAAAACTTGAATCGAGTATTACGGGCAGCCTGACAAATTAAATAATTCTGTACGTCTAGTGGAGGTTCCCTACCATACTGCGATAAGAGAGAGACAAGACTAGGTTATTGCAATAAGTCAACGGAATTCATTCAGTTACAGCACTGATTATCTCAATCATTCATATATGCAACTGGAGGGAAGAATTCTCTGTCTGATGCATTGTATCGTATGTTTCAGATGTGAATTTTCAAACCTGTATAAGAGGTTCAAACTACCCAGGAAGTAAAGCTATTAGATCATTTAAACATTGGACAAATAATCTCCAGAAACGGTGATATCAATTGTCCACCAAGTTCATGATTTGACATCGTTGGACTATTTTCTTTCGAATTATGTGGAAAGGTCTATAAGCATAATCCATAATCTTGAACTGAAGGATGCGATTACTTCTGTCATTAGTGAGATAAAGCTTCAATTATTTAAAATTTCATTGAAAATTTCAACAAAAGGATGGACGTCTGTGAGTTTTTTGAAAATTAATGGAAATGAAGTATTTGATTAATACTCAAAAAAGCCATGTATCCCTTTGGGATACACAAAGATACCGACAAACAGCTCACAACAAAACCTTCTAATTCTGAAGTTAACAAAAATATTGTGAATTATTCATTCCCATAAATTTCCAACTCACACAAACACAGATTCAGAACAAAAATTTGACATTGATACACATTCAAGCTTCCTCTTGAACCACGTACAAAACACCACCCTAAAGTGAGGATTATTCCCAAAAAAATTACAGCAAACAGCTAATGCATACCAATAAATTTCTTTCCATCCTCGTGTCAAATTTGTTCAAACCCATGCTCCGGTTGAAAAAATTGATCAAAAAAATTCGTACAAAGTGGACTCTCCAGAATAAACGAATGGGATTCCAGTGAGCGTACCAACATAATCCTGGACGTTAATTGGGATAGAAGCAAAGCACAGGATCGGATTTTTGTCTATTGGCTGGTTAGGGTGTAGTGAGAATTGAATGGACTGTACGAAATTTGAATTTGAAAATATTTCGACTAAAAAAATGTATTGAGCACTGAAAGCAAAGAAAATATCTGAAATTTGATGAAAAATGAAAACGGCTCGGGTCTGCGAAAAGCTTGTCACCTTACCTTGAAAAACCTTACTTTGATTTTGTAGAAAACTTGCAGAAAACTCGGGAAAAGTCTTTGTGCACTTTCTCTCTCGAGATTTGGTGAAAACATAACATTTTCGACAGACATATGTCGCGAAGAATATAACAATGCGCGCGTGAGTGGATTTACCAGTTGATTCAGCAAAGTATTTACAGGGTGGTTTTGGAACAGGGTGAGAGGTTCAGTTGTTGACACCCTGATAGTGATTGACACTGTTCACATATATACCGATGAAATAAACTTTTAGTGCTATCTAGGGTTTTTTCATCTGTCTCTATCTATTTCAAAATGTTTTATTTCTATTTAGGTGCAGTTAAATTTCCTCAGGTTATCATTCTGAAAACGGCATCATTAGATATTGGGCGTGAGATTTTGCAGTTGCGTCAATAAGTGTATAAATGTCAGAGTTAACTTGAGGAAAGCGACTGCACATAATTGCGTATTTTTTCCGATTTTTTATGTTTCATATTCATTAGAAATTTTCTATTGTTTGAAAGGTTCCAAAGAATATTCAATGAATGTAAGTAAACCCATCAATGATTCAGATATTCAGGTTCAACCATACGTCAATAACTGTGTCAATAATATTACATCGAACCGTGATTGACATAGGGTTTGACCTTAATATAAATCATTGAAGAGTTTACTAACGTATACTTAATATTCATTGGAACCTTCCAAACAATAGAAAAACTTCTAACGAATATGAAACAGAACAAAATCAAAAAATATACGCAATTATGTGCAGTCACTATCTTCAAGTGAACATACACACTTCTTGACACTACTGCAAAATCTAGCGCCAAATATCTAATGATGCCGTTTTCAGAATGATAACCTGAGAACTCAAGTAGAAAAAAACATTCTGAAACATTGGGAGACATATAAAAACCCTAGATAGCACCAATAATTTATTATATCGGTATATACAGGGTGGGATAAAGTTCGGCACCAAATTAATATCTTTAAAACGGAACGGACGATAATTTTGAAATTTAGCAGCTGAGTGTAATGGACCACAATGCATTTGATGAGCATATTTTCATTAATGAGATACTTCCGGTTTAACCGGAAATGACCAAATTTTTTTTTATTCAAATGGGACACCCTTTATATTTCTGCAGATTCTGAAAGAGCACTTTGTTACGGATCTGTCCATACCAGGTTCCATGTAAAAATTATCTGTAAAAAAAAAGAATTGAGACAACGGATTCTTGATGAATGTGCATTAATACATAGAGAAGTCTTGAGAAAAAATACTCAAGAATTTGTTATAGACTGGCATATTGTCGGAGGTGAACGGCAAGTACTTCGAACAATTAAAATGATTTTTTTTAATTATTTTAATAAATTTTTCTACTAGTAAAGTAATTTCTTCCTTTTATAGATTTTCATAAAAAATACGTCATGAAAAGCAGAAAGAGTTATCTACTACAAAGTATTTCGTTTTATTCTCACTATTGATACAAATAACAACGATTTATTTATTTGAATGGATTTTTTCTCAAACGTACAAAAAGACATTTACAGAGAATTTTTACATGGAACCCGATATGGACAGATCCGAAACGAGGTGCACTTTCAGAATCTGCAGAAATATACAGGGTGTTCCATTTAAATAAAAAAAATTTTGGTCATTTCCGGTTAAACCGGAAGCATCTCATTAATGAAAATATGCTCATCAGATGCATTGTGGTCCATTACACTCAGCTGCCAAATTTCAAAAATATCGCCCGTTTCGTTTTAAAGATATTAATTTGGTGCCGAACTTTATCCCAACCCTGTATGTGAAGATCACGAATACTTATTGTTATTTCTTGATTTATATGAATAAAATTGTCTAAACTTCTTCTCTATTATTTTCAGTATGAACGAAACATAGAATGAAAATATATGAGTGCGAGAAAGCAGGATGATATCATAATCAAAATTGATGCAAAAGTGAGATGAAATTATGTCAATGACTATCATACTGGGTGTCAATTATTATCAAAAAGGATATCTTGTTATGAAAATTCTTCATTCAATATTCCACTTAAATTTCTATAGTTTTGTTAACACTATGGCCACAAAAAATTTGCATGAAAATTCAGTAGTTCTGTCTTCATTCATAAAAGAAATTTCACTGGAATCGGATATTTGGTATGGAAATTTAGAGATTCTTCTTTTCAATATTCCAATTGAATTTTCTATGGATATGTTTTCACTATGGCATGGCCATGAAATATTATATGAGACTTATAGTGAGCATCTTGCCTGTGGCTGCAACATTTCATTTTAATGAGATATTGAGGAACAAAAATTTCGAATGGCCATATTTTATGGAACGATATGGCTGGTTAAAAAACTCAACTGAGGGATTTGGGACCCAAACTCACCCCGAAAATCTCGAGTCTCTTAGACAATCCCTTCGAAGTTGAGATTATATTCGGCACAAATACGAAAATTATAGACATTTGGGCCAAACGATATAGCACTCGTTTAGGAAGATCGAGTGCTCAAAGAATATAGGATAAATTGCTTCGAAATTGAAATACGACTGGTGGGAGGATTTACCTTAACATTTATTCGTACGAGAATTATTGCCGAGTTTGTTGGCAACGGTGTATAACGATAGCATTCATATCATTAAATTTCAATCAACTTTTCTAACTGACCCAAAGTGAAAAAATATTAACTAATGAACAATGCCTAATCCTCGAAATTCACATTATAACCAAACGTCATTCATAGATCAAACGATAGATGCGCATTTAAACAATCCAATCCGTACAAATCATTATTATCTCTGATTCAATCTATATTCCAACTCTGTGAAGCCACATAATGTATAATAATGATCATTATACAAGATGGACTGACTGTACTCGGATATCTCTGAAATAATCGGATAAACGATTAGCGTTCATCATGCGAATAGTTCCACAACTATTGTAATAGAATTCAACCAATCCCATCAACTCTGATAAACTAGCATAACTTGACGAACAGTTGGAATTGCAGCTAT
This sequence comes from Propylea japonica, assembly GCA_013421045.1. Taxonomy (NCBI): domain Eukaryota; kingdom Metazoa; phylum Arthropoda; class Insecta; order Coleoptera; family Coccinellidae; genus Propylea; species Propylea japonica. Next base: position 96,272,249 of record CM024242.1, read on the forward strand.
TTCGAGAACTACTTAGCCTTATTGTGGGATTCAGAGAATCGTAATTGGTGGTGAAAACATGTCTAACAGTACAGGGTGAGCATATTTCGATGTTTTAGCACTACAACTTTAAACCAGAGGAGATAGACAAAATCTGATACTCACTTCTCGATCTCTTTTCTGAGAAAAACAAGAGTAGTATTCATTTTTGGCTACCTTCTTTTGTTTTCGAGTTATTAGCGAAAATTGGAAAAGTAGCAATATCGAAAAAAAATCATATCTCCGCTAATACTGATGATAGAGCTCTGAAATTAAAACATTATATACCTAGGCACTTTTTTACGTAGAATCCAGTGGCGTACTCGCCTTTTTCGCACCATTTCTAATTACGCAGCTATGACCCAAAGTTATGTTTTTAAATGGGAAATACTAGATTTTTGTGGCATTTTCTGAAAGCTTAATTTTTTCTGATTTCAAAAATATATAACATTGTATGGTTTGTATCAATATGAGTATAGAAAATTATCAACAACCTTTTTTCATCTGAGTCTCAATATTTTCTATGGTTTCAACTGTTGATGAGCACAGAAAAATTTAGCATCGTATAATTACCACAATATCTTTCCAGTATTCTTTTAATTTCTATGCTCTTTACTCAATTTCTCCAAGATGAACTGCTGTGAAACTTGATCCCTCATTCTAAGTTATAACTAAGATGTCTAAAATAAGACATCTTAATTCTTAGTTATAACCTACTGACCTTTATTGTAAATCACTATTAGGTATTGAAAAATATTTTCCTTTATTACTTTCTGATTGAATTGATAACTTCAATCATATCTATATATGCGTTATTTCATATGCGATCTGAAATAGACTACTAAGCACTTGTGCGTATTTATTCTGGAGTGCAATAAAATATTCTCTTGCATCCACCTCATTATAACTAAGTATATCGACTGAAACGGAGGATCATGTGGATCTTTTTGTTATTTCCAAATCCATTTCAAGATATAAGTTTTTATGAAATATATCCATGTTCGAATTTTTTGGAGAAATTAGTTGAAAGCATAGAAATAATAAGATTGACGGAAGGAGACTGCTCTTGTTATAGGAAGCTCCATTTTTCTGTGCTCGTCAACCATAGAAAATACTGAGACTCAAATGAAAATAGGTTTTTGACCATTTTCTATACTCATACTGATACAAACCATACAATGTTATATATTTTTGAAATCAGAAAAAATTAAGCTTTAAGAAAATGCCACAAAAATCTAGTATTTCCATTTAAAAAAACATAACTTTGGGTCATAGCTCCGTAATTAGAAATGGTGCAAAAAAGGCGCGTACGCCACTGAATTTTACGTAAAAAGTGCCTGTATAATGTTTTAATTTCAGAGCTCTATCGTCAGTATTAGCGGAGATATGAATTTTTTTCGATATTGCCACTTTTCCAATTTTCGCTAATAATTCGAAAACAAAAGAAGGTAGCCAAAAATGAATATAACTGTTGTTAGTTTCTAAGAAAAAGAGATCGAGAAGTGGGTATCAGATTTTGTCTATCTCCTCTGGTTTAAAAGTTGTAGTGCTAAAACATCGAAATATGCCCACCCTGTACAATATCAATGTACAGGGTGGTTCAGGTTGTCTCAAATTGTATAACAAACTGCCAAAGTATGTAAGAGAATTGAGCTTGCCCGCATTTACCAAGAATGTAAAGAATTTCTTCTAGAAAAGACTATTTATGATATAAATGAATTTTCCGCTTTTTGTCCTTGATTTTATAAGTGTTGTAATATGAGTGTATATTTTATTGTGTTTTTTTGACAAGTCATATATTTTTGATGGCAAATATTTATACATGTACATGTTTTCTTTTTCGTGTGTAAATAAATTATTATTATTATTATTATCACTTATCTTGGTAACTTAATTTTTCTCGAAAAGGGATGAATATTTTTTCTTCTGTTGACTGTATTGGTACAAGTCAATGTTGACTTGAGATGTGCGGACAATGAATTTCATACATTAATGCTTGTTCGTAATTTGTGATCAAAAACAACATCACAATAATACCTCAACAACCGTATTCACCAGATTTAGATCCCTGCAACTTTTCCCTATTCCCAAAACTGGAAAGTCCAGTAAAACCACAATTGATGAGATAATCTAATGGCAATTAAACAACATGGATATTGATGAATAAATCGTTTTCAAAAAACTTCAGTAAAAGGATAATGATTCAAACTTGAATTGAAAAACGCGATGTCAGATTTTGGGAGCAGGTTCATATTGGTCAAGCGAAAATTAAAATTTCAATAAACTTTCAAATATTGGTTTCAATCTCGGAAGTCAACTTTTCTGTTCAAATCAAAATACAACAACGAGGATAAAGCATGAAACAAAAATTCAAATTAGATCTGTAACCTGATTGTGACAGCATATTTCACACAACAACTATACTGAAAATCCCAAAGAGTCGAAAGCATTACCACAACTTTTTTCAGTCTAACAAATTAGTGGCAATGGAAAAATGTTCCAAATTCATAACTGAAACCTCGCTACTAACTGAGTTCGTGAATAATTTTTACCGTTATGTAAATGGAAAATGGCAGGAGCCCTGCAGGACCTAGCCTTGGACCTTTGAAAAAATGAAACAACTAATTTAAAATTTAGATAAATAAAAACGTTGCTAGGTACGTGAGTTGCATTACTGCATTAATATGAAAGAGTTTGAACAGGGATGTAAGCGAAACATTTTGTAGGACACAGGAAGTTCGTATATGGTTTTGATTGAAGATATATTTACTAGTTCAATATTCCAAGACTATAATATACAGGGTTTTTAATGATCATTATACGGTTGGAAGTGGTTAGTATGGCAACACTGCATTTGATTCTTTTACATTTTTATGTTCTATAGGTTGTGTCATTTAATCGTGGAAATATATACTCGTGTTTAAATTGTTTCATTCAAATCGACGCTCAATTATGAATACTGAAAGGCATAAAAAAATTATAATATAATATGATGTGATGATTTTTTATGTATCGGGTGTCCCGAATTCGTTGTCTAGTGAGGGGATCTCAGAAACCCTTGGAGCTAGAAGGAAATGAAAGGCACATTTTCGGGCTCGATTTTTGAGAGATTTAATTTGGTGAAAACCGTAACCTTGTAAGTTCAACCGTTTTCGAGATATTAGCGAAAATTGGAAAATGGCGTGAAATGAAAAGTTCTCATAACTTCTTCATTACTGGCGCTATGAACATGAAACGAAAACATTATACAGGCACTTTTTTTCGTAGAATTCTTTGATGTAAACAAATTTTTTTTATTGCGTTTTTTTTCGAAGTTATAATACAAACTTGTGTTTTTTTAAATGTGAACCATAAGCATTTGAATGATAGATGGAACCGTCTTTTTTTCCCTTTTTCAAAAATATATAACTTAATATATAAATTTCTTATTGAACTGTAAAAAAACAAAAGTTTTATTTTCACACGAAAAATCAAATAGTTGTCCAAATATGATAATCTGTGAACATCAAATGATTAATAGATAAGAACAGAAAACAAATTTTTCATAAATATAGTGCGAAGTGAAGTCCATTTTGGTCAATGCAAAGCTCCCACCTCACAATGTCAGAAAGAAGGTGTGAGCTTCACTTCGCACAATATTTATGAAAAATTTGTTATCTGTTCTTATCTATTAATCATTTGATGTTCACAGATTATCATATTTGGACAACCATTTGATTTTTCGTGTGAAAATAAAACTTTTGATGTTTTTTACAGTTCAATAAGAAATTTATATATAAAGTTATATATTTTTGAAAAGGGAAAAAAAAGACGGTTCCATCTGTTATTCAAATGCTTATGGTTCACATTTAAAAAACACAAGTTTGTATTATAACTTCGAAAAAAAACGCAATAAAAAAAATTTGTTTACATCAAAGAATTCTACGAAAAAAAGTGCCTGTATAATGTTTTCGTTTCATGTTCATAGCGCCAGTAATGAAGAAGTTATGAGAACTTTTCATTTCACGCCATTTTCCAATTTTCGCTAATATCTCGAAAACGGTTGAACTTACAAGGTTACGGTTTTCACCAAATTAAATCTCTCAAAAATCGAGCCCGAAAATGTGCCATTCATTTCCTTCTAGCTCCAAGGGTTTCTGAGATCCCCTCACTAGACAACGAATTCGGGACACCCGATACTGTGATTATAAATCTCAACTTTTCATATTCCTTCTGTGAGTGGTGTAAACCTGAATATCCCATCTTTAACCTACAGTCTAAAATTGAACAGAACTGCCCCAGTTTTATAGAAAATATCACATTTTTACCCCACCATATACTTAAAATGATTAGATCGCCAAATTCAAACGACTGTACTGAAAAAAAAATTACTAGATATTTCGGCAAGTGACTTTGAAGGATGTATTCAGTCAGGATTCCGAAAAGGTATAATACATGCCAATTTGTTCATTGAATAAGAGAAGAATAATATCAAGATAATTCTTTTCACTCAGGTAAAATGCTCCTAATTATTTAGGCTTTCCCATGTCCATAATTCTAAGGTACAAGTTTGACTGAGATTTAAAATAATTAATAAAAAAAAAGTATCAGGTAATAAAAATTGTAATAAAATTGTTGGTTGAAGTTTCAGAAAGAATGCAATAATTGATATTAAGAGTTTAATCAACTTATAGCAAATGCTCAAATTGCATTATTTTTCTGATACTACCTGGACTATCACCCTGTATAGTTCGAAAACAATAAAGCGATTTTCGATGATTAATATTAGCCATACAGTGTTGATTAACTGATATAAAACATCAACGATCACAATCCTCGTTTTCATTGAAACATACACAATCGATAATGTTGCTACATTGTTCGCGCCTCTTCAAACATACAGAAGTTGGATAATTTAACAATGTAATTAGCCGAATAATGCCGAATTCCAGGTAGTTTCATACGCAATTCTGATGTTATGTCACATATCGAGTGGAAACGAGAGAATATTAAATCATGTTGGTTTTAGTGACACACAATTCAATTAAATGCATATTTGTATGTGATCTGTGGTACGGTTTTATCAGTATAATGTGAATTGCATTGTGAGTTTCTGAACGGAAATACTACAATTTATAAATGAGTGAGCGGGTGTTTAATGAGAAAATACGGTGTACTGAAAAATTGATAAGTGAAGAACTGGACAGCGTTTGTTAATTAGGTCTATTTTGTCAATCTGCATATCGACGGCTTAATATGCAAATCACATAAGTCCACTTTTGGGCGAATTTGAAAATTTTAGTTATGTCAAGGAGCTTCGTGCACACCTGTGCAGAAATTCACACAACACCAAAAAATCTTATAGCTGACGAAGCCCGGAACGACGTTATCTAAGAATTTTAAGAAAATTACTTACGCACATCCACAGATTCACATTGTTGTTTCCTCTCCTCTAAACTTTGGGTTTTGGACTTATGTGATTTGCATATTAAGGCGACGATATTCAATTATTTATTTGAAAAGTTTTACTAACCGAAAATACAGGGTAAATAGATCAATATTACTAACGTTGCAAAATGGCTGAGGCGTCAAGTTACGGTTTCTATATAGTTGGACGAAATGAACTCTAATAACGTGAGTTAAAACTTCAAATCAAGATTTAACACAAATTTAGGATGATTTGGAGGATTCTCATGATCAAAAGACGGAGTTTTTGGCTAATCTTCAATATAAATGGAATATCGTACTAGTTAAGATCATTGTTGCAAAATGGCGAATGCCACCGGTTGCGTTTTCTAAATGGTTTAGCAAAATCCATTCTAAAAACACGAATTTCGAATCAGAATCAAGCTCCAGCAAAAATTAAGGCTGATTTGAAGCATTCTTGTGCTAGAGAGGCAGAGATTTGAAGCAAATCTTCGATATGAATGGAACATAGTATGATTTATACCATTGTTGCAAAATGGCGAATGCTCCCCGTTGTGTTTGTCATAGAGTTGAAAAAGAATAAATCGATATCGACGATTAATATTTGCTTTCATCATCCAATCCCGAAATTTAAAACGCAATCCACTCAATCCTTCCTCGCTTCATTTCAATCAATGCAAATTGCTGCATTCTGTTAACATAAAAGCCAAACAGTGTTGATGAACTGATATAAAACATTCACGATTATAATCTGGATTTTCGTTGAAACAAACACGATCGATAATGTTGCTACATTGTTTGCATCGCTTCAAACATACAGAAGTTGGATAATTTAATTATGTAATTAGCTGAATGATACCGAATTCCAGGTAGTTTTATACGCAATTCTGATGCTACATCACGTATCGAAGTCAAAACGAGAGAATATTAAATAATGTTGGTTTTAGCGATACACAATTCAATTTAATGCATATTGTATGTTATTTGTGGTACGGTTTAATCAGTATAATGTAAATTGCATTGTGAGGTTCCCAACGGAAATACAATAATATAAATAATTGAGAAAACGAGTAGGTTATTTATAAAAAAATACGGTGTGCTGAAAGTTTGATGAGTGTACAATTGGATCGCGCTAGTTTACCAGTTTTATTTCATCAATCTTCATAATTAGTTCATTTCGGATTCGGAAAGTTTGACTAAGTGGGCATACAGGGTGAATAAATCAATGTTACTGGCGTTGCAAAATGGCGAATGCGTTCAATTACGTTTTCCATATACTTATTGGACAAAATTAACTCGAAAAACGCAAATTAAAACTTCTCAAACACATTCAGGATGATTTGAAGGATTGTCATGTTCAAAAGACTGGGTTTCACAGCAAATCTTCAATATAAATGGAATATCGTATTAGTTACGACCAGTACAAAATGGCGTTCTCTATATGGTTGGGTAAGATTGATTCGGAAAACACTATTTTCGAATCGAAATCAAATTCTAGCTGATTTGAAGCATTCTTGTGCTCAAGAGATGGATATTCGAAGCAGATTTCGATTTTCGAATAAATGGAATATATAAGGCCCTTTCTATTTGGCGCTGCATCACTTCCAACTTGATGCAAAAACAGTCGATGCGCGCTCTATTTGATAATGTTTTGATTTGAACTGATGCGCATCACTTCCACCTGATGTTGCTATCTGACAAAAATCAGTTCAATTTCCACAAATCTTCAGTTCATCATAGCAATAACATAACCTAACATTTTGGTGAAAGTTCACAATTTATTTCTGAACATTACAAAAAGGTGAATTATTTTCCTCGGTTTTTGTTGCTAGTACTGAATTATTTATATTACCTTCAGAATTTCCTTTCGTACTATCGTCGATATTCTGATTTAGTACTCTGATTTCAAACCTTGTCGTTTCGTTTATTGTCATCCGAAAAAGTTCTATTGTTCAAAATCACTTCACTGCCAACTGAAGTCATTTCTGAAACTATGCTTGCAAAGAGAAAGGATAGTTACAAAATGGCAGATGCTCTCGATTGAGTGTATTCTAAAACCATAAATGCTAAACAGTGTTGATGAACTGATTTTTAACATTTACAATCATAATCTGCGTTTTCATTGAAACACGATCGATAATGATACTACATTGTTTGAATCATGCAGAAGTTGAATAATTTAATAATACGAGTATAATTAGCCAAATAATGCCGAATTCCAGGTAGTTTTATATGCAATTCTAATGTTATGTCACATATCTAGTCGAAACGAGAGAATATTAAATGATGTTGGTTTTAGCGACACACAATTCAATTTAATGCATATTTGTATGTGATCTGTGGTACGATTTAATCAGTAAAATGTGAATTGCATTGTGAGTTTCCGAACGGAAATACAATAATATAAATAATTCAGAAAACGAGCAGGTTGATAATGAAAAAATACGCAGTGTTGAAATTTTGATATGTGTAGAACTGGATCGCGTTCGATAATCAGTTCTATCTCGTCAATCTGCATATTTAATATGGTTTAAAAAACGTTTTACCACCCGAAAATACAAATGGAATCGATAAGTTGCAAAATGGCGAAAGTACCAGTTTCATTTTCTATATACTGAAACAAAATCACTTGAAAAACGCAATTTACGACTTCAAACCAAGTTTTAACACACATTTAGGATGATTTAAAGCATTCTATCATGAAATATCGTATGATTAAAGAATGTGGTTGCAAAATGGCGGAAGAACGAACCTACATTTCACTGGGATTCAAACGAATATAACTTGAGAATTAGTCAACGGCCGTATTTCTGATGTGAATTCCAGCATAGTGATATCGAGTTATATCGTGAATCAGAGCAATAACCAGCTACCAACATATCAAATTCGAAGAATGCTTTGTTCGCACATTTTCAGCTCTCTTGACACAATTAAATTCGTTTGTTGCATATTTGTGAATACGCTCGTTAGAGTGGGTTCTAGTGTGAAAAGAATTTAACTTTGTTAACTTTGGGAATTCCCAATGAAATTTTTGTTTCAACAAATAGAACCTTGAAGAGAAAAATAGAGTTGATGATCGTGATGAATTTAATGTATTTTGGCGCCATTCAATATTTCCCTTACGAAATGGCGAATGCGCAAGGAATGTTCTTCATACAGTTCAATGAAATTAACGCGAAAGAGGCAAATTTCAACTCTAAATCAAAATTTAACAAATAATGAGAATGAGTTGAAGCATTATTGTCATCGAGAGACGGAGTTCCAAAAAAATTTTTCGATATAAATGAAATATCGTATGATGAAAGACCGTGGTTGCAAAAAGCGAAGGAATGCACCTAAATTTCACTGGAATTTAAACGAATTCAACCAGAGAATTATTCAACGACAGTATTTCTGATCTGAATTCCAGCGAAATGATATCAAATTATATCGTGAATCAAAGCAATACGTGACAAAAAGCCGTGGTTGCAAAATGGCGAATGCTTTGAGGTATTTTTAATGCACTCGAACGAATTCAACTCGAAATAGGTGAATTTCGACTTTAAATCAAGTTTTAACAAATAATGAGAGATATTTGAAGCGTCAGTGCCGTCGAGAGATGAAGTTCTCGAACAAATCTTTGATGTAAATGGAATGCCGTGCGACTTAAAGCATTGGTTGCAAAATGGCGCATGCGCTGATGTTTTTTCGCTTGCCCAAAATCATCGCAAAATAGGTGAATTTCGACTCTAAATCAAGTTTTAACAATGAGAATGATTTGAAGCATCAGTGTCATCGAGCTACAAAGTTCTCAAACAAACCTGCGATGTAAATGGAATGTCTTGCGACTGAAAGCCGTGGTTGCAGAATGGCGAATTCTGTACTTTGCTTCTATCCCAATTAACGTCCAGGATTATGTTGGTACGCTCACTGGAATCCCATTCGTTTATTCTGGAGAGTCCACTTTGTACGAGTTTTTTTGGTCAATTTTTTCAACCGGAGCATGAGTTTGAACAAATTTGACACGAGGAAGGAAAGAAATTTATTGGTATGCATTAGCTGTTTGCTGTAATTTTTTTGGGAATAATCCTCACTTTATTGTGGTGTTTTGTACGTGGTCAAGAGGAAGCTTGAATGTGTATCAATGTCAAATTTTGATCTGAATCTGAGCTTATGTGGGTTGGAAATGTATGAGAATGAATAATTCACAATATTTTTTGCTAACTTCAGAATTAGAAGATTCTGTTGTGAACTGTTGGTTAGTATCTTTGTGTATCCCAAAGGGATACACAGGTTTTTTGAGTATTAATCAAATACTTCATTTCCATTTGATATCACCGTTTATGGAGATTATTTGTCCAATGTTTTAAATGATCTAATAGCTTTACTTCCTGTGTAATTTGAACCTTATACAGATTTGGAAATTCACATCTGAACATACGATATACAATGCATCAGACAGAGAATTCTTCCCTCCAGTTGCATAGATGAATGGTTGAGATAATCAAGTGCTGTAACTGTAACGTTGTCTTATTGCGATAATCTAGTCTTGTCTCTCTCTTATCGCAGTATGGTAGGGAACCTGCACTAGACGTATAGAATTATTTAATTTGTCAGGCTGCCCGTAATACTCGAATCAAGTATTTACTGTTGCCTACCATACTAAATGAATTATGCTCCTCCCAACGATAAGAGAGAGACAAGACTAGAATATTGCAATAAGACAACTGAAATCAGTATGTTACAGCACGTGATTGGCCAGACTATTCATCTGTTCAACTGGGCGGAAGAATTCTCTGTCTGATGCATTGTATATCGTATATTTCAGATGAACAAAATTAACGCGAAATAGGTCAATTTCGACTCCAAGTCAAGTTTGAATGAATAATGAGAATGATTTGAAGCATCAGTGTCGTCGAGAGACAAAGTTACCAAACAAATCTTCGATGTAAATGGAATATCGTGCGACTTAAAGCCTTGGTAGTAAAATGGCGGATGCGCTGAGGTTTTTTCAATGCACTTGAACAAAAGCAACGCAAAAAAGACAAATTTTGACACTTAAACAAGTTTCAACAAATACTAAGAACGATTTGAAGCATTATTGTCGTCGAGAAACAAAGTTCTCAAACAAATCTTCGATGTAAATGGAATATCATATGATTCAAAGCCGTGGTTGCAAAATGGCGAATGCACATTTCACTGGGATTTAAACGAATTTAACTTGAGAATTATTCAACGGCAGTATTCCTAATGTGAATTCCAGCAGAATGATATCGAGTTATATCGTGAATCAGAGCAATACCTGCACCCTCACCGTAGAGCGGGGGCAAATTCAAGAAATGCAATTATCCTCTCGCCTCAGCTTCTCGACTCCTTGCCTTGTGGCCAAAGAAAATATTCGGCTTGATTTCAGAAGGCAGCAGATGTGCTATTTCCACCATTATAAAATTGATGGTCGTTCCGAGCGTTACTCACGGTTTCCGCTCTGAAATGTACGCTTCGCGTTTGTTCTGCTGAAGAAGTGTGTTGTCTTTGCATTATGGAGTCAGGAGTAGGGTGCTTTCGATTTAAATCGCACGGGAATTGGGTGGAAAGGTGTAGTATGTTCCTCGTAGGTTGGGGAGTTCGTGGTTGATAAAAGGAACGAAAAGGAATTGTTGGAATTTTTGTGTTTCAATTAGTTAATCATTATACCCAACTCAAGATCTGAATGGGCTGAAATTTGATATTCGGCAAGACTATATATGCAGTTATTTCGTGAATCACGGTAATATCTGCTTATAAGATTACTAATTCAAGAAATTCTCCCTCTGCACATATTCAGCTCGTTTGATAAAGGGTTTTCCAATAAAAGGTGTTATTCTGATATTCAAAGAAAAATGCCATTTTTCAATGTAAATGATTGGATGTTTATTTCATCATAAAGAAGGAGCTATGCCGTTAATAGTGGAAAATATCATCAGGCAAATGAACACCTCGACCACGCTTACAAGACCATATCCTTTTAATGAAATTTTTCATAAACAAATCGCAAAGTGGCTGCCCCATGTCCACGATATCCTCACGAATTCCATCTTTGAGGTCTTGAATCGATGCTGGGCTATTGGCGTAGACATTCTCAGTAAAAGTCGCAAGGTGTTAAATCACGAGATCTCGGTGGCCAATTGTGATCACCTCTTCGAGAGATAACACGGTCTGGAAACATTTGACGTTGTTGATGATCGGCCGGCTTGAGTTCTTGTGTTAACTGAACTTTATAAGTCTTTAATACCCAAATCTTTATGCAAAATACGGTGTATTGACGTTTGTAGAATGCCTCATTTCAAAGAGCAACGAGAAATGGACAGACCGGGGTTTTCTTCAACACTCTCGACTACAGCAGCAATATCCTCGGCTGTTTCTGAGCGACGTGCACAGGTTTTATTCTTCACATCACTAATTTGTCCAAACAGCTCGAATTTTCCAACAATTTCTTTATTGCGGTTCGACAAGGTGCTTCACGACAACCAAAAAATGTTCGAAATTTACGAACCGTCTCTGCCAAATTTTCACCATTTTTATAGTGAGTTTTAATGATTTCAATGCGTTCGTGAAGCGTGTATCGTTCCATTTTATTAATGGCGTATTTTCCACTTGTCAAATGCCAAAAAATGACACCTTCAGTCGTGACATCTACAGAAATAGCGGGCTATTCAAAACAACACCTCTTATTAGAAAACACTTCACAATTAAATCTGATGCTTCATATTGTATGAATAGTGAAAACGCTAGTGAGAATGAGCTCTAGTACGAAGTGAATTCAACTTGAAAAATTCCCAATAATTATTCTGGATCAAATTACCCGATTTCGAAGAACTTAAGGCAGAAGAAAGAGATTTCTCTTTATGGGAGTGCAGAATGGCGAATGCGCCGGTTGCGTTTCCTATAAGTACAGTCAAAAAAATTCACTGAAAAAAGACCAATTTTGACTAAATTATTCAACAAATATTTAAGTTGATTCGAGGCATTCATCTGCTCACTTTCCCAAACGGTAACATCTTAATTGTACTGGCAGGGCCTAGTCAGCAGCATGGACCTATAATACTAACTGGACGTCGAACTTCCTTACTGTCACGTGGAAAAAAGTGAGGCAAATGGCCGCCATTTGCAGTTTGGAGTGAACCACAAATATTTTGATGTTTCATGCCATCTGTGCTCGAATTTTGATTGAAACATAGACGTTCCTTTGAAAGAAGTGATGAAAAACGAACTCTTTATATTAGTGTTCTGTGAACATTTCGGTCTATTAAAATTATAAATATTTTCGATTCTTGTGATTAGTTATTAAACAATATTGGTAATCCTATCATTTTGATTCGTTGAAATAAAATAAATAAAGGAATATTGGTAATTCTAATATTTAAATTCATAGAAAAAGTGACATCTCTCAAAATATTTGTGGTTCACTCCAAACTGCAAATGGCCGCCATTTGCCTCAAATTTTTTGACAGGTTCGCCATCTAGTTAGTATTATAAATCTATGGTCAGCAGTCCCACTATCACAGAAGCTCAGCTCGTGACAACTTCAGGAGCTTTCTAGTGTAGGTAGGTGGAATAATCACAAGTTATTTGTCCTAACTAAGTCCAGGAATGTTTCTTCGAAGGTTTTTTTATTCAACTTCCATTGCTGGACAGCTGCTTCAGATTGGTCTTTTCCAAGCCCAACAGACAGGGTCAGGTGCATCTGGTGTTAACCTTGATCCAGTATTCGCAAGCTTATCGGCTGTTTCCTTATCTTCAACGCTATAATGCTCTGAAACCCACAATTTTGAGGTCTTCAACCAGCTGCCAAAATAACGGAACTCTGTTTTCAACACCCTGTTTCTTCGATTAATCAACCTCTATTTAATTCTATATCTGCCATTCTCCGAGTGAATTTCAAAGCCTCGAAAACCCCCATAAACATCAGCTCTAAGAAACCAATATAAATCAAGCAACTCCTAAGTGGCATTCAGAACGATGAATAATTGCCACAAACTTAGACACATCAACATATTAAATTATGGTTATGTTGGGTATACAAAGTCTCCGAATCGACACATTGAACAGGCCGCATATGCGGAAGCGAACTCAAACTCCCTTGGCGTTAAATTGCTAGACGTATCGCTAACACATCAGCTGACATTACATTTGCATACCAGTTATCTCCACTAAATATATGACTTATGGATGTCTAATTGATATTAGACGTTTCGGGTATGCTTGGATAGTTAGGTAAATATTCAGCGTAACGTTGGTAATACCTATGATATACATTGGAACTATTGGAAGATATGGATATTTGAAATAGTGGTAATGGAACTTGCATTTATTGATGGAAATTATGATCAAAATTTTTATTGGAGCTTTGAGAAGTGTACTGGAGTGGTTTCCAAACTCATGTGATGGTTTATTTTTGGACCTTTATGTCTTGTTGGAATGTTTATCAGAAAGAAACTGCAACTCGTTATGTACATTTATTTGAACGACGTTAAAAGCATATAGAGGTTTTCAAATTCACATCGGAAATATACGATATAAAATGCATCAGAAGGGAATTGTTTTCGTTCAGTTGAACATATTCACATGCTGCCTAACTGACTGAATAAATGTTAGATTGCAATAATGTGGTGTTGTCTTTCTCTCATATTTGGAAATGGCTTAAGTCCAGTATGGTAAGTATTGGGTGCATCCTGACTGTTAAAAATTGGCGCTTCGTCAATTACCCCCCTCTGGTTCAGAATTTATTCGATGTCAAAATCAAAGAACTCCAAAACAGAACTTCACATGACTTCCAATACTGGACATATCATAACCCAACTTCAGACCGATTTGTCCGCTTTCAATATCCCTACAGTCGTACTATTGTAATTTCAGTAATCTCTTATAATTTTTGATAATTTAAGTAATCGTTGAGTTCTGCGGTATTGTGTGGAATATTGTGATCAGACGAAGGGTTATTTGAATATGTTTTCTCGTTTTCCTATAGTAATTTCCGACTTAACGTCTCCACGTTTAAAGTGTGTACCCTATTCGATTCATTTCATTGATAAGAACTGGCTATAGAAGTCTAATTTATGTACAAAGGTATTATTAAACATTAAATGTGATTAGACATATATTTTGAAATGTATGTTTGTTCAACGAACGTGTTCGACTTCGTACACTGTTCAGGTGATATGGTCTGCGTTAAAGCCTTTCGTCTGGCCCTAATCACTCACTCTCTTTCAGGTTTTATTTATATTGCCCGCTTATTATTGTAGGTAGTCGATTCATATGTTCTAAAGTTATTCTAGCCATTTTAAATTTCATATTTCTTTTTACCTAAGACCTCTTATTGCTCGTAGGATATACAGGGTGTCCGGGATAATGTGGGAAATCTCTCGGATTCAGATAGAACATAAAAAAGGAAGCTGACAAGTTTCCATAATTCTTTTTCCTGGCGGCCCCCCCTACAAAGATACGAAATCCTAAATGACGCCACTGGAAGTTCATTTTAATGGAATAAATTTCAATTACTCACTTCTTTCACTTTTTTTTCAAAACGGTTCATTCTATCGATACTGAACAGGAGTACTTTTCTTTAGCTCAATGTTCAAGATATCCAAATTTGTTTTTTTAGCACCTTATCATACAGGGTGTTAAAAATGCAACCATTAAAATGTACAACCCAGTCCGCCCCTGGTAAACTGAACAAGCTAATTGAAATTTGAGTGCGGTGATTTAAGATCATTAATCATATCAAATTCTCATCAAATTATATCTAGTAGTTTGAAACTTATTACATACATTTAGGAGGAAGTATCTTCGTGGGGAGGGCCGCTAGGAAAAAAAATTATGGGAACTTGTCATCTTCATTTTTTATGTTCTATCTGAATCCGAGAAATTTCCACATTTTTCGGGACACCCTGTTTATTTCATTTAATTTCGTTATTCTGTGTAGTACTTGATTATTTGATCATTATAAGGGTTTACATCGTCTGATGTGCATTTCTGAAAAGCTTGGTATAAGTAAATCTGTATTTCCTTCATTTATCTTGTCATCGTAGATACTCTTCATAAGTTGGTCTGAATTGCCTTCGTATAGTTAGTCATCGGTAGTTACTTAGTTCACTTTTAGTCTGTCCGTCAACTCTTTTCAGAGATGTTTTCAGTGATGAAATACTTCTCTATTTTGAACTGAATCTTGTCCACTATGAACACTGGTCAGTCACTTTTGACTATTAAACAGTCCACTGTTATTGAATAGTAATGAGATATAATCATAGTTGAACCTGAATTCTACATTCTGAAGTTAATTTTGATCAACCATAATGGAAACGTAATCGAGCGCATTCGCCATTCGCATCACCCGTTTTATAATGAATAGTTTCAGTGAAACAATTATTTTCCAGCGTCTTTTCCTTTGGGCAGAAGCTTTATAATGTCGCCAAATTTTCATGAAATCCATTTATCTCAACCCTGAAAAGTAGCTAAATTCGAACGTAGTACAACTGGCAAATAACTCATCCATTCATCCAGATATGATTGTATTGCGAACAGAATGGAGGCTATTGAAATATCCTATTCATCTTTCAAGCATTCGTGACTTTTTCAGTACCCTTCAAATCTGCAGACGATAAAGTCCAAATACAATAGTTTTTTTGAAGAGTTTAATCTCTTCGCACCTAGAAAACATACTGTACCAAATTTAATCGGATTATTCTACTCGATCAAGTTTGTTCCTGATCTTTTACGCCTGCTGGATACCAGGATATAAAGCCGTTGAGATAAACGCCAACAGACCGTGTAAGCTCGCAGCTACGATATCCCAAAATCCAGATTTCCGGCTTATCTATTGGTTGCCTTGCTCCCTACAACCCCCGATTATTTAGCACCACACTGGTGGTGGCTGTCCGAAGTTAAACAGTTCAATGGCATTCATCCACATTACGATCGTTGGTTGGAAATTGAGCTAGTGACGTTTCTGTCACCGTTAGGAACGATTCCTGTAGGCCTAATCGGGTTTATTTACATGAATCCACGTCAGGGTGTAACTGGATTTTTGCCTGGACATATTAGGTATGTCGAATGCGTTAGTGAATTGAGAAAAACGTATTGTCTCGTCGTATTTTTGAACTGAAAGTGGAGCATTTTAAGGAATCATCCGGGAATGGGCACCTCTAAAAGAAACATGATTCCTGTGCAACAATAGATATATAGGGCTTTCCAATGGGGCCTTGTTAACTTAATTTAATTGTGAACGCATCATTCCAGCAATCGGACTGTCATTGCCAATGTATTCAGTTTACTGGAAATTTTGTGATGGTAAAGCACGTCTGCAAAATTCTTAGTTATTGAAAGATGTCTAGATATGAATCTAGAAAGAAACTATCAGAAGTGCGATGTAGCCATACACTCAGATAGTCAAGCTGCTATTAAAGCACTGAGCTCCTATGTCATCGACTCAATAATGATCTGGGAGAGCCGGAACCAACTCAATAAGGTAGGCAAGAAAAATAAGGTCTTTTAGTCTGGGTTCCCAGCCATTCGGGAATCAAAGGAAACGAAGAGGCCAATACACATGCCAAAGAGGGTGCACGAATGTCACTCATTGGCTCAGAACCCTTCTGTGGTATACGTAAATGTACCTATAAGAAGGAGTTTCTGGAGAAGGAGAAAGCCAAGAAGGAAAAAGTCTGTGAAAATCTCCTAGGGACTTTGAAACAGTAAGATCCAAAGATATCTGGAACTTGGTAAGAAACAATTACACCTCCTTACTGGATTTCTTACAGGACACTGTCGCCCCAGAAAGCACTTGCTGAGGATGGGATTATCGGACACTGACAAGTGTAGGTTCTCTGGGAAGAAGAAAGAAACCCCCATTCTACAAGTCTCGTAATGCTTTGCCATTGCGAGCCTAAGAAGACAATGCCTTGGACGAGAAACTTGTAAGAGTGAGGTACTAGCCTCGTTGACCCTTCGCAGATATTGGATTTCATCAGATCTCTGGAACTGGAAGGTAAGCTGTGAAGGGTGTAGGCAGACAGCTCTGTAAGGGGACACAATAGACTTTGAGGTTGCAAGGAACTGTAACTCCGTTCAAACTATACCTATATAACAAACACTTGTAGATAGGAAACAACAAGTTTGGAGCTGAACTTTGAGTCTACATATTCTTTGTGTGTTTTGCGTAACTGTTTGGAGCGGTTTACATGCCAATGGCGTTATTAGAGTATAGTTTTTGGTCCATCATATTCAAATCATGAAACTTTCCCTGAATTTTTTAAATATTGTTTCTTAAGTGTGTTTCAAATTGAGCAGTTATTTTAAAAATAAATGAAATACAGATGGCGCACTCAATTCGTATGGGTACTTTGACATTTAAGAAGTGTGATGTACGAGATTTATGAAAATGGCTTTGTACACAATACAACAAACCATTAAAATTGTTGAATATTTTATGAAAATCGGCGTTCTGTGAAAAGTGTTTTCAGAAGAGAAATTTAAAGAGATCAGTTCGGTGAAGATTCAAAACAGTGGAAAAATGCAGTCATCGCGGTCGTTCACAAGAAAATATTCGTTAGCTTGGTGGAACTTTTGCTGAAGATCTGAAATGTCCATTAGACGACGTTCACTACAAGATGGAGCCATTGGCTCCACAATATGGCGTATTTTACACAAGGATGTAGCTCTGAACGCATATAAGGTTCAAATAACACAGAAACTAATGCCATATTAGATGATTCAAAAATTCGTTCATTTGTCAATTTCGTCAATGAATAACAGCTGGTTTGTGTTTTGACACCGTTGGACTATTTTCCTTAGGTCTATCAGAATAATCCACAATATATATTTAAACTATAGGATGAAATTATAATTTCTATGTAATTTTCAAAAATAGAGTGGACGTTTGTAGAAATGCAGGAGTAGACATTCGGGAGATATTATATTTCGTACATACATTCATAGCTGATGCTTCAATTACCAATAAAAACCTTAGAAAATGAATGCAAATTATATTTTCGTCTATTCTTGAAAAAAACCTCCCAATTTTGTTCTCGAACTTTATATCAGTTAACCTAATATCCTTTCAGCTCTATAATAAAAAATAAAGAAGCAAGACAATAACACGAAATTCTCTTGAGAAAATTCACATAATGAAACAGAACAAATGATAAAACAACAAGTTTGAAACACTCCTAATCATACACATACGATATTCAAAAGCCCGTAACCTCCATTCATCTCCGCACCCTTCAAACCCCTAAGCCTCCACATTCACATTCGCTAAAGCAAAAAAAACCGTCAATACACCCTGTGAGAACCCAGCGACAGGCTGAATCCCTTTCATCCCTCTGTTTTCAGCCAAAACAATGCGCTTCTTTATTAGCGGTGTCATCGGAGCACCCCTTTAGCAGCCGGGGGTGTATTGGAAAAATGTTCGCTCCACAAGCGTAAAAATACCGCATTTTGACGTTCGTTGTTTTGCATTCGATTCACCGGTTTTGAATAAATGAACTGGAGTTGGCGTAGGATAGAAAAATGAGCCACGAGAGATGCTGGATATGTAGAAAAGGGGATTAGGTGCAGTTATGTGTTGTGAAAAATTAGGTTGAGTAATGTAGGATAAACGATGGTAATGTATACGGGGTGACTCACAGTCGATTGTACCCTAGTACATAGTTTGAAGATTTGTGGTGGTATTCTGTTTTCTTAAGCTCACAAGAAAATTGCAAATTTGGACCTCTCAAGAGATCTGTAGCTTACAGAAATCGTTAAATATTTACGAATATTCGACGGGTGATCGGAAGCATTATCGAATGACATATAAGACATATTGTGAGGTTACGTTGAATGTTTGTTTATTTTAGGACGAACACCAACGTTTTAATATAAGAAGTTCATGATGAATAAAAATTATATGGCTTGTTTATGGGATTGTTATCGGAAGAATATCATAACAGGTAAAACATGTTCAAAAATATACATGAACCTGAAAATCAATCTTTTTCAAAGTAGAAACTTTATGAGAATAGGAAGAAAAAGCTTGCGTGATCAAATGAATCAATTTGAAATGCCGGAAGCCCTACTATGAACCTCACAATGCTCTAAAGCAATTTCAAGCAAGAAATTTTTTCTTTCCAAAGCTAGTAGTAATCGAAATGTTTATGAAGATGATTATAGAAAAATAACTTATTCTACGACAACATCGAAAATTTTCTTTTCTTTTTCACTGTGAGAAAACAATTGACTGAAAAAACATGAAATACTCCATGAAGGATTTATTTTGAACACAATCAATTATCAATGATTTATTATTCAATTTCATCTATTGGAATGATAATTGATGTTATAGTTTGAACAATGACTTCCAACATTCATTTCCGAACATGTTCAATGTTTGCTGATCATATATCCATAAAAAATATACTATAACATTATAGTATATTTCTATACATATATCCCTCGCAGGATTATTCTACAATTTCATCAGATATTTTCTTTGGAAAAAGGATATTTCAATATTTCGTTGTATTTACATAATATAATACCTATATTTCAGACGATTTGAATTCACATTCACAGTTGTAATTGCGTTTTTTTCCCATTGTCAAAATTCGAGTACGAAATTTTCATAAAAATCGCAAATTTCTCTACGATTTGGGAACTTCGGTCACGAACATGATTACCTACTTGAGGACCACCTCGAGAAATTTGTCGCGCACATGCCCCAAGCGTCAAACGACTTTCCTCGCTGCTCTTCGCTTCTCGCCTTCGTTTTATTAACGCACATTTCAAGTCAACATTGACTCGTACCAAATACCGTCAACAGAATAAAAATATTCATCCCTTTCGAGAGAAATTAGGCTACCAATTTAAGTAAATCACCCAGTACGATTGTGTAAGTGCATCAAACAAAACTGTTGGTTATTGAACGCGCAAAAGAGCGTCATTCTTTATTGATTTTTGAGTGCTCGTTCTACTATCATTTTTCCCAAAAGTCTGTTATTTTCATATTTGAGTGAAACTGGTCTTAAACGATAGGGTTCGACTCCCTGATGATGAATCCGTGGAAAAATTAAATTTTGTCCGTGAGGCCGTCCGGCCAGCTGCAAGCACGATGACTTTCGAAGGAATTATCCTAGGGGCTTGGGATTTTCAGGGTCAGTTCGGTTTCCAAATGCCGCGGTTGATTTCGTTAACTATCTAAATCTTACAGGGTTTCCATGAAATATGCCATTCAAATTTTTTCCCTTGATATCTCAGACAAAATGAAACCAATCGAAATGAAATTTTGCGGCCACATGTTGTTCGTGTTCATAATAAGCCTCATGGAAAATTTAGTGGCTGCGGTATTAATAGAACCACAGAAAATTAAGTTGAAATATTTCAAAGAAAAATCTTAATATTTTGATAACAGGATTTCCGATTCGATTGAAATTTTATTTTATCCACGACTGTTGTGAAATCCTTCCATTGTACGTCTCTGTGTTCGGCCTTAATAATACCATGGACCTATAATACTAACTGGACGTCGAACTTCCTTAC
This sequence comes from Propylea japonica, assembly GCA_013421045.1. Classification (NCBI taxonomy): domain Eukaryota; kingdom Metazoa; phylum Arthropoda; class Insecta; order Coleoptera; family Coccinellidae; genus Propylea; species Propylea japonica. Next base: position 96,293,201 of record CM024242.1, read on the forward strand.
TGTCACGTAGAAAAAAGTGAGGCAAATGGCCGCCATTTGCAGTTTGGAGTGAACCACAAATATTTTGATGTTTTATGCCATCTGTGCTCGAATTTTGATTGAAACATAGACGTTCCTTTGAAAGAAGTGATGAAAAACGAACTCTTTATATTAGTGTTCTGTGAACTCTGACATTTCGGTCTATTGAAATTATAAATATTTTCGATTCTTGTGATTAGTTATTAAACAATATTGGTAATCCTATCATTTTGATTCGTTGAAATAAAATAAATGAAGGAATATTGGTAATTCTAATATTTAAATTCATAGAAAAAGTGACATCTCTCCAATATTTCTGGTTCACTTCAAACTGCAAATGGCCGCCGTTTGCCTCAAATTTTTGACAGGTTCGCCATCTAGTTAGTATTATAAATCTATGAATAATACCCATTGATCACAAGAGAATAATGAGATTATAAATCAATGTTGTCAGATGCTTCATAGATTTAGCTTTGAAATAATATTCTTCAAAATAGTATTTCTTCACTATTTAAATTACTCCAACGAACAAATATGGGCGCATACCTTGCCAATCACGGGCCAAATCTACTTTCATTATATCAATTAAAGTTTTTCATTACAAAATATAAAATGATCATTTCTTCAAAAATTTCTCATGTGTCAACTTGACTTTTTCCACGCTTGTCATAGAAGGGTCTTGTCGCGGTCTCCAAATGTTGAAACCTTCAAGAAATATATTCTGTAGTCGTGAATAAAGTAGGTAGTATATTATGCTACTCGCGTATAATGGCTGTTATTCACTCGCTGGTTTGGCCCACTCGCCAACAGCTCGTCTCCTAAACTTCACCTCACGGATAATAGCTATCATTATACGTTCGTTGACTTAATATACTGATTGTGGTGTGTGGACTTCTCGCCTTCGGCATTATTCCATATGTCCGCACTGCAGCCAGATGTCATGCTGCAGTGTATTGTCCATTTGTCTATTAGTCGTCCATTGCGTCATGTGCCCATTCATTCAATTTTTTTAGGTCTGTGTCGTTTGCTTTTCTGTCTATTCTCAAAATTAGTGTCGTGTTTCCGTAGTTTTCTGTTATTTTGTATTATTTTGAGGCTTCTTTCTATCGTGCATTGTGTTCTTATGTGTCTAGCTTCGTCCTGCCCGTTGCATTCGCATTGTCCGCTTGTGTCTGTTAGTGTTGATGCTCAATATACTAAAGTGAAGGATGCTCAGGACTTTTCTTGCATTTTTCATCAGAAACCGACAATGCTTCCCATTGATCCCAGTCCTTTTCTGTACATTCCAAATGACCGACGCCCTGTCCTGATAACGACTGATAGATTCGCCTGTGCTCTTTGTTCTTCCACCCGCTTTGAGCCGATTCGGTTTTGTTTCGGTCCTTTCAATAGGGATATCTAGTGGGCTCACGGCGTCGTCGATGTTAAATGGATTTCGATTATTTTTAAAGTTCTGCCGCAGAAAATCCGGGAAATGGATCTAGTCGGCGACGCACCAAATCCAGATAGCCATTATTTTTCCTGGATGAGGTAATGGTCGTAGGGAATACGGGAAAAAGGGGATAGGTGACCTTATCCCCTTGAATTTGATGCGATATTCGGGATTTTTATACGTGGTATGAGATTTTAGGAGAATGGGGTGGTGTTAGTGTTATTACTGAGATGAACGGGATTTGAATTTTTTTGAATTTTTTCTGGGTTATTTCAGAAGTATATCTTCGCTTCATCTGGAATTCGTTTGAAATTAAGAATAAACACACAAAAAACCAGAAAGAAGAAAACTAAGGAATTTTAAATCTGGATTTTCGGTCATTCGGGAATCAAATTAAACGAAGAGGCCAATACACTTGCCAAAGAGGGCTCACGAATGTCACGCATTGGCCCAGAACCCTTCTGTGGTATAGGTAAATTTACCTATAACAAGGAGTTTCTGTAGAAGAAGAAGGCCGAGAGGCGGAATCTTCCAGGGATGAATCATTGCACTAAGTTCCTTCGGAACTTTGAAACAGCAAGATCCAAAAGATATCTGGATCTTGGTAACAAACAATTACACCTCCTCAGTGGCTTTCTTACCGGACACTGTCGCCTCAGGAAGCACCTGTTGAGGATGGGATTATCGGACACTGACGAGTGTAAGTTCTATAGGGAGGAGGAAGAAACACCCATTCACCTAGTCTCGCAATTCTTTGCCATTGTGAGCCTAAAGAAAGAAGTCTTCGGCGAGAAACTTTTAAGAATGAGGAACTAGCCTCGTTGAAGTCTTCACAGATATTGGATTTCATCAGATCTCTGGAACTGGGAGGCGAGCTGTGGAGGGTGTGGTCAGAACAGCTCTGCGAGGGAGTACAATAAACTTTGAGGTCGTATTAAACTGTTACCTTTCTTTAAACAATAACTATATCTAAAACATCCCTGTGCGACAGTCGATAGGGTTTTTCAATTAGGCCTTGAAAATTTTAAGTTTAATTTGCGAACGCACCCTTTCACTAATCATAGAACTGTCATTGTCAATTATTCAGTAAACTTGACATTTTCATCATGGAAAAGTAAACGAACGAGCAACCTCTATAAATTATAATATCTCTACCGAATTTCGAAGTTGGTGACTGTTACTTTGAGAGCGTTAGCTCTAATTTTGGTTGTTAGTATTGTTGTCAAGTAACAACAAGAGACGTGCAGAAATTTAAGTAAGATTGTTTTTCGTCTTCTCTTATGGATCGATATAAATAGCAATAATTCGATGCCTTTCTCTATAGAAGAAAATATTCATATAAATACAACATAAAATATCTTACCGATAAACAGAAATCGGAAATTAATGCTATTAAAAGTTCGCTCCGCTCACGCGTTAAAATATCTTGACCTTTAGTCACTGTCTTCAATAATCTAGTTGATTTAAATAACTATTTCCGTAGACTTCAAAATAAAATGTTATTTCAGTGTGTTTGAAATTGAACATTGATGACCCATTTTAATGTTCAATTTATGCTATTTGAATGTGCAAGCACTAGGAGAAATGTCAAAACTCTACTGGAATATAGAAACATTTTAACATTTTATTATGTCAAATGTATGTATTGGCAGAATGAGAATGTATTTCAATCAAGAATTTATACACAATTCATATTGAGATCTCCTATTTTTTTATTGCGGTCCGACAAGGTGCTTCACGACGACCCAAAATGTTCGAGTTTTACGAACCGTCTCTGCCATATTTTCACCATTTTTATAGCGAATAACTTTAATAATTTCAATGCGTTCTTGAAGCGTGTATCGTTCTATTTTTATTAATGGCGTAGTTCTACTTGTCAAATGTCAAAAAATGATAGCTTTAAACGTGACATCTGCCGAAATAGCGGGCTATTCAAAATAACATCTCTTATTGAAAAACCCTTCATATCATTGTGTGATATTGCAGTAGCTGTTTGCTGCGACGTCTTTTCTCTAATAGCGTTTTCTTTTGGGAAAACTGGTGCGCACCAGAATTGCCCCAGTGCGATCTGAGTGCAAATTTCTATGTGCATTTCATTGTTCTTTGTACCAATAGAACACGAAAATTGCACTGGGGCAATTCTGCTGCGCACCAGTTTTCCCAAAGAAAACGCTATTACCCTTATGGTTTTCGAGATACTCTCAGTGATCATCGAATATGGGACACCTGTATAGTCAAAGTGACAACAAGACGCAAAACGGCAAATTTGAGTCGTTGAATAGACCATTCAGAATAGAGTTCGGTTCAAAGTACCCATCAAACACATCCGCATTTCCTGGATTTTCTACTAACGTCGCAATACCGTAAATTCCATCGCTTGCTGCATTCCTTTTGATCTAGTACAGATTCCGCATAGCAGTTTAAACGCGGTCGTATTAATAACTCCATACGACCATCTGGGAAATATCGGAGAGAAATTTCTCTAGGTCTTTTCTAATATCATCCGTTCCTATCGTAAATTCCTTTGTGAAACAAGCGGTGTTTTCCTTGTAGAAAGCTTCGCAACTATTTACCGCCAGTTTTATGAGAGCATAAAGAGATCGTCAGGCATCGAAATGTGAACGAGGAAGTTAGACGCGATATTAAAGTTGTTAGTGTTTTACCAGGGCAATTCAAATATAATAATATGTAATAATATTAATAACTATCAGAAATATATCATGAAGGATAGAAGCCTCACCGACGATAGATGCCGCTACGGATGCCAAACATCAGAAACAATCCAACATATTACAGGAGGCTGCCAAATGTTTGCTGGAAATTAATATAAGAGTCGACATGATGCAGTTTGTAAAATACTTCATCAGGAACTCGCCATCCTATTGAAGATTCTGCAGTCCGAAACCATTCCATATTATAAGTATCAGCCTGAAGTAATACTGGAGAACCACCATTAGGTACAGGCTATAGGTACTGGGATCGCATAGTACTTACAAATTTAACAGTTGCTAATAATAGGTCAGACATAATCCTCGTGAAGAAAAAAGAGAAGAGAGCAATACTTATAGACGTAGCCATCCCGAACAACAACAATCTACGTCAAAAATACGCTGAAAAAATATCAAAATATCGAGAGCTTGAACTTCAGATCAAAAGGCAGTGGGGAATGTCTAGTACCAGAACCATTTCCATTCTCATATCAACACAGGAATTATTCCTAAGAGCCTCAAGTCCAACCTCAAGGAGCTAGATTTGGATGAAAACCTTTACAGAGTAATGCAAAAAGCAGTATACTTTTCGGTACTGCTAGAACGGTAAGGAAGTTTGTAGGTCAGGATGGACACCAGGAACAACCATGTAGGAAAGCATTGCAAGACCGACTACCAGGACACCAACCGACAAATCCAGAACCAAACAACGAAGGACGAACAACCCAGGACCCAGGAGAAGAAGAACACCGAAAACCTCAGAGCTCAATCCCCCTGATACTTGCTATCGGGATGAGTAAATATTCCCCTCAGTAGGGAGTGTGATAGCCGATCGCTAGGGGTGTGAGAAATCACACCCTTTCTACGCTAATAGGCTCAAGTCGATAATGATAATAATAATCGATCGTCTCAGTGGCCACTGTGACGGTATTTGAGCCGGAGGTTCCTCCGTCAATTGTGCAATGTGTTGTAATCAAGTTTCTCGCCGCAGAAGGCGTAAAGCTGGCCAAAATCTTGAGGCGATTGACTGCCCATGTTTGGAGAACAGACACTGTCGCGAGCTAGAATGTTTGCATGGCATAAACAGTTCGTGGATGGTCGTGATTTGTTGAAATGAGAACTATGGCCGCAGCGAACAACATCAGTAGTGTTTCGACAGCTTATTGAAGACGATAGACGTCGTACCACTACTGAAATTGCAAGTAAGTCGGGATAACTTATGGGAGCACCTACTCCATACTCAAAGATGAGTAAGAGTTGCGCCAGGTGGTTTCCTCGCCTTCTCACAGCTGACCACTAATTGCATCGTTTTCAGGTGTGTGGTCGTCTTCTTGCTCGATCTCAGGAACAAGGAGACCAATTTCTCACTTACATTATCACCTGTGATGAAACATGGGTGAACAAGCGAGTAAGGAGTGAAGAGAACAATACGTTGCGCAATTGACGGAGGAACCTCTTGCTCAAACATCGTCATAGTGGACACCGAGTGGGTCGATGAGGCAATCCGACGTGCTTCCCTTACTTCTGATATAACGTACCCAACAACAAAAAAATCAGGAACGTTCTCCCCCCACTATTGTGACTGGAAATCGAAAAGTCTCGTTTATATTTGAATAGCCCTCGTATCATACGTTTCTATCGTAAATTCCTTTGAGAAATAAGCGGTGTTTTCCTTGTAGAAAGCTTTGCAACTATTTACCGCCAGTTTTATGAGAGCATAAAGAGGTCGTCAGGCATCGAAATGCGAACGAGGAAGTTGGACGCGATATTAAAGTTGTTAGTGTTTTAATTTTCGTCTACTTTTAGTAGCAGTCGAGTTTAGTTTACGTTTGATGTTATTGGTTGTGAATGATTGGAGGTATGGCAGCTTATTTGGCGCTTTTGATTTGCTTTTTCGAAGTTATGTTTGTATTGATTCTAAATAGTGATGATTATAAGATTTTTCTTCGACAACATTTTACACAACAAAATGAAGTTGCATTTTCCAACATTGACAAATATATATAGGGACACCTGGTTATCAGATATTTTCTTTAAAATGACAAAGAGTAGTCTTATGACTCAGTGTTTTTAAGAAGCCGTAAAAAAATTACCATCAACTCGCCATCCATTATGAAGGAACCAGCTACGCAAGCGATACAGACATGTTTTTTTGAATATTCATATCAGCTAGCTCCATAAAGAGAAAGAAACTCTGGAATGTACAGAGTGATCATAATTAAATCTCAAACATCTACTGCTACTTTCTTATTTCAAATGGCAAGCTCGGTATTTTTTCATCTCGTTGAACGCAGAAATTAATCTGAAACTTTTTTCATAAGGTTTTCTTGTACATAAACCTGATAGTTCTCCAGCAATTTTCGATTATCATTCGAAACAAGTGGACTAACAATTTTAGGTAGTGATAATCATGGAAAAATTTTCTATGGTGAGTGATTTGACAGTTGCAGAATGAATCTCAGAGGATACATTAATCAAATACCTGTTCAATGTGTAGTGAATTGAAAATCGAGAATTGCTGAGAAACTATAGGGTTTAGGTATAGGGAAACCTCACGAAAAAAGCTTCGAAATTAATTTTTGCGTTCAACGAGATGAAGAAATCTTAGGCGTGCTATTTGAAATGAGAAAGTTTTCGACCATTATTAGTAGTAGATGTTTGAGAATTAATTATGATCACTGTTCATTCCAGAGTTCAATTCTTTTTCTCTTTATGGAGCTAGCTAATATGTCTATTCAAAAAAACATTGTCTGTATCGCTCGCGTAGCTAGTTCCTTCATAATGGATGGCGAAATTACAGTTTTTTAATTTTTTTGCGGTTTTTTAAGAACACTGAGTCATAAAACTATACATAATATGAAGCAGTAAGTAAATGTTACTCACACAAATCATTAAAATCTCATAACTTTATTATTAGGGTTTGAAAATAACAACCCCCTATGATTTACTTTCGAAAATTGTTTGCGTGGGATAGATTGTCGAAAAATAAAATACCTTTATCCACTCCTATAGAGTAATATGCCGATTATTAAACATCAAGATAACGTTCTAGCGATTCATTCCAGATTTATTTTTGGAAAACGTAAATTTTTGAAGTTGAAGTACTTGATTTGATTAGTTAGACTCTGATTTGATTCCCGACCACAGAGTATAGAGGTTTGACGGTTGGACGAAATGTTGTCAACGCTTTGACGACTGTTCAAAATTTTTTAAATGCAGATTAATTCGAATTTTACCGAAGAAGTCGTGGATAAAGTATAGTATTCAATTCGCGTTAATGCTCAAAACACACTTGATGAATTACACCACTCGCCTGACGGCTCTTGGTGCAAAATTCGTCTCCGTGTGTTTTGACCTGCATTACCGCTCATCGAATAATATACTATTATCGTTTTCCATTGAATTTTAGAGAAAAAAAGTCTCCTGCGAAATTTCGATAAAGTCGATACTTTTCTCGGAAAAAATACAAATTTACAAGCAGTTAAGATCACTGTTCATTCCATTCCATCGTAAGTTCCATAGAATAAATATTCTAAGATATTGTTTATGCTCAAAATTGGTTTTGTCAATTATGTTCATAAATCGAGAAAAAGTTCTATTTATTGAATTAAAATATAACGGCTAACATTTTCTTCCGGAAATTAGTAATTAAACCTCTAGAAAGTTTTATAGAACATCTTTATCTCCTGTCATAGACATACAATATCTTTAGTTTCGAAAGAAAATCATAAGGTGTTGCTATTTTCAACCCCTAATAATGAAGTTAAGGGATCAAAAAAAAAATGTGTGAATAACATCTACCTAATGAATCATATTATGTATAGTTTTATGACTCAGTGTTCATTAGGACTCCTAAAAAAAATTAAAAACTGTCAACTCGTATTCGCCTTCCGAAAGCTGTATCTTAGAAGGAAGGTCGATTTCGAAAAAAATTCAAATGAACTACCCTGCTTATTTTCATCGAAGAATCATCTCCTAAGTCCCTAGCTTTTGTTTACAGACACCCTGTGTAATCATAATAATGTATCAAAACTCTATTCGCCGCGTATTTTCCAATAAAACCACACAAAAACTCGCGTGGGTATCCCACCAGACACCCACACGGCATTACATCGACTTCGTCAGCTCCCCTAAACCTCCAATAAAGATCTCAAATCCACAAGAAACTTCACACTGTCAATAACCGGTCTGATCGAAAGGATCCGTAGTCGAGCCCTCGAGTTCCGGAACTTCGCCAAACTCCACTTCGCGTCTTTGCGAGGTATATATTGAAGATTTATCTAATAACTGAACTTCGAAAAAAGAAGTAAGCCGCGGTTAATAAGTCGACTTGGCTGGAAAGTCGGTTTCCAACTTTTCCATACTTTATTATATCGGTTCCGCTGAGAATTTTCAACTTTCCTGTGGCCGGAAGGGTTGATATTCACGAGCGAGGGTTGAATTATTATGTGTAGTCAGGCGAAAAACTATGCGTAAGTAGGTACGATAGAATGCGAGACATTTTCGGTTCACCTAAAGGGTTTTCCAATAAGAGGTGTTATTTTGAATAGCCCGCTATTTCGGTAGATGTAACGTTTGAAGTTGTAAATTTTTGACATTTGACAAGGAGGAACTACGCTTTTAATAAAAATGGAACGATACACGCTTCAAGAACGCATTGAAATTATTGAAATTCACTATAAAAATGGTGAAAATTTGTGAGAGACGGTTCGTAAAAGTCGAACATTCAGGGTCGTCGTGAAGCACCTTGTCGAACTGCAATAAAGAAATTGGTGGAAAAATTCGAGCTGTTGAGGACAAGTTAGTGGCCTGAAGAATAAAACCTGTGCACGTCGCTCAAGAACAGCCGAGAAAATAGCTGCTGTAGCCGAAAGTGTTGAGGAAAACCCAGGTTTGTCTATTCCTCGTTCTTCTTTGGAATTAGGCATTCCACAGATGTCATTACAGCGTATTTTGCATAAAGATTTGGGTCTTAAGGATCATAAAATTCAGTGCTGATTGGGTCATAAAAATGATTATGAATTCCATCTTAAAATCATCTTGAGTGATGAGGCTCATTTCCACCTCGGTGGCTTCGTCAAGTCAAGTTATTGTTGAAAAGTCTCTCTATCCTCAACGTGTGACGGCTTGGTGCGGTTTATGGTCAGGCGGAGTCATTGGACCTTTCTCTTTCTGAAATGAGGCTGAACCAACACGAACGAAGGATGGATTGCGCTATCGAGAGATGATTAATGATTTTTAAGGCCGAAATTGGATAGTATTGTTCTGACAACGTTTGCTTTCAACAAGATGACGCTACGTGCCACACAAGCAACCAAACCATTGATGTTATCTCTCGAAGAGGTTATCACAATTGGCCACCGAGATCTTGTGATTTAACACCCTGCGACTTCTTTCTTTGGGGCCACGTGAAGGAGAAGGCTTACGCCAATAGCCCAGCGTCAATCGAAAACCTCAAAGATTGAATTCGTCGTCACATTGCGATTTGGTTATGGAAAATTTCATTAGAAGGATATGGTCCTGTAAGCGTGGTCGTGTTGGTCATTTGCCTGATGTTATTTTACACTATCAACGGCATAGCTTCTCCTTCATAAACAGATAAACATCTGATAATTTATATTGAAAAATGGCTTTTTTCTTTGATTTTCAAAATAACACCTCTTATTGGAAAACCCTTTATCACTACGACCCACTTTCCCTATTCAAATTCCCGATGGGGTTGCAAACCTCTTCAGGTTGCAAAAATCGACCTGTCTGAGTGTATTCACGAATTCTAATTCGTTGTTGAGGTTGGACGCTTTTAAATGAGATATCTTGGCTTTTTTCGTAATTTTTCGCTATTGAAAATTATTTTCATTATTTTTCTGGTTCTTTCCCAAATAGCAGAGGAAACATTCGATTAGAAAGCCTTGTACGTCAACCAAATGACAAGTATTCAGAAACATAATTTCATAATCTTTTTGTCATAACGAAATTCAAGTATCTTTAAAATCCAAAAAAAATCTTGGAAAATCGATATGGGAGTACAGTTATCGTCGTTAGAATTGAATGATCCAACATTTATGTTAAATCGACAAGTTGCAATTCAAGATGGACTCAGAAGTGTGAGAGTTAGAAATCACCTTAGGGAAATTGACAACCATATCGACCAGCGAAGAGTTTTGACAGTTTCGGTAAATGGAGATGGTAAGAAAACAAAGTACACTACTTTAGTATCGACAGAGCAAACTTTTAAGGTACCCTAATCATCTGTTTTATTTAGGTTATGTTGACTTCTCGAGAGCATATAAACAAATTGGTCTTTTTCTTCACGGTGTGTCAAGAAAAAACTAGTAATATTGTAAGATATTGATTGAACGAAGGTTAATTTATGAAAGAACTACAGAAAAACCTGCGAATTCATAATTTTTCGTGATAACCCTCATCAAGTGTATTCACTCAAACCTAAATTTTATACAGTGTGTCTGCAAAAAAATGCGAGGGACTTCGGGGGATGATTCCTCGATGAAAATATGTAGGAGTAGTTCAAATAGCTGCTCATCCTCCGCCACAATATCATGGCTAATATGATAACAGCGGAAAAATCTTAAAATTACGAACCTAAATTTGCTCTATTTTGAAGCCATTCGAAATAACGAAAAAAGAAACTTTCTTCCTCAATACTTTTGATACATCGTTTTCGTACCGAATCTCCAACTCTGCAAAGTTCATAGCGTTTCGGACGCAGTTCTACACAACACAATTTCATTTTGTCGATGAGAATCTTCGGAGTCTGAAAACGAATTAGATACACTTTCTCTTCAAAGTAGGTATTCTAGACATAAAAATCCAAAAATATTCATCTCCTTGCCACGCTCGCATTAAGAGTTTTTTTCTACACACAGACTCTCTTATCTTGTAGAAATGTTCCTTATATTACCTATCAGCATTCATAGCTCCATTATCAACGACCACTAGATCTGTGCGAGCAGTCCTAGATATTTCACCCCATACCATAATCGATCCTCCCCGAAACCAGTAGTATTCAGGAAATTGCAATGAGCATATCTTTCATGTGGACGTCTGCATACAAGGGAACGTCGGTCACAATGGTAGAGGCAGAATCTGGACTCATCTCTTGAAGAGAACTCTTTCCCAATCAGCCTTTTTCCAATGGATATGCTCTCTCACAAAATCCAAACGAGCCCTTCGATGGGCTGGGGTAAGAGCTGGGCCTCTTGCCGCGACACGAGGCCTTAAATCATATTCTCTGAGGCGATTTCTTATTGTCTGAGTGCTAAGTTGCACCCCATGAGTTTGCTCAAGCTGATTTTGAAGAAGGCGAACGTTCTTGAATGGCAGTTGTTACCCGTGGTCTACCCTGTCCTGGGGCCTTTTGCACCAAAATAATTTGCAGCTTTTCACTTTGCACTTAGCATACTGACAATTTTCAAAAGGGATAATTGATTATGTTTTACAACATTCCTCCCAACATTTAATTTCTGCTAAGTGCTTTTCACTTTGTATTTGACTCTTCACATTGCACTTTTCAATTATGAATGCGTTTCGCACAACGAAGTTCATTTGCAAAATGAAAAGTGCAGAGTGAAAAGTTGCAAAGTATTTGGTGCAATCGGCCCCTGGTTTTCGGACATTTATACTTGTCTCCCTGAATCGCTGCAACATTCTGGACACACTTGTACGGGAAACTCCAAACCTTTCTGCAATTCTTGTGTATGTCCACTGTCCACCCTTCTTCTCGCAAAACTACCGCTTTGGCACATTCCTCTCAGGTCAAATTGCGTGTTGCATGGCAATCGAGTGTAGAAAATCAAACGGAAGAAAAACTATTGATCACTAGAATTGATCGAGAACAATTGTTTTCAGAATGAAATCTTTTTTTTATTCCTGCTGGGAAAAAACATCTGTATTGAAGAAAAACGCTGAAAGTGGATAACATATGCATGCATAATTCTAATAAAAATAATAATCATTGAGAACACCTTCAGTGTAGAATGAATTTGAGATCTCCATAATGTGCGTTCATTTTTTTGCGCAGTGTATTTCATGAAATCAAGAAATGCTAGATCGAGGAATAACCGTCAATATTTCGACCATGTGTTATATGACATTTTTTGTTGCAAATCAATCTTATAATCGCTCCTTGAAGTTTGTCCACTCTAAAAGTAGACACCCTGCATAATGATTGAAAACTAAGCTTTTTTCGTTAACAAAAAACAAACAGAAAACTGAAAAAAATTGAATCAGGCTATCCATTGTTCCTGGACGCTCTCAGGTCACCTTCATCAACTCAAAACGGCAGCAAACACATATCCCGATAAAAACCCATCAAACGTTCCTATCCTACCACACAATCCCCACAATTTCCTGAAGATCTCGACAAAGAAACCAACTCTCAACTGGAGCCATTCACGTCAATTCGACAGTCCGAAAAAACGCCAAGTATCCAGTAAATATTTTCCACGACTGAGAAAACCCGGATTACAACTCAAGGTGTTCGGATGGAGATATTGCCGGGAAGAAACAGGAAACATTCTCCTGGATATTAGGGAGAGTGTCACAATGAGAGCCCCAAGATATATCGGGACGTCTGGATAAAGTCGGAATATGATGTGTCTTTTCTGGATGAAGCGTTGCTAGAGAGGAAACTGGGAGAAGGAGATATTGTTATATAGCACAATACACCTCTGGATTTTTCCTCTTAGGATGGGAGTGAGAATATCGCTGAATTGTCGCCAGAAAATGGCGTATATTCGAGTCGAAGATTGAGGATTTGAGGAAATACACCTGTCTAATAGATAAAAAAAATCTGGTTTCAAATGAATGGCTGCACAGCATATTAAAGTCGTAATGTCGAAATCTATTCAATGAATATATATTGCTATACAACGGATTGGAAGATACGGTCTGATTGCCACCGAGGAGCACCGACCTGACGCCTTTGGATTTTTATGTCTAGAATACTTTGAAAGAAAAATTATATTTAAATCGTTTTCAGACTTGGAAGGATCTCATCGACAGAATAGAATTGTGTAGATATGTTTCAGAAACGCAAACGCACAATATTTGATAGAAAAAACCATTAAAAAATAAGACTGTCATCTCTCTCATCTGTCATCTTGTAGCTTTATTGCCCTTTCCGAATATGTGGTCAAATTTGATGAGACTACAAGGAAAACTGAATAACGATCTTTTTAGAGAAAAAACTTGAAATTTTTCTTGAAATCAAGGAATGTTAAATTGAAGAATAACCGTCAATATTTCGACGAAGTGTTATATGACATTTTTTGTTGCAAATCACTGTATAATCGCCCCTTTAAGTTTGTCCACTCTAAAAGTAGACACCCTGATTGAGAACTGAGCTTTTTTGTTAACAAGAAACAAACAGAAAACTGAAAAAACTTGAATCAGGATATCTATTGTTCCTAGACGCTCTCAGGTCTCCTTCATCAACTTAAAACGGCAGCAAATACATATCCCGATAAAAACCCATCAAACGTTCCTATCCTACCACACAATCCCCACAATTTCCTGAAGATCTCGACAAAGAAACCAACTCTCAACTGGAGCCATTCACGTCAATTCGACAGTCCGAAAAAACGCCAAGTATCCAGTAAATATTTTCCACGACTGAGAAAACCCGGATTATACAACTCAAGGTGTCTGGATGGAGATATTGCCGGGAAGAAACAGGAAACATTCTCCTGGATATTAGGGAGAGTGTCAACAATGAGAGCCCCAAGATATATCGGGACGTCTGGATAAAGTCGGAATATGATGTGTCTTTTCTGGATGAAGCGGTGCTGGAGTGGAAACTGGAAGAAGGTTCTTTGTCGCGAAGAGATATTGTTATATAGCACAATACACCTCTGGATTTTTCCTCTTAGGATGGGAGTTTTGAGGTGAGAATATCGCTGAATTGTCGCCAGAAAATGGCGTATATTCAAGTCGAAGATTGAGGAAGTCTGTGGACGCCAGTGATGTCAGACTGGAACAAAGGAGTTTTAAACATATCTTGGATTTTTATGGTTTCTTTTATAACAGTCTATCTTTAAAGTGGACACACTTCAAGGGGAGATTATACGAGTAATTTGGAACAAAAATATTTTATAACATTTGGTTGAATTGTTGAAGGTTATTCTTCAATTTAACATTTATTGGTTTCCCGAAATATTTCTAGTTTTTTTCTCTTAAATGATTATTATTCAGTGTTCTTGGTAGTTTCATCAAATTTGACTGCATATTCAGAAAGAGCAATAAATTTGCTATAATTTAAGAGAATCTGTGTACAAAAAAACTCTTAGTGTGGGCGTGGTAAGGAGATGAATATCACGATTCTGAAGTTGATAAAATTAATCCTAACCTTCCTATGGTTTTTTCGATGAAACGTCAATGATTATGCACGCATTTTTTTTCAGTAAAAAATAACTCATTTAGCGTACTTTAAAATGACATATCAACTTTTGCTTTAGCTGCTCAACCTCCGCCATAATATCATGATAACAAAAAAAAGTATAAAAATTCCGACCCAAATTTGCTCTATTTCGAAGCTTTTCGTGAATGAATATCAATGTAATTTTGTGGAAATCATCAATTCATCTGTTACCTCAAGATGCTGTGATCAGACTTACATTTTGTAAGTGGTATCAGAATAATGTATATGGATATTATGGACTGATAAGGCCACTTTCACGAAATCAGGTTAATTAATTTACGAAAAAACTATGTATGACTGATAGAATCGTCATGAATATATCGCTTCAATACATCGTTACCAGTATTCAGTCAATTCTTAAAACTACCTCAAGACTTCCAATAAGAGGTGTTATTTTGATATGCAAAGAAAAATGCCATTGTTCAATACAAATGATCGGATGTTCATTTTATTATAAAGAAGAAGCTATGCCGTTAATAGTTGAAAATACATCAGGCAAATGACCACCACGACCATGCACGCTTATAGGACCATATCCTTTCAATGAAATTTTCCATAACCAAATCGTGAAGTGCCTGGTGCCGTATTCTCGAGAAGTGATATTCGAAAACGTATACGGACTTCATTGCGCGAGTCCCTGTTTCACCTGCAAAAATGCACACCGCGCAATGAAATTCGTATACGTTTTCGAATATCACTTCTCGAGAATACGGTACCTGCCCTATGTCCTCGATAACCTCACGATCCGGAAACTTTTCCAGCAAAAGATCAATGATTTCGTTGTTTGCGTAGCACGTAGCGCCGTCTTGTTGAAAATAAGCGTTGTCCAAATCAATACTATCTAATTTCGGCCATAAAAATCATTAATCTTCTCTCGATAGCGCAATCCATTCACTGTAACTGTTGCTCCAGCCTCATTTTAGGAAAAGTAAGGTCCAATGACTCCGTCGGACCATAAACCGCCACAAACAGTCACACGTTGAGTATAGAGAGGCTTTTCTACTCTTGGTTTTTCCGAGCCCCAGATGCGACAATTTTTGCTTAATTATGAAGCCACCGAGGTGGAAATGGGCCTCATCACTCAAGATGATTTGTCGATGGTATTCCGGATCATTTTCATGCATTTCAACAACCCAATCAGCAAAAACACGACAATGTTGATGATCGGCCAGCTTGTGTTCTTGTTGTAACTGAAGTTTAAAAGCCTTAATACCCAAATCTTTATGCAAAATGCGGTGAAATAACGTTTGAGGAAAGCCTAATTCCAAAGAACGACTTTCGGCTACAGCAGCATTATTCTCGGCTGTTCTTGAGCGACGTGCACGGGTTCTATTCTTCACATCACTAACTTGTCACAACAGCTTGAATTTTTCCACCAATTTCTTCGGTCCGAGAAGATGCTTCACGACGACCCAAAAATGTTCGAGTTTCACGAACCGTCTCTGCAGAATTTAAATGATTCAATTCGATATATTTTAGGTGACAACGGTCCCCAAATGACAATAAGATCCAGAAGAAGGTCTACACTTCCCTATTCATTATGGGCAAAGAAAAGAAGCAAGCGAACAGTTGTTAGCAACGAAGACAAATACAAAGGAATGGTACTACTGGAAAAACTTGTTCTGGAAAACTATGGATCGAAATACCTCAGATCTAAAAGAGGAATGACTTACGCATGAAATACTCAAGTTATTTAGGCTCAGAGTATCAGGAAAACGGACTCGAGAACACTTGAAAACTTAAATTTAAGAGTGTGTTGAAGAAAGAAAAGAAAGTAATGAAGTAAAATAAATCTTAGCCTGAATTGAACAAAATTCAAATACAAAAATTGAACCAAATGTGAATAAAAAGCATAACAAATTCAATTATAATGATTGCACTTCATGAAACCATACTTTCCAATTCTCCAACCTAACCTAACTTTCCTCATCTCAAATCCAAATTAATTCATGAAGTTAACACCTGATTTACTCAAGAAACATTCATGCAACTATCGTGAACGAAGTTTCCACATCTGAAACCCCATTTTATTTCAAGAACTTTCAGGTTTTATTCAGAAATGTAAAAAAAAATGAAACAAATCCCCTGGGCAAATGGAAAACTTTCGTATCATTCGACTGCACAATTCGATGAATTATTAAATCACCTCGGTACAAATTTGTATTTCCTCCCTTACATTTACATCTTTTATGGGGGTCTAGAACTTTTTTAAGACGATGAAAGTCGAGGGAGAATAAGGAAAAAGTTTTGTTTCGTGGCGTGACGAAGACCTATACCAAGCGTAACATGCCTGCCCGTGTAGACACAGGTTCAATCACGTGATGGCAAAATCCAATTATGGCCCCCAGAGGGAGTTGGAAACGTTATTATTTGCTGATTTACGAGGTACTGATATTTTTTACGAAGTGTGGTTTGTGGAGGATTAACATGAACATTTCTGCGTTCGGGAAAGAATATTGACGAAGAGTTGATTGGAGTTTTTACTTATACAAACAAGACCGTAGCAAGGGGGGGATCAAGGGTGATTGATCCCCCCGAAATGGAGGGTCTTTCATCTGTGTCCCCATATTTCAGAATGTTTTATTTATATTTGAGTCCCCAGGTTATCATTCTGAAAACGGCATCATTAGATATTTGGCGCGAGATTTGCAGTAGTGTCAATAAGTGTTTATGTTTACTTGAGGATAGTGACTTCACATAACTGCGTATATTTTCCGATTTTGTTCTGTTTCATATTCGTTAGAAGTTTTCTATTGGTTGGAACGTTCCAAGGAATATTTAATTGATGTAAGTGAACTCTTCAATAATTTATAATATACTGAGGTTAAAGCCTATGTCAATCACTTTTCGATGTAATTTTATTGACACAGTTATTGACATAAGGTTTAAAATGAATATATTAATCATTGAAAGGTCGGCCACCGTGGCGCAGCGGTAGCGCTTTGGCCTGAAATGCCAGTGGTCCCGGGTTCGAATCCCGGCAAGGACATGGATGTTTGTGTGTGTTCCAACGTCCAGTTCAAAAAATACGGTGAGATTGGGAGATATAGCCTAAGTTGGCTGTCCCATAAGGGGGGGTGGAGAAAAAAAAATCATTGAAAGGTTTACTAACATCAATTAAATATTCCTTGGAACCTTTCAACAAAAATAGAAAATAGAAAACTTCTAACGAATATGAAACATAAAAATCGGAAACTTTTATAAAGTCAATATCCTTCAGTAAACTTTAACTTATACACCTATTGACACTACTGCAAAATCTCACGCCAAATATCTAATGATGCCGTTTTCAGTACGATAACTTGAGGAAATTGAGCTTGACCCAAATAAAAATAAAACATTTTGAATTAGGTAGAGATAGATGAAAAAACCTAAGATAGTACCAATAGTTTATTACATCGGTATATACAGGGTGTCCCAAAACCTTTTTTGTGCTGTGTAACCTTGAATAATGCTTGTCTAAACTGTAATCAAAATTTTTATACCAGCTGCTCTAGGTTTGCTTCTCAGAAAAAAAATCAAAATAAACAATTGCCTAGTTTCAACTGACTGTATTGAAAAAATGTACTACTCAAGTTTGGCATAATTTGTCAAAAGTTGGCGCATTTTGTAAGGATTCCAAAATGGTATTATACTTGTTAAACTGTAGCTGCCGTAGTTCGAATTTATTTTCGATTGCCTTTGAATACACTTTTTCTTAAACTGCTTCCCAGTAAAAAAGTCCATTGGATTCAAGTCCGATGAACGGACCGGCCACCAGATTGGACCAGAACGCCCGATACATCTTCCGGGAAAAAATGTTTCCAGAAAAAAAAATTTCCAGAGAAATTTCTCAGGAAAATTTTTTCCGGAAAAATTATTTTCTCTGGAAGTTTTTTTTCTGGTACCATTTTTTCCCGGAAGATGGATCGGACGTTCTGGTCCAATCTGGTGGCCGGCTCATTCACTGGACTTGAATCCATTGGACTTTTTTACTGGGAAGCAGTTTAAGAAAAAAGTGGCAGCTACAGTTTAACAAGTATTATACCATTTTGGAATCCTTACTAAATGGGCCAACTTTTGACAAAACATGCCAAACTTGCGTAATACATTTTTTTCAATACAGTGAGTTGAAACTAGGCAATTGTTTACTTTGATTTTTTTATTGAGAAGCAAGCCCTATTTTTATGAAACCTAGAGCAGCTGGTTTCCAAATTTTGATTACAGTTTAGACAAGCATTATTCAAGGTTACACAGCAAAAAAAAGTTGGAAAAAGAGCGAAAAGACTATCACAGGGTGTGGAATTTTGCGTGTTTTTTTTAAATGCGCATTATTTTAAAATCATGCAACTTATATTTTTTTCAATATTTTTTGACAACCAGCATTACTTGCCTTTTCACCCGGTTCCGGGTTGACGTCGAGTTTAGGGACACCCTGTATATGTGCACAATATCAATCACTATTGGGGTGTCAACAACTGAACCTCCCACTCTAGGTATTCGAATAATCAAAATATTTATCTGATGGCATGTCAAAATCACAACGTTTTTATTGATATCCTTAGGACTGGGGTCGTTAGAGCTAGATTAGTCATTCTGGAACTGCGTAACTGCGATTAGGTAGTTTTATTCTTCTCTGTCAAATCATTCTTGGCAACTTAAGGGAGCCTCGGTCCTTTTCTCTTGGGTATTCAGGACTGGTTTTCCCATATCGCTAAAAAATTATGAATTCCTTGAACCTATTTGCGTTTGTGGGATAGCCAGAGTATTTTCTAGTGTACTGTAATGCTCGAAAACTATAAGAGAATATCCTAACCTTGAAATAACATTTCAGAGATCATCTTTCCTTCTATACATTACATCAGGCTTTATTTCCATACTTTACATCCAAAGTGACTATGCGCTAGTATGAAAGACTCAAGTCCATAAATATTAATATCAGGAAGGCTTAAAGTGGCTCTCAAACGGAGGAATATGCATTCTACGAGACAATGTCTCAAGTTTTCGTTATACGAGATGCGTCAGCAAGTATTCATAAACTTTCCATATTGTACTCTCTTGATGCCAACTTTGCTGCCTTATCATTGATTAAGTTAGGTCTTGTTTAACGTTTATTTCCTACCAACAACAGGCATTTCCAGTTTGTTGAAAAATATAGGGTTCGTTCATGTGACAGCATTAAGGGTAGTTTGGAATATACTAGTTTGAAAATTCACATCGGAAACATACGACATACAATGCATCAGACAAAGAATACTTCCGTCCAGTTGCACAGATGAATAGTCGAGACAATCACGTGCCGTAACATACTGAATTCCGTTGTCTTATTGCAATATTCTATTCTTGTCTCTCTCTTATCGCAGTATGGTAGGGAACCTGCAGTACACGTATAGAATTATTTGATTTGTGAGGCTGCCCAAAATACTCTATTCAAGTATTTACTGTTGCCTACCATACTAAATGAATTATGCTCCTCCCAACGATAAGAGAGGGACAAGACTAGAATATTACAATAAGACAACGTAATACAGTGTGTTACAGCGCGTCATTGTCTCGAGTATTCATCTGTGCAGCTGAAAGGAAAAATTCTCTGTCTGATGCACTGTATATCGTATGTTTCAGATGTGAATTTCCAAACCATAGTGCATCACACAGAGAATCTTTTCATCCTGTTGAACAGTTGTATATTCGAACCGGTGTGAAGTTAGCAGCCACTTTCTTCGGATTGAGCGGCCGTTTCACCAGTGGCGTCGGGTGAAATATAATGTATCATAACTTTTGACTGGAATGAAGTAGCGATATGAAATTTCTAGAATATCTTTCTGAAATGATTTCCAATATTATACTATAAAATCAGATTTTTCACCCACCCGGAACTGTAAAAAAAAGCCCTGGAAAAAAAAGGAAAATTATGATCAATCAAAAATAACCGAAGAAAATGGCCTCTACCGATGAAACTCACAGTATACGTTTATTATGACCTAAGGAACAAGTGTTATCAACCTCATCTCCTTCGGAAGGGGCCGAGGGGTGAAAATCGACGCCGCCTCCATAGAACCTATTATTATTCTGAACACATCGAAGAAAATGACCTCTACCAATGAAACTCACAGGATACGTTCTTTGTCATTTAAGGAACAAGTGTTATAAATTTCATCCTCTTCGGATGGGGCCGAGGGGTGGAAATCGACTCCGCCGCCTCCATATCTCACACTTATAGAAAAACACCGAAGAAAATGGCCTCTACCGATGAAACTCACAGGATACGTTTATTATGACCTAAGGAACAAGTGTTATCAATTACATCTTCTTCGGATGGGGCCGAGGGGTGCAAATCGACTCCGCCGCCTCCATATCTCACACTCATTATAGAAAAACACCGAAGAAAATGGCCTCTACCGATGAAACTCACAGGATACGTTTATTATACCTAAGGAACAAGTGTTATCAATCTCATCTCCTTCGGAAGGGCCGAGGCGTGAAAATCGACGCCGCCGCCTCCATATCACACACTTATAGAAAAACACCGAAGAAAATGGCCTCTACCGATGAAACTCACAGGATACGTTTATTATGACCTAAGGAACAAGTGTTATCAATCTCATCTCCTTCGGAAGGGGCCGAGGCGTGAAAATCGACGCCGCCGCCTCCATATCACACACTTATAGAAAAACACCGAAGAAAATGGCCTCTACCGATGAAACTCACAGGATACGTTTATTATGACCTAAGGAACAAGTGTTATCAATTTCATCTTCTTCGGATGGGGCCGAGGGGTGGAAATCGACTCCGCCGCCTCCATATCTCACACTTATAGAAAAACACCGAAGAAAATGGCCTCTACCGATGAAAATCACAGGATACGTTTATTATGACCTAAGGAACAAGTGTTATAAATTTCATCTCCTTCGGATGGGGCCGAGGGGTGGAAATCGACTCCGCCGCCTCCATATCACACACTTATAGAAAAACACCGAAGAAAATGGCCTCTACCGATGAAACTCACAGTATACGTTTATTATGACCTAAGGAACAAGTGTTATAAATTTCATCTTCTTCGGATGGGGCCGAGGGGTGGAAATCGACTCCGCCGCCTCCACATCTCATACTTATAGAAAAACACCGAAGAAAATGGCCTCTACCGATGAAACTCACAGAATACGTTTATTATGACCTAAGGAACAAGTGTTATCAATTTCATCTTCTTCGGATGGGGCCGAGGGGTGGAAATCGACTCTGCCCGCCTCCATATCTCACACTTATAGAAAAACACCGAAGAAAATGGCCTCTACCGATGAAACTCACAGAATACGTTTATTATGACCTAAGGAACAAGTGTTATCCATTTCATTTTCTTCAGATGGGGCCGAGAGGTGGAAATCGACTCCGCCGCCTCCATATCTCACACTTATAGAAAACACCGAAGAAAATGGCCTCTACCGATGAAACTCACAGAATACGTTTATTATGACCTAAGGAACAAGTGTTATGCATTTCATTTTCTTCGGATGGGGCCGAGAGGTGGAAATCGACTCCGCCGCCTCCATATCTCACACTTATAGGAAAACACCGAAGAAAATGGCCTCTACCGATGAAACTCGCAGGATACGTTTTTATGACCTAGGGAACAAGTGTTATCAACCTCATCTCCTTCGGAAGGGGCCGAGGGGTGGAAATCGACTCCGCCGCCTCCATATCTCACACTTATAGAAAAACACCGAAGAAAATGGCCTCTACCGATGAAACTCACAGAATACGTTTATTATGACCTAAGGAACAAGTGTTATCAATTTCATCTTCTTCGGATGGGGCCGAGGGGTGGAAATCGACTCCGCCGCCTCCATATCTCACACTTATAGAAAAACACCGAAGAAAATGGCCTCTACCGATGAAACTCACAGATACGTTTATTATGACCTAAGGAACAAGTGTTATCCATTTCATTTTCTTCAGATGGGGCCGAGAGGTGGAAATCGACTCCGCCGCCTCCATATCTCACACTTATAGGAAAACACCGAAGAAAATGGCCTCTACCGATGAAACTCACAGAATACGTTTATTATGACCTAAGGAACAAGTGTTATCAATTTCATCTTCTTCGGATGGGGCCGAGGGGTGGAAATCGACTCCGCCGCCTCCATATCTCACACTTATAGAAAAACACCGAAGAAAATGGCCTCTACCGATGAAACTCACAGAATACGTTTTATATGACGTAAGGAACAAGTGTTATAAATTTCATCTCCTTCGGATGGGGCCGAGGGGTGGAAATCGACTCCGCCGCCTCCATATCACACACTTATAGAAAAACACCGAAGAAAATGACCTCTACCGATGAAACTCACAGGATACGTTTATTATGACCTAAGGAACAAGTGTTATAAATTTCATCTTCTTCGGATGTGGCCGAGAGGTGGAAATCGACTCCGCCGCCTCCATATCTCACACTTATAGGAAAACACCGAAGAAAATGGCCTCTACCGATGAAACTCGCAGGATACGTTTATTATGACCTAAGGAACAAGTGTTATCAATTTCATCTTCTTCGGATGGGGCCGAGGGGTGGAAATCGACTCCGCCGCCTCCACATCTCACACTTATAGAAAAACACCGAAGAAAATGGCCTCTACCGATGATGAAACTCACAGGATACGTTCTTAATGATCTAATAAACACGTGCTATCAATTTCATCTCCTTCGGATGGGGCCGAGGGGGGTAATCGACTCCGCCGCCTCCATGTCTCGCACTTATCATAGAAAAACACCGAAGAAAATGGCCTCTACCAATGAAACTCACAGGATACGTTCTTTGTCATTTAAGGAACAAGTGTTATAAATTTCATCCTCTTCGGATGGGGCCGAGGGGTGGAAATCGACTCCGCCGCCTCCATATCTCACACTTATAGAAAAACACCGAAGAAAATGGCCTCTACCGATGAAACTCGCAGGATACGTTTATTATGACCTAAGGAACAAGTGTTATCAATTTCATCTTCTTCGGATGGGGCCGAGGGGTGGAAATCGACTCCGCCGCCTCCATATCTCACACTCATAGAAAAACACCGAAGAAAATGGCCCTCTACCGATGAAACTCACAGAATACGTTTATTATGACCTAAGGAACAAGTGTTATCTAACTAACATTTCATTTTTCGGTTGAAATTCTCTGAGAAGTATGTTTGAACTATCTGTAAATATTCATAGAAATCACCACAAAATTGGAGAGAAACGTATTTTATGAAAAAACCTCAACACGCTATTCTTTAAATTATGTATTGAAAGAACTTACTTTTTCGAATCTTGATTTCATGAATTTACGATAAAGATTACCTTCTTTTTGTATTTTGTATTGTATTATCATTTCATGTAACTCAACAAATAACTATTGCTTTAGTATCATTGTACGCACGTAATATATCATACATGATTGGAATTTTTTTGTTTTTTTAAACCCGTACATAACCATCCTTAGATCACACAAAACGAATTCTTATGGGTTTCATTTGTAAAGGCCGTTTTTTTCGACTTTTTTCTGAAATAAATGGGAGACATGAAGGCGGCGTCGATTTTCACCCCTCGGCCCCTTCCGAAGGAGATGAGATTGATAACACTTGTTCCTTAGGTCATAATAAACGTATCCTGTGAGTTTCATCAGTAGAGGCCATTTTCTTCGGTGTTTTTCTATAAGTATGAGATGTGGAGGCGGCGGAGTCGATTTCCACCCGTCGGCCCCATCCGAAGAAGATGAAATTGATAACACTTGTTCCTTAGGTCATAATAAACGTATACTGTGAGTTTCATCGGTAGAGGCCATTTTCTTCGGTGTTTTTCTATAAGTGTGTGATATGGAGGCGGCGGAGTCGATTTCCACCCCTCGGTCCCATCCGAAGGAGATGAAATTTATAACACTTGTTCCTTAGGTCATAATAAACGTATCCTGTGAGTTTCATCGGTAGAGGCCATTTCTTCGGTGGTTTTCTATAAGTGTGAGATATGGAGGCGGCGGAGTCGATTTCCACCCCTCGGCCCCATCCGAAGAAGATGAAATTGATAACACTTGTTCTTTAGGTCATAATAAACGTATCCTGCGAGTTTCATCGGTAGAGGCCATTTTCTTCGGTGTTTTTCTATGAGTGTGAGATATGGAGGCGGCGGAGTCGATTTCCACCCCTCGGCCCCATCCGAAGAAGATGAAATTGATAACACTTGTTCCTTAGGTCATAATAAACGTATCCTGCGAGTTTCATCGGTAGAGGCCATTTTCTTCGGTGTTTTTCTATAAGTGTGAGATATGGAGGCGGCGGAGTCGATTTCCACCCCTCGGCCCCATCCGAAGAGGATGAAATTTATAACACTTGTTCCTTAAATGACAAAGAACGTATCCTGTGAGTTTCATTGGTAGAGGCCATTTTCTTCGGTGTTTTTCTATGATAAGTGCGAGACATGGAGGCGGCGGAGTCGATTACCACCCCTCGGCCCCATCCGAAGGAGATGAAATTGATAGCACGTGTTTATTAGATCATTAAGAACGTATCCTGTGAGTTTCATCGGTAGAGGCCATTTTCTTCGGTGTTTTTCTATAAGTGTGAGATGTGGAGGCGGCGGAGTCGATTTCCACCCCTCGGCCCCATCCGAAGAAGATGAAATTGATAACACTTGTTCCTTAGGTCATAATAAACGTATTCTGTGAGTTTCATCGGTAGAGGCCATTTTCTTCGGTGTTTTCCTATAAGTGTGAGATATGGAGGCGGCGGAGTCGATTTCCACCTCTCGGCCCCATCTGAAGAAAATGAAATGGATAACACTTGTTCCTTAGGTCATAATAAACGTATTCTGTGAGTTTCATCGGTAGAGGCCATTTTCTTCGGTGTTTTTCTATAAGTGTGAGATATGGAGGCGGCGGAGTCGATTTCCACCCCTCGGCCCCATCCGAAGAGGATGAAATTTATAACACTTGTTCCTTAAATGACAAAGAACGTATCCTGTGATTTTCATCGGTAGAGGCCATTTTCTTCGGTGTTTTTCTATAAGTGTGAGATATGGAGGCGGCGGAGTCGATTTCCAACCCTCGGCCCCATCCGAAGAAGATGAAATTAATAACACTTGTTCCTTAGGTCATAATAAACGTATCCTGTGAGTTTCATCGGTAGATGCCATTTCTTCGGTGTTTTTCTATAAGTGTGTGATATGGAGGCGGCGGCGTCGATTTTCACGCCTCGGCCCCATCCGAAGAAGATGTAATTGATAACACTTGTTCCTTAGGTCATAATAAACGTATCCTGTGAGTTTCATCGGTAGAGGCCATTTTCTTCGGTGTTTTTCTATAATGAGTGTGAGATATGGAGGCGGCGGAGTCGATTTGCACCCCTCGGCCCCATCCGAAGAAGATGTAATTGATAACACTTGTTCCTTAGGTCATAATAAACGTATCCTGTGAGTTTCATCGGTAGAGGCCATTTTCTTCGGTGTTTTTCTATAAGTGTGAGATATGGAGGCGGCGGAGTCGATTTCCACCCCTCGGCCCCATCCGAAGAGGATGAAATTTATAACACTTGTTCCTTAAATGACAAAGAACGTATCCTGTGAGTTTCATTGGTAGAGGTCATTTTCTTCGATGTGTTCAGAATAATAATAGGTTCTATGGAGGCGGCGTCGATTTTCACCCCTCGGCCCCTTCCGAAGGAGATGAGGTTGATAACACTTGTTCCTTAGGTCATAATTAACGTATACTGTGAGTTTCATCGGTAGAGGCCATTTTCTTCGGTTATTTTTGATTGATCATAATTTTCCTTTTTTTTCCAGGGCTTTTTTTTACAGTTCCGGGTGGGTGAAAAATCTGATTTTATAGTATAATATTGGAAATCATTTCAGAAAGATATTCTAGAAATTTCATATCGCTACTTCATTCCAGTCAAAGTTATGATACATTATATTTCACCCGACGCCACTGGTGAAACGGCCGCTCAATCCGAAGAAAGTGGCTGCTAACTTCACACCGGTTATATTCGAGAGATTTACCTGTTACGTAACTAACTGAATCCAGTTGCCCGATTGCGATAATGTACTTTCTCTCTCATCGTTGGCAGTGGTCCAATTCAAGCAGTATGGTATTTAACTCTACCAAAAGTACTCAAAACCAATAATACGGCAGCCTGACATCAAATAATTCGATGGGAGTAATGTAGGTTCCCTACTCCCAACGATAAGAGAGAGACACACTACACTATTGCAATCGTACAACTAGATTCAGACAGTTACTTAGCACGTAAAACTCTCGAACATTCAGCTGTTTAAGTAGACGGCAACATTCTCTTTCTGGTGTATTGATTATCGTATGTTTCCGGTGTAAATTCCCAAACCTATATTAGTTATTTTTGTACCAAGTGCGTTATATGGGTCCTAACGCCCGGAGGGAAACATTCGGCCCGAGGGCCTTTGGCCCGAGGGATGAATGTTGCCCGATGGGCGTTAGGATCTAATAACGCTCGTGGTGCATACAAGATTTTATTTTTCACGAATATATCAAGAGATCGAAAAAAACGAAAGAAAATGTTGAATTTCTGACATTTCTTAAATTGCATCATTTTCGATGTCATTCTCATCGGAAAATTAATGAGAACTGTCAGATCTGTGTCATGTGTGTTTACGTGTGGGAAGTGCTTGAGAATATTTGTTCATTGTGAACGAAATAGGCCAGATTCAAATGAAACAAGGTATGAATATCCTTTTTCAATCCTTTTATAACGTTTATTACTAAAAATCATCTGTCAAGGTGGTTCAGAGCGGGCGTTATGATCCATAATGCCCGCTAAAATGCCCACGGGCATAATGAGTGTATTTATAGCAACCGTTTCTAAGGTAAAATAAACATATAATGTACAAGTGAAAAATAAAATAAATTGTAGTTTATAAATAGCTGAGATTCCGTCTATCTCATCTACAGGTGTGGAAATTCAGATCTGAAACATACAATGCATCAGAGAGAGAATTCTTCAGTCCAGTTTCACAGATGAATAGTCGAGACAATCACGTACTGTAACACACTGAATTCCGTTGTCTTATTGCAATATTCTGGTCTTGTCTCTCTCTTATCGTTGGTAGGAGCATAATTCATTTAGTATGGTAGGCAACAGTAAATACTTGAATCGAGTATTTTGGGCAGCCTGACAAGTTAAATAACTCTATACGTGTACTGCAGGTTCCCTACCATACTGCGATAAGAGAAACAAGACTAGATTATGTAATAAGACGACGGCATTCATTCAGTTACAGCACGTGATTATCTCGATTATTCATCTGTGCAACTAGACGGAAGAATTCTTTGTCTGATGCATTGTATATCGTAAGTTTCAGATGTGAATTTCCAAATCTGTATAGTCTTCTAACATCCCTCCTTAACCCTTCGCCTATAATCACCACGTCACCAAAACAAAAAGACATCGATCAGCAACTTTGGACGTCCCAAAACTCTATTCAACCCGAATATCACACCTGAAAGTAACCTGATTGCATGCGGCACACGAACGCCATCTAGGGCTTATCCGTCCAACTTCAGATTTGGGCGGCCCAATCAGTAAATGAACGTTCCAAGTTTCTAAATATTTCAGCGCGTTCGGACAAATGTGCTAGACGTCGCATTCTGGATCACAATGAACATCATTAGGAGTTTGACTCGGCAGGTTGGGCGGTTTCGAGGAGTCTGGGCGTTAGTGTGAAAGGACTGGGCGATGTTTCTGTGCGGGAGACGGTGACAGATTTATGTGTAGATCATAGAAAAAGCGATAAGGCTAATGTTATTCTGATGAATCCATAGACTTATGAAATAATGGACAGGACGTGTGAGAGAGAATATTGACTTCAGACAAGGATAGAATAATATTAGTGCGAAGCACAGAACATATAATAAAAACATTAGATATTTTTATGTTCTGTCAGTTTTCCAACATTATGAGAGAGATACTGTGAAGGATGGAGTAATATTAGTTTAGTTTAGTCCACAGACCATGTAATAAAGTCTATGCACCACACTTATATTACTCCATCCTTCACAGTATCTCTCTCTCTTATGTTGGATCACGAAACTTAGTGCGAAAGTCACGTGACGCCCTGTCCATTCTTTTATATGTCTATGGATGAATCTCATCTACGAACCTCCCTAGTGATGTAATGATCAAAAAATTAAGCACTGAGAAAAACTTCAGTATATTGCTAAGTAAAAGAGGAATGAGAACGGGAATACATCGACTAAACCTCGAAGAAAATAACGTAAAATGGTGTACAGATGGTTCCAAAACCTCTACAGGAGCTGGGGCTGGGATATACCAAATGTGCACTGGCTCCTGTATGATGAACGTCTTTCAAGCGGAAATCTCAGCTATTGAAAGATGTAGATATAAATCTAGAACAAGGGTCTCCAAACTACGGCCCGCGGGCCAAATCTGGTCCGCCAGTTTAAAAAATCCGGCCCGCGAAAACTCATTATATCAACTTTTGCAAGAGTCCCGAAGCTACTGAATCAAACGGTTTAATATTTTGGCCCTTCGCATTTGCTGGAGTAAACATTGTGGCCCTTAGGCTGAAAAGTTTGGAGACCCTTGATCTAGAAAGAAACTATCAGTGCGATATAGCCAAACGTTCAGATAGTCGAACTGCTATTAAAGCACTGAGCTCCTACGTCATCGGCTCAAAAATGATCTGGAAGTGCCGGAACAAACTCAATGAGGTAGTGAAGAAAAATAAGGTCTTTTTAATCTTGGTTGCCGGCCATTCGGGAATCAAAGGAAACGAAGAGGCCAATACACTTGCCAACGAACCTCACTCATTGACCCAGAACCCTTCTGTGGTAAAGGTAAAATATACCTATAAGAAGGAGTTTCTGGAGAAGGAGAAAGTCGTGAAGTAAAAATTCTAGCGGAATCACCCAGGGATCATTTCTTCGGAACTCTGAAACAGCACCTAGGAGGCACCTGTCAAGGATGGGATTGTCGGACACTGACGAGTGTAGTTTCTGTGGGGAGGAGGAAGAAACCCGCATTCACCTAGTCACGGAATGCTTTGGCATCTCGAGCCGAAGGAGAAAATGCCTTGGACGAGAAACTTGTAAGAGTGAGGAGCCTCGTTGAAGCCTTCACAATTATTAGATTTCATTAGATCTCTGGAACTGAAAGGCGAGCTGTGGAGTATGGTCCGAACAGCTCTGTAAGACAGCACAATAGACCTTAAGGTCGCAGTGAACTGTAACCCCTTTTCAAACCAAACTAAACCTTTCTGTTGAATAACAGAGAGAAACAGTCCTGAACTAATTCAGTCCGAAAGAATCGTGATGATGTCATATCTATACCAGAAAGCTGGATTCGGGTGATGGTGCACTGTCGAGACAAACTTCATTTGTACCGTATGGAAAACTCAGCGGATGAGATTTGAAAGCTCCGTGGATTAGTAGCAGAAATAGCTGAACACATGATATCCAAGTGTCCAGAACTGGCTGGCCTAAGTACAATTCATATAAGGAAATCGATCCTTGCCTCCCAAGAATTAAAGGCAAAGGCTCCTAAAAAGGTTGTCAGTTTTATGAATGCCATTGACGGCCTGCTAAGGTTTGCAGGAATGTGTAGAGCAGACAAAATATCAACAAGGTTGCAGTTCCCAGAAGGCTAACCTAGCCATAACGACCTTAGTTCGAATAATAATAATAAGGCTAAATAGACCTTAATGCACCTTGATATTCAGGTTTATTGCGCAACCTTGCGCTGTTTACCTTTTCGGCAGCAACTTCTCTGATCTAGGGTTTTCCAATGAGAGGTGTTATTTCGAAATTCAAAGAAAAATGTAATTTTTCAATATACCTGAATGATCGGATGTTTATTTCATTATAAAGAAGAAGATATGCCGTTAATAGTGGAAAATAACATCGGGCAAATTACCACTACGACAATGCTTAAAGAACCATATCCTTTCAATGAAATTTTTCATAACCAAGTCGGAAAGTGGCTGCCCTATGTTCTCGATAGCCTCACGAATTCCATCTTTCCACTCTCAGCATCATTTTCATGCATTTCAACGAGCCAATCAGCAAAGACACGTTCTTGTGTTAACTGAACTTTATAAGCCTTTAGACCCAAATCTTTATGCAAAATACGGTGTGATGACGTTTGTGGGATGCTTAATTCCAAAGAACGACAAGGAATGGACAAACTTGGGTTTTCTTCGACACTTTCGGCTACAACAGCAATATTCTCGGCTGTTCTTGAGCGACGTGCACAAGCTTCATTCTTCACATCACTAGCTTGTCCCAATAGCTTGAATTTCTCCACCAAATTCTTTATTACGGTCCGACAAGGTGCTTCACGACGACCCAAAAATGTTCGAGTTTTACGAACCGTCTCTGTCATATTTTCACCATTTTTATCGTAAATTAATAATTTCAATGCATTCTTGGAGCGTGTTTCGTTCCATTTTTATTAATGGCGTAGTTTCTACTCGTCAAATGTCAAAAAATGACAGCTTCAAACGTGACATCTACCGAAATAGCGGGCTATTCAAAATAACACCTCTTATTGAAAAACCCTCTATCAAACATCTCCGAAGATTATCAACCGATTTTCAACGAAAAATCCCAATATATTCCTGACTCCCGTACCATAAAAGCGAAACTTTCTTCCGACAGCGAAACACGTACGTTCTCGAGCCTGCGATCGATCGCGACAGCGATTTCCGTTCCGTTATTCCGAAGCGAACAGCGATTCAGACTAGAAAATTAGCAGGAAATCTTCGAAGTCTTCTCGAGGACAATCGGGGGTGATTGAGGATGAACGAAAGAGGGTTGGGATATTTTAGAGGGTTGTTTTTTACGCTCAATGGGTCCATTAGTCGTTTTAGGCTCTGATGGGAGCGAATTGGATGGAAAATATCTTGATGTTAGTCGGTGCAAATGCGATCGCTGTTTCGCGTAAGGAAGATTATTAGTGACTTTTTTCCTACTTATAATTTCTGTCAATCAGAAACGCGCAGTTTTGAATTATGAATGGTTTTTAAATGGAAAACTGTATGCCAGCAGTTTCTTCGAGTTCGACAGCGTCAACACTTGACAGTTGTCAAGTTACTAACTATAGTCCGTTCACGAAAGTTTGAGCCGTCGGTTGGCCATGACAATTTGGCATATTCCACTGAGTATATTGAAATTTTAGGTTATGTTGTTTATTTTCTTGTCAGATTGATACGCAATGTTGTCAATATTGCATAGAGTTCTCTGATAACTCGCAAGCTCGTCGGACGAGGCCGGGTACATTCGGCAACGTTGACTTTATTTTACGTTATGACAGTAACTACTGTCAACTTCAGATAAATAAACAAACGCCTTCCATGCGCTCGAACTTTCGTGAACGGACTATGTACATAATACATGCTGAATAATCTGTTACTCATAAAATACTCTTGTCTAATACCTTTCAGGCATCTAATGTTTTCTGTGAAAAAATACAAAGTAATATTTTTTGCCCCCCCCTCTAGCGTAGCCACGGACCTAAGAGCCATATGTCATGTTGTATATTTTGTAACGAGGAAAAATTGTAAAAATGAATAACTGTTTCCATAAGGAGAAAGTCAGCAAAAATTAGATTAAGTCACCGAATTCATATTTATTAGAAAAGTGTCTGTATAATGTTTTTGTTTCAAGTTCATAGCACAAACAGGAACGGAGAACATGATCAAAATTTAAATTGCCCAAATGTCAATGTTGGCTTATAGTTCGAAAACAAAAGACAATAGAGCAATGGGGTTGACAGGCAGAAATACGAAGATAAAGGGTTTTCCAATAAGAGGTGATATTTTGAATAGCCCACTTTTTCGGTAGATGTCACGTTTGAAGCTGTCATTTTTTGACATTTGACAAGTAGAAACTACGCCATTGATAAAAATGGAACGATACACTCTTCAAGAAAGCATTGAAATTAGTAAAATTCACTATAAAAATGTTGAGAATTCAGCAGAGACGGTTCGTAAAACTCGAAAATTTTTGGGTCGACGTAAAGCACCTTGTCGGACCGCAATAAAGAAATTGGTGGAAAAATTCGAGCTGTTGGGACAAGTTAGTGATGTGAGCAATAAAACCCTTGCCCAGAATATTTTCGTCCCTGCTAAATTTTCATAATTTTTATAGTGAATTTTAATGATTTCAATGCGTTCTTGAAGCGTGTATCGTTCCATTTTCATTAAGGCCGTAGTTTCTACTTATCAAATGTCAAAAAATGACAGCTTCAAACGTGACATCTACCGAAATAGCGGGCTATTCAAAATAGCAGCTCTTATTGGAAAACCCTTTAGTGTTTGTTGTTGCGTAAATAGCTCTTCTGGGGCACAATAAACATTAAGGTCACTGTGAAATGTAACTCTTTTAACAATCTCTAATCATCAGGATACAGAAAAATAAAATTGGAGTACGGAATAAACACCAATAAACCAAATTAAAATTAAAAATGACATATCCCTACCATTTCCAGAAAAAACAACGAACAAAAAAACGGGGGCAATTCTTTTCATCCCTCCTCGTGATCTCTGGAAGAAAATGATCTGAGGAAATTCCCCCTTTGGGCCATCTTCACCAGGATTAGATGGGCGGGGGAGTAAGAATTCAATTGTTCAGAGGGAGAGTTTTCCTCCTTTCGAGGATTTCCACGACGGCAGACGGTCGGGAAATCGGGATATTACAAATTTAAATGGTACCTAGGCTGGGATGAGAGTCCCGAAGGATAGAGAGGTCCGAGATAATTCATTTGGAGTGTTGAACAAACGCGTTGAATTCAAGGTGGAAATTAATTGACGAGGATCTGGAAAATGGATTTTTATTTGCTTTTTTGAGCTTTATCGTTTTGCCTAAATGTCTGTAGTTTCGAATTTTGAGACGAAAATTGTCTCAAACGATAGGGGTTGATTCCCTGATGAAGAATCCGTGGTCAAACTCAATTTTGCCAAATCGTTCAGGGTTTTCCACAAAATATGGCCATTAAAAATTTTTGTTCCTCAATATTTCAGACAAAACGAAACCAATCGAAATGAAATGTTGCAGACAATGTAAGATGCTCATATCAATGCCTCATGCAAAATTTGGTAGCTTTAGTGTTAACAGAACAACAGAAAATTCAATTGGTATATTGAAAAGAAGAATCTTTATATTTCTATAACAAAATATCCGATACGGGTGAAATTTATTCCGTGAATAAAAATGTATGTACTGAATGATTCTGCAAAATTTCAAGATGATCGCATGATCAGAACCAGACAAGTTAAGTTTTTACATATTTCAGTTTTTGAATAATGTACAGAATATTATTTGGATCGCGCTGAGATTTTACATTTGTATATTCAGTATCAATCTCAAGTCTTATATAGTTTTTGAGTTAATAGCCTCATTGCTCCATCATTCAACGAGTGCTCAAAATCATCTGCTCAGGGCTTTCTTAAATTATCATTATACGCTCGTTACATAATATACTATTATCAGTAATTAGATGAGAAAAGGCTATAATTAAAATCAAAATACATATCAAACACATTGAATTAATTCAAATTTTTCACTTCAAATTAAACTCTCTATTTCAAATCATCTTAAACGTCATAACAGCATCATCTTATATCGGAAATATCTATTTCCTCATTGAAATGTAAAACATCTCCATTGAATATTTCATTGACAACTCACCCTCGACGCTAAAACGCCCCAAAAACCAAATCTTACAGAAATCTGCAGAGTGAGCAGTTCAACGTAAAAGAAAGGTTATAAAAATTCCTCTCACGACCCTTGAGGAAATCAAGATTGAAGCTGCGATGAGGGAGCAGAATATAGCCTAGTATGGTAACGCACAAAAGACCTTATTGGTCAGAGTGCATAAAGATAGCCAAGGTGCCAATCGCTAATCTAATCAATCTTTCCATTTTGGCACATTGTTATACAAAAAAATTATTTTATTAGATTGAAAAAGGCTATAATTAAAATCGAAATACATATCAAACACGTGGTAAAATCAGTTCAATTTTTCCACTCTAAATCAATAGTCCATGGGCCAGCGCCTCTTTTTCATAATGATTAAAAACAATCTGAATATTTGTGAGTAACTTCATTTTGATGAGACGCCCAACATTGTCCTCTACGAAAATTCTCGATAGGGAGGGGTTATACTGTATGGAGGCGTCAAAGTGTTAAATGGGTTGAAACATAGATAAATTGAAAATAGTAATCATCGAAATGAATACAATCTTCAATTTATAGGGTGAATGTTCAAATTTTATTACTAACAGCTACTTTATAAATTAAATCTTGAAACCATTTTATTACAAATTGAAACAATAATTCAACATGTATCAACAACTAGGTCTAAAAAAATTATTAGTACCGGCTGATTTTTTCACTGTTGCTTAGCAAATATTTCCCTTATGAACTGGTCACATTGTCCTACAAATTGAGTGGTACGATTTTCCATTCCTACCTCAGAAATTGTATCACAGAACCCACAATTAAAAATGATCACTAACAATTGACAATATCCGAGCGTAGGACTGGAAAAACGTACCACTGAATTCGTAGGACAATGTGACCGGTTCATAAAGGAAATGTTTGCTAAGCAATAGTGGAAAATCAGCTGGTTAGTAATAATTTTTTTAGACATAGATGTTGGGAGTGGGGGACACTTTGATAGAATAGTCATGTTTGTAGGACAATTATTATTTTCAATTTCTCATAAAATTGTGTCAAGATTTATAAAGTAGCTGTTATAACATCCTATAGCAGAAAAATCTTTTTTCCCATTGAAATGTTTAACTGCCCCATTGAATATTTCATTGACAACTTACCCTCCACGCTAAAACGCCCCAAAAACCAAATCTTAACAGACATCTGCAGAGTGAGCAGTTCAACGTGAAAAAAGGCTGATAAAAATTCCTCTCACGACCTCTGAGGAAACCAAGATTGACCGTCTTCAACGCTGCGACGAGGGATAAGCCCAGACGACCGCAGACAGCGGAAATTGGATCAGGGCCGAAATCGAAAAACTCTTTCTTAACAAAAAGAAGCGGTTGCACACGAAGGAGCACAAGGATCGAACGCTACCATCCCTCGGGACCATGTTCCTGTTTACGGGATTTGCTGAGATACAGACGTTGAAGGCTGTATAGTGTATATTCATTATTTATTTTAAGCAGGCGTGCTTCATCACTGAATCCGTGTGGACTCTTAATTATTGAATATGAATATAAAAATCAACATACAGGTTTGGAAAATCCACTCGAAAACATAGGATCTAACGTGCAAATCTCCAAGTCACTCTGACTCCAAAGGGACAGTGGAAGAATCAGTGCGATGCCATATGGAAAACACATCAGGATATGCAGAAAGAACGCCGGAATCGTGGCGGGGATGCTTCGAACTGGCTTTCAACGATGTGCGATTCAAATGATTTTGATCATTCTAAACGTGGAGAGCGTGAGAGCATATCAGTTTGAAAAGTAATTAGATTCTCCATAAATCAATTATGATCAATTCAGAAAAAACGTTCCTTCTGCATTTTCTGATGCGTTTTCCATATGGCATCGCACTGCTGTTCGATTCTTCCACTGTTCCATTGGAACCAGAGCGACTTGGAGATTGCAAGTTAAATACTATGTTTCTGAGTGAATTTTCCAAACCTGTATATCAAACCCAGTGTAGATTGTTAAGTGGGTTACATTCCACTTCGACCTTAAGAAAGCTGTTTTGGCAAGGAGCTACTGCCTGCTCTTATATTCAAGATCCCAAGAAACTCCAGTATCTGAAAGGGCTTCGCATTTCTTCTATAATTCTTCTGTCCAAAACATTCTTTGCGCAGACTCGCAATTGCGATGTATTCTTCAAATAAGTAAAGATGTGTTTCCTCTTTGTCCCCACAGAATCTACACTCGTCAGTTTCTGCATATACTTGATATAGCCATACACTCAGATAGTC
Source organism: Propylea japonica (assembly GCA_013421045.1). NCBI lineage: Eukaryota > Metazoa > Arthropoda > Insecta > Coleoptera > Coccinellidae > Propylea > Propylea japonica. The sequence goes on from CM024242.1 coordinate 96,329,744, forward strand.
ATCGACTCAAAGATGATCTGGGAGTGCCGGAACAAACTCAAGGTAGGCAAGAAAATAAGATTTTTTTAATCTGGGTTCCGGGCCATTCGGGAATGAAAGGAAACGAAGATGCCAATACACTTTCCAAAAATGGCGCACAAATGTCACTCATTGGCCCAGAATTCTTCTGTGGTATAGGTCAATGTACCTATTAGAAGGAGTTTCTGGAGAAGGAGAAAGCCGAGAAGGAAAAACTTTGGCGGGATCTCCCAGGGATGGATCATTACACTAAGTTCCTTCGAAACTTTGAAACAGCAAGATGCAAAAGATATTTGGATCTTGGAAAGAAACAATAACACCTCCTCACTGGCTTTCTTACACGACACTGTTGCCTCAGGAAGCACCTGTTGAGGATGGGATTATCGAACATTGACGAGTGTAGGTTCTATGAGGAGGAGGAAGAAACCCCTATTTACCTAGTAACGGAATCTTCGCCATCGCGAGCAAAAGGAGAGAATGCCTTGGGCGAGAAACTTGTAAGAGTGAGGAACTAGCCTCGTTGAAGTCTTCACAGATATTGGAATTCATCAGATTTCTGGAACTAGGAGGCGAGCTGTGAAGGGTGTGGTTAGAACAGCTTTGTAAGGGGGCACAATGGACCTTGAAGTGTAACCCTTTTTAAACTAAACTGAACTGAATTTCTGGATATACTTTCTAAGGCGACAGTGTCTTGTTAGAAAGCCAATGAGTAGGCGTAACTTATTCTGGCTCCAATCCAACTACTTTTTGAACCTTGCAGTTTTGAAGTTTCGAAGGAATATTTGGAAATGATTCATTCAAAGGAGATTCTAACAGGGTGCTTCTCTCTCGGTTTTTATAACCGCCGTTGGCAGCTTCCTTGGGTAGAGTAGGGTAGAGGATTAAGAGATGTTGATTTTATTAAGAAAGTTCGCCTGTATCAAAGAGGTGTGTTAATCGAAAATAACCAGCTCTGATTGAAGTCAATACTATATATGTCGCCAAATCCCATGACAGAATCATTTAATATCAGAAAAAAATCTACATCTTCATTGACTTGTAACACTCCCCTATTAAACATTTCATTGACAACTCACGTTCGATGTTAAAACGCGCCAAAAACCAAATGTTAACAGACATTTGCAGAGTGAGCATTTCAACGAAAAAAACAGGCTGATAAAAATCCCTCAAGATTGACTGTCTTCAACGCTGCAACGCGGGATGAGCTCAGAAGCGGAAATTGGATTAAGGCTGGAATCGAAAAACTCCCATATCAGCTTTGAGTCCATGACATAGGAGTTTAGTGCTTTAATAGCAGCTTGATCATCCAAATTCCAGGTTTCCAGTTTCGTTCGATTGTTTTTCTGCCTAGAAAACACTGGGAACAGGAGACTAAAGATAGTGTACACTTGGTTCTTGGCCAGTATTCTCCAGCACTGATCCTTAGCGTGGCTTGAGAACCATCTGTATGCCAATTGAAAGTAAGTTCTCTGAAGTATTGGGAATAGTGTAATTCTTTTCTTATTCTTCTTTCTCCCATAAAATTGAGCTGATATTCTTCCCGCTGATGAAAAACTCATGAAAATATCAAATCCAGACATTCATGATTCTTCCCAATATTCACCACAAGCTTTTCACGATAATTGAAGCGCGTCATTGATTGTTTATCGTTTATATGGGTGTTCAGAGAGACTAGCGCCTCAGTTAATTATGGGAATAATGATATAGTCCCAGATCATCCCTACTGAGGGAGTTATAGCTAGGTTAGCCTTCCGTGAGATAAGACCATATAGAGCGTATGTTATCTACTCTACTCATTCATAGAAATTCAAGGAGGTCAGCAATGATGAATGAATGAATGATTGATAAAACCGACAACCTCCATAGGACCCTTAGTCGTTACCTCTTGTGTGTCCAGGACCTGTTTCCCCATATGAAATGTTAATCCAGCCTGCTTCTAATCCACAAAACCTTCACATCTCATATGCGTGAAGTACGAATGATATTTGAACCGTCAGTGCCCAGTCAACAATCTCACCATCACCCGAAGCTCAGTTCGTGACAGCTGAAGTGTTTCTTCACAGGGTTATTCTGTTATTCAACCCCCATTGCTGAACCGCACTCAGCAGATAATAAATTTAGGATTAAAAATTCAATAAAATTGTGGGGATCATATCGCCGAAACATATTTCTATTAACAGGATATCCCGTATAGAATAACATCCCCATTTCAGCGTAGAAGGTACCGAATAATTGATATTTAATCATTGCCTGTAATGAGCTGTCCAGGTTGTCAAACCGAATAATCTATTAATAATAGTATGGAAATATTCGAGTCGTGGTTCTGCCAGTAATTTCGGGATGAAATATGAGGGCGAATTTCGCGCGCCAATGGAGCTTCTGCGGTTATTTATTGTGTAGAAGGGGGAGGGGGTTGAAAATGGCGAATTTATTTTAGTGCAATCGGACGTTTTCGATGAGTTCGTTTCGTTTGATTCAGTATTTGATCAGTTTTATGAGGTTTTATTTGGTATTGTTTTTTTATGAAGAGTATATTGAAATTGAGTGAACTACCCCAGAAGTCAATAAGGTCATTTATTATGCAAATTATACAGGAGCTCAAATGTCCGATGGTTATTGTTATTAGAGGGTTTTCCAATAAAAGGTGTTATTTTGATATTCAAAGAAAAATGTCATTTTTCAATGTAAATGATCGGTTCATTTCATTTTAAAGAAGAAGCTATGCCGTTTAAAGTGGAAAATAACATCAGGCAAATGACCACCACGACTACGCTTACAGAATTGCTACCTTATGTCCTCGATAGCCTCACGAATTCCATCTTCGAGGTCTTGAATCGACGCAGGGCTGTTGGCGTAGACCATAGATAACTAAACGGAGAATAGATGAGACACTAGTAGAACAAGCTTCAACGCCATCTTTTTTTGTACAACATTACTAATTCGTGAAAAAAGCTCAATTGAAAAAGGAATCTGTATCGTAAAGCTGCCTCAAAAAGAATTCTGTAGTGCACCTTTTGAATATACAAGAGGCAAAAGGTTTTTTGAAATTCAATTTCCAAAAGGAAATCAGAAATGGATTCGTGCAAGTAATCGATGAGAGAGGAAATTTATTTTCATGAAAATAATACCTGCAACGAACTTTCATCTGATTTTCTTTTGGAATCGAGAAATGAGGATCAATAATCAAATTCTGGATAGAATAAAAATTTATTAACTGAAATAGGTATCACCAATTGAAATTCAGATTTATTTCATAAATATCTAATCAATAAACTAATAATTGCATTGAAAACATTCTCAAAAACTAAAACTAATGAATTCAATAATACAAAATATAAGTATTTACCGACTAAACTTATTCAATACATGAAAAACTTTTTTGACTACGAGTATCTTGAGTTAACAGAATATACATGTAAATTTTATAATTACCTTCTTGCATCTCGATTTTCACATCCAATAACACAGCACGTCTTCACTCTTGCAGGCATATCGAAATTTATTATATTTCAAAAAGAACGTGTCAAACCACTCCTTGTGTCAGTTGACAATTCAAAGGTTTTTTGATAATAATGATTTTACATACTTACTATTTCTCGATAGGATTTCCATGAATGCAACAACATCTAGCTATCAAATTGAAAATAATTTTTTCGTGTATTAGTCTCCTCCTCCGACAGATGTCGCGGAATATACGAGTGGCTCATCTATTTTATTAGTTTGTCTATGGCGTAGACCTTCTCTTTCACGTGGCCCCAAAGGAAGGAGTCGCAAGGTGTTAAATCACAAGATCTCGGTGGCCAATTGTGATCACCTCTTCGAGAGATAACACGGTCCGGAAACTTTTCCCACAAAAGGCTTGAGTTCTTGTGTTAACTGAACTTCATAAGCCTGAGGACCCAAATCTTTATGCAAAACACGTGTAATGACGATTGTGGAATGCCACATTTCAAAGAACGACGAGGAATGGACAAAACCTGGGTTTTTCTTCAACACTTTCGGCTACAATAGCAATATTCGCGGCTATTCTTGAGCGACGTGCACGGGTTTTATTTTTCACATCACCCAACAGCTCGAATTTTTCCACCAATTCCTTTATTGCGGTCCGACAAGGTGCTTCACGACGACCCAAAAATATTCGTGTTTTACGATCCGTCTCTGCCAATTTTCACTATTTCATAGTGAATTTTAATAATTGCAATGCTGTTTTAAAGAGTGTATCGTTCCATTTCTATTAATGGCGTTGTTTCTACCTGTGAAGTGTCAAAAAATGACAGCTTCAACGTGACATCTACCGAAATAGCGAGCTACTCAAAATAACACCTCTTATTGGAAAACCCTTCACTTTCGACAAAGTGTGTATATTCACATTTTAAAATCAAACAAGTGAAGGGTTGCTGCCAAGGGTTTGAAAAAAATCCATGTTGTACACACAGATATAAAACATTGAAAACTAACAAAAAGTACTTATTATTCCCACCCCTGTTTTCCCACTCATATCTTACAATGTTCCTTTTCATCAAATAAACAACCCCCTTCCCTAATATCCCTCATAAAACCCCGTTATACTAGCACATTTACAAAATGATAAAAGTTCGTTTACATCCCCTTGTCTGGAAAATTCATGCAGATGTACCCCCATCGATCCTGAAGTTTTCCACCCTTATTTCGTATTATTTTCAACCATTTTCCGGATGTGAAAGAGCGCCGCGCAAATTTCCTGCAAGTTTACGACTTGGCAGAGCGAATGGAGATGATGAAGAGGATACAAGAACCGAAAGATACAACATCAAGACCTGTATGATGGTCTTCTCTCTATGCCTTAATTTTATGGGGTAGGGAAGTAGAGGACTATAATTCACGAGACAGGCCTTTTAAACTTGGTATGAGGATATAAGGAATGATGAGGGTAGGTCTGGTTTGAATTTTCAGAAGGGTTGATTATAGGGGAAGAAATCACTGATATCGTTGGTGGCATTTCTTGATGACGGAGATTTTTCATCCAGGGTATTTTTAAGATGGTTCGCCTTTATTGACCTTATCAAAATGAATAATTACATATAATGAAAAATTACAAAAAAACTCACCATACTTAAATCAATTTCAAGTGATTTCACTGTTACATTCGACAGTAATTTCAGATCAATTATGAAAATAAAGGGTTTTCCAATAAAAGGTGTTATTTTGAATAGCCCGCTATTTCGGTAGATGTCAAGTTTGAAGCTATCATTTTTTGACATTTGACAAGTAGAAATTACGCTATTAACAAAAATGGAACGATACACGCTTCAAGAACGCATTGAAATTCACTATAAAAATGGTGAAAATTTGGCAGAGACGGTTCGTGAAACTCGAACATTTTTGGGTCGTGGTGCAAATTGTCGGACCTGAATAAATAAATTGGTGGAAAAATTCGAGCTGTTGGGATAAGTAAGTGATGTGGAGAATAAAATCCGTGCACGAGAATATTGCTGCTTTAGTCGAAAGTGTTGAAGAAAACACAGGTTTGTCCATTCCTTGTCGTTCTTTGGAATGAGGCATTCCACAAACGTTATTACACCGTAATTTGCATAAAGATTTGGGTCTTAAGGCTTATAAAGTTCAGTTAACGCAAAAACTCAAGCCGGCCGATCATCAACAACGTCGTGTCGTTATGGGAAATTTCATAAAAGGATATGGTTCTTTATTTCTACTATCAACGGCATAGCTTCATCTTATAACGAAATGAACATCCGATCATTTATATTGAAAAATGGAATTTTTCTAAGAATATCAAAATAACACATCTTATTGGAAAACCCTTTATATAGGACCTGTCAGATATTTACACGGGCAAAAATAAACTATGCTATGACATTTGATGAAACGATAGGAGGACGCCAAAAAGAGATGTTGAATAAGTCAAATTTCCTTCTCTTTTAATTTTTTTCTGCTATTTGAAGATGTACATTCAAAAAGCCGCAACCGGAAGACAAGGTCAATAATGTGGGAGAATTGAAAAGACTTTATAAGACTCTTCATGTGTACATAGACAGAATAAATAAAACATGTTATCATTCATTATAACGCCAGGCAAGACTTTGTTCACATCAAAAGAACGGTTCGAGTATTTTCTGTGAATAATTTGGTTCCATTTTATGGATAAGTTTTAGAATTAATCATCTTTTCTGTTTATGGCTTTCTGAACCAGTCTTTTTGCGAGAAGTTCAAAACTTTCAAAATAATTTTCTAGTCGAAACGAAGTTCGAGGGAACCTTTGCTCCAGACAATTACACTCACTTTATAATCAGTAATGATTGTAGATTCATATTCTTCAAGACGTATGTGCTGAATATTCAACCCCCCTTTGCCCAAAATCGAGAGAAATAACATTGCTATGAGGTGAATGATGGTTTTATCAAAAAATTTAAATAAAATAAAATGTTGTCATTTAACACTTACCTTTAATTGCTGGATCTGGATGGTGATGACATGTTGAAACTTGACAACCTCTCCTTTGTTCTAAGCTTGGACAATGTTTTCCTCCATTCTCAGGTTGTACTTTGACAGATCTCTGTCTGGACATGGTACCAGCGCCGCAATCGACGTCACAAGCTGACCATGGACCCCATCCTGTCACTTGACAATCTACGACTGAAAAAAGGATAACATTTATCACTCCTGATCAAGACGAAGGTCAATAACATCAAAATATTCACCGGCGGCATATAAACTCAATGGCCCCCAGATAAACGCTAAACGATAAGAAAAATAAATTATTATTTCAAAATACGGTAAATTAAAATCAGAAATCGATGTGTTTCAGGATTATTTCTTAAAATGGTCTGTTCAGCTTAAAATGAATTTGTTCCATACTTTACGGACACAGCGTATGTGACATTATCGTACGACTTTGCACTGAAATGTATTGAATAATGAACAAATTCACATCAGTATTCGAGTATATAAATTATGTTTTCTTCCTCGTTTAGTATTTTAATCATTTCCATAAACGTTTAACCCCTCCAATTCACAAAAACAATAAAAAATCATGAGCAGCTGACTTGAAAAAAAATAAAATCAACATGAAACAGGTAAAAAATTTTCACCGGATTTAATAAGTGTTCAATTCTAATTACAAGACCTCCGGTAACGACGCAACCCCTTTGATGTCAACCGCCAACCACTCCACGCGAGATCAGAGATAATTATAACCTCAAGACTTTCACCGGCGGCATATAAACTCAATGCCCCCAGATGAATTTCAGATGGTACGAGCGGAAACCGCTAAACGATAAGAGAAACCTTGGCGTGGCGCACTCCAAAAATGATTGCGTACTTAATAAAAAGCTTTGTCCGCGCACTCCGCACCGTTGCGGGCCAAATAACGTTTATAATACGTAAATGAAGGCCTTCAAAGGCCCCCCATTGTAAGGGTCCTCTCTTTGTTTTTATATTGCCCATACAAAGTTCTCTTCGGCTTTCAAAATTGTGAAATAATGAAGATATTTTCATCGCCCAGGCAGCGACGTTACTAAGGGATGTTCCAATACGCGAAAGGGATTTTCCTTCGATCGGATCTTTTTAGAGCATGAATTCTGCTGGTGTTGTTATTGGGTTTATTTTGTATTGATGTTTCTTTTATAATTCAGCGTTTAGACTTCTCTGTCCTGTTGTTGTTCAAGCTTTGGGATGGAATAACGAAAAAACGCTCGGACAGGTCAAATTTTGTTGAAAGGGGGACAAATAAGGGTGTTCAAATGAGTTTGATATCACTAACCCTCTAGCCGCCACCCTTACAGCAATTATTTCAATTTAAACGAAAGCGCAAGATTCACTTTGTAAAAAAATACACTCAGGCAGAAAATTTAATTGCCTTTCCAATAAGGTGCTGCTCAACCCCTTTTACCTATTCGTCCCCCACTCAACAAAATTTGACATGTCCGAACGTTTTTTCGTTATTCCATCCGAAAGCTCAAACAACAACAGAACAAAGAAGTCTAAACGCTGAATTATAAAAAAACATCAATACAAAATTAACCCAATAACAACACCAGTAGAATTCATCCCCTAAAAAGATCCGATCAAAGGAAAATCCCTTTCGCGTATTGGAACATCCCTTAGTAACGTCGCTGCCTGGGCGATGAAAATATCTTCATTATTTCACCATTTTGAAAGCCGAAGAGAAGCTTTTATGAGGCAATATAAAAACAAAGAGAGGACCCTCACAATAGGGGGCCTTTGAAGGCCTTCATTTACGTATTATAAACGCGATTTTGCCCGAAACGGTGCGGAGTTCGCGGACAAAGCTTTTTATTAAGTACGCAATCATTTTTGGAGTGCGCCACGCCAAGGTTTCTCTTATCGTTTAGCGGTTTCCGCTAGTACAATCTGAAATTCATCTGGGGGACCATTGAGTTTATATGCCGCCGGTGAAAGTCTTGAGGTTATAATTATCTCTGATCCGCGTGGAGTGGTTGGCGGTTGACATCAAAGGGGTTGCGTCATTACCGGAGGTCTTGTAATTAGAATTGAACACTTATTAAATCCGGTAAAAATTTTTTGCCAGTTTCATGTTGATTTAATTTTTTTTTCAAGTCAGCTGCTCATGATTTTTTATCGTTTTTGTGGAATAAAGGGGTTAAACGTTTATGGAAATGATTAAAATTCTTGAAGAGGAAGACAACATAATGTATTACCCTGAATACTGATATGAATTCGTTCATTATTGAATACATTTCAGTGCAAAGTCGTACGATAATGTAAAATACACTGTGTCCGTAAAGTATAGAACAAATTCACTTTTAGCCAAACAGACCATTTTGAGAAACAATCCTGAAACATATCGATTTTTTATTACTTTCGAGTAATGACGTCACCGTTATTTTTTTAAATGGAACACCTCCATTTTGTCTTAATTTTCGGATTGCTCTAGCTAAGCTGATTCGAAAAATATATCACATGTTGATTCCAATTGGAACAGGGTGGTCAAAAATACAATAGATTTGTGTGCGCCAATACTCATAACTGGTTTTTTCTTCATAAATCCTGCAGTTTTTGGGATATTCAGTCCAAATTTGAAATGCGAGCTATTTTCAACGGTCTCCATCATTTCACGTTCTGAATCTTAACTAGAATCTACAGGGTGTTTTCTTTTCCGGAGCTACGTCTCCTTTTTCTCTCTAAAACGTTTTTGCGGTACGTCACTGATCAGCGTAAAATCAATTTTTGATATCTTCAATCAATTTAAAAAAATTTTATTTTCTGTGATTTTGTCGTATCTCTAACCGCTCAAGTTGAGTCTCAGATGACGAGCTATCAAAATAAAAGCAAATGACGACATCGAAATAAAAGGTGATTTTAATGTGTACGAAATTGATCATTAATGACTCATTTTAATGCTCAATTTTGGCCATTTTAATGTGCAATCCTCATGGCAACTGTTCACAAAGTGTTCAGAAGCACTACGAGAAATGTCAAAACTCTACTGGAACATAGATACATAGAAATTTTATTATGTCAAACGTATGTCTTCTACAGAATGGGAATGAATCAAGAATTCATACACAATTCATATTCGTGGGAATCATCGGAAAAATCTTGTAATCAACTCGGTTACTAATCAAACGACTAATGGTCTCCAACTATTAACACGTTCGCTGCGCTCACGTATTAAAATATCTTGATCATTAGCCCCTGTCTTTAATAACCTAGTTGATTGAATAACTATCATTCAGCGAATAACATACAATCGTTCAATAATTTTTACTTGAAACCGGTTAGAGAAACGAAAAAATTACAAAAATTAGAAAAGTTTCTAAATTGAGCGAAGATATCAAAAATAGATTTTCCGCTGACCAGTGGCGTTCCGCAAAAAAGTTTGAGAGGGAAAAAGGAGATATGGCTCCGAAAAAAAACAACCTGTATATTCTAGTTAAAATTCAGGACGTGCAATGATGGAGACTGTTGAAAATAGCTCGCATTCCAAATTTAGACAGAAAATCTCAATAACTGCAGGAGTTATGAAGAAAAAACCAAATTTTTCTGGAAATTTCAACACTCTGTAGCTCCTTAACGAAACTTTTGCGGACCCGTGTTCATATGAACTTTTTTTCTTGAAATTTTACGTAGATTCATCCTTTCAAGTTGTGACATACTATTATGCAACATTCTGTATAAATAGAGCATTCTTAGCTGATCCTCGCGGAAAAACTCCGCTTTTTCCACCCCAATTTCCCAACCGTCAAAATTTAGATCCAACAATTACCCCAGACAAATATCTAATGCTCATCTTACGACCTGGTCCAAATCCATTTCCCTCTAATTGGACACTTTATTTCCCACCAAAGCACACCGTTTAATGCCACTTAAATGGCATTCTCCACGAGATCATCAAACGTTCAATATTTCATCGCCGCGGTGATATAACCAATTAAATCCGGGACCGAAGGACCAATTTTTCACAGTGAGATTCCTAATGGAGGAAGCTATACAAATGGCGGCATTAGTGGTTTTCCACGAAGCGGAAAAGCGACGGAAAATCTTCGAACGACGTTGAACCGAAGTGGTCAATATGAAAAGACATTACTCACGGGCCCGCCGTTTTATTCTTCCTGAGGGTTTTATGGTCAAAGAGGATGGTTCTTTACGGTCCTTTCGGATAACGTTAGTGTTATGACGAGCAGTAAAGTTGATCGAAGGATAGGATTGAAGGGTTCCTTTCAGATTTCGATGTGGTGGATGGTTTTATACACGTATCGAAGGGTAGGAAGGTTGCAGCATGTCTTTTTGAAGATTGAGACTCTTGTGTGAGGCAACTGGAGAACATACTGGGTTTAATCAGCCAGAGTTGGGTCCTGCTTGTGGCTTTCTGGCATATTGAGTTGGCTGAACTGATAAAACCAAGTGATTCCTTCCTTTTTTCAGAATTCCGTGGAACATACAATTCCAAAGAATGGTTAACTACTGATCTTTCTAACCGGTACGTTCTTTAACTGAATGAAGACGAATCCCTCAGTTTGTCAATGGAAACACAACAATATGAAGGGTTTTCCAATAAGAGGTGTTCTTTTGATTAGCCCGCTATTTTGCTAGATGTCACGTTTGAGGCTGTTTTTTTTAACATTTGATAAGTAAAAACTACGCCATTAGTAAAAATCGAACGAAACACGCTTCAAGAACGCGTTGAAATGATTTAAATTCACTATGAAAATGTTGAAAATTTGGTAGAGACGGTTCGTAAAACTCATTTTTGGGTCGTCGTGAAGCACCTTGCGAACCGCAATAAAGAAATTGGTGAAAAAATTAGAGCTGTTTGCAGGAAAAGTTAGTGATGTGAAAAATAAAACCTGTGCACGTCGCTAAAGAACAGCCGAGCATATTGCTGCTGTAGCCGAAAGTGTTGAAGAAAAAAAGGTATGTCCATTCCTCGTCGTTCTTTGGAATTAGGCATTCCACAAACGTCATAACACCGTATTTTGCATAAAGATTTGGGTCTTAAGGGTTATAAAGTTCAGTTAACACAAGAACTCAAGCCTTTTTTGGGAAAAGTTTCCGGATCGTGTTATCTCTTGAAGAGGTTATCACAATTGGCACCGAGATCTTGTGATTTAACACCTTGCGACTTCTTCCTTTGGGGTCACGTGAAAGAGAAGGTCTGCGTCAGTAGCCCAGCGTCGTTTCAAGACCTCAAAGATGGAATTCGTGAGGCTATGGAGGAGGAAAATTTCATTAAAAAGATATGGTTCTGTGAGTGTGGTCGTGGTGGTCATTTGCCTGATGTTATTTTCCACTATTAACGGCATAGCTTCTTTTTTAATGAAATGAACATCCGATCATTTATATTGAAAAATGGCATATCTCTTCGAATATCAAATAAAACCTTTTATTGAAAAACCCTTCTCAAGCTTTGGATTGAACAGTTCACATAAAATTCTCTAGATGTCTAGATGCTGCCTCAGCCATGAGTTTTACGAGGAGATTGTCCTACTAGGTATTTCCAAAAAAATAGTAATATCACTCATGAGCTTAGTACATTTGAAGTTGACTGTAAAAAGGCACCCAAAAATTACTCCGGAGGTTTGAGTACACGATAAAATTGCGAACTGCGAAAATTCTTTTCGTCGGTTAAAACTTCGAATAATTCATATTTTCCGAAACTGGCGTCGTTACATTCTTCGTCCGGAAAGTTTTCAATTGTAAATATTGTTTACGCCCAGGTTGCTTCGCTTAGGCCTAATCAGTTGAATAATCTAGAACTATATGAATTTGACAATCGCACAATTTTAAATTTAGTCTTAAGCTATTCGTTGAACAATAATGAACTTTCCTCTAACTTACCGCCCACTCTGTACACCAGAAATTACTCCGGAGGTTTACTTAAAATGAGTCTACGATAAATTGCGAACTGCGAAAATTCTGTTCGTCGGTTAAAAACTTGTCGAATAATTCATATTTTCCGAAACTGGGCGCTAAACAGCGTCGTTTCGTCGTTCGATCGGCAAGTTTTTAATTGTAAATATTGTTTACGCCCAGGCTGCTTCACTTGGCCCTAATTTGTTGAAGAATCTAGAACTAAATGAATTTAACAATCTCATAATTTTGTTTTCAAGCTTTTCGTTGAACAATAATGAACTTTTCTCTAAGTTACCGCCCACCCCTGTACACCATTTTTAGGTAGAAATACCTGCCCTTGCTCCCTTAAGTCATCCAATTCAAGAACCACAATCTAACCGCATCTTATCAACATTCCCAAGGGCGCAATCGCTTCCTTCGCACTCGCGTAGCTTAATTTCAACCCCTCCACTCTTTTAACGCCCGCCAACAACCTGGCGCCATAATTCTAAGGCGCCCAGAAATTACTCCGGAGGTTTACTTAAAATGAGTGCACGATAAATTGCGAACTGCGAAAATTCCTTTCGTCGGCTAAAACTTGTCGAATAATTCATATTTTCCGAAGCTATGCGCTATACAGCGTCGTTTCGTTATTCGACCGGCAAGAGTTTGATTATAAATATTGTTTACGCCCAGTCTGCTTCGCTTGGGTCTAATAAGTGAAGAATCTAGAACTGAATTAATTTAACGATCTCATAATTTTGTTCTCAAGCTATTCGTTGAACAATAATGAAACTTTCCCTTACCTACCGCCCACCCCTGTACAACATTTTTAGATAGAAATACTTGCCCTTGTTCCCTTAAGTCATCGAATTCAAGAACCACAATCTAACCGCATCTTATCAACATTCCCAAGGGCGCAATCGCTTCCTTCGCACTCGCGTAGCTTAAGTTCAAACCCTCCACTCTTTTAACGCCCGCCAACAACCTGGCGCCATAATTCTAAGCCCCATTTCGCACCAAGCCAGTCCAGTCCAGTCGAGTCAAGTCACTTTAGGATTGGAAATATTAACTTCGTTTAAAATCGTTTAAAACAAATGGAATGTGAAATCTAGGGCCTAGTATGAAACTAGATTTCACATTCCATTTGTTTTAAACGATTTTAAACGAAGTTAATAGTTCCAATCCTAAAGTGACTTGACTCGACTGGACTGGACTGGCTTGGTGCGAAATGGGGCTAAGGCGCCCAGAAATTACTCCGGAGGTTTACTTAAAATGAGTGCACGATAAATTGCGAACTGCGAAAATTCCGTTCGTCGGTTAAAACTTGCCGAATAATTCATATTTTCCGAAGCTGGGCGCTATACAGCGTCGTTTCGTCGTTCGACCGGCAAGTTTTTAATTGTAAATATTGTTTACGCCCAGGCTGCTTCGCTTGGGCCTAATTTGTTGAAGAATCTAGAACTGAATGAATTTGACGATCTCATAATTTTGTTCTCAAGCTATTCGTTGAATAATAATGAACTTTCCTCTAACTTACCGCCCACCCCTGTACACCATTTTTAGGTAGAAATACCTGCCCTTGCTCCCTTAAGTCATCCAATTCAAGAACCACAATCTAACCGCATCTTATCAACATTCCCAAGAGCGCAATCACTTCCTTCGCACTCGCGTAGCTTAATTTCAACCCCTCCACTCTTTTAACGCCCGCCAACAACCTGGCGCCATAATTCTAAGGCGCCCAGAAATTACTCCGGAGGTTTACTTAAAATGAGTGCACGATAAATTGCGAACTGCGAAAATTCCGTTCGTCGGTTAAAACTTGTCGAATAATTCATATTTTCCGAAGCTGGGCGCTATACAGCGTCGTTTCGTCGTTCGACCGGCAAGTTTTTAATTGTAAATATTGTTTACGCCCAGGTTGCTTCGCTTGCAGGCAGTCGGAACTAGGATTGCATTCGGTGTTTTCGGGCGTTAATGAGTGGAAGGAACGTTAGGAAAGTTGAGTTTTGTGTTGAAATATGGTTTGTGTTGAAAAGTGTTCGGGCGTAAACTTGAATATAAAAAATTCTGACTATCCGTCTACTCTAAAGAGAATGCAGAAGACCTTCCTCACTGATTTGATCAAATTAAGAATCCGTGATGGTTTTGAATTTGAAATTATCAATTCAATATAACTAGGGCGTAAAAAAATATTGATGGAGTTTTAAAAACAATAAGTTCGATCAAAAACACTATGATTCGTCTGAAATGTATGCAACATATTTTTCGATTTCATGTTTAATTAGTGGTATTATTGCAAAGAGAACAAGATTTGTTTCTTCTATTATTTTCAATGGTTTTCAAGAGGCTTTACGCTTTGGTTCGAGCAGTCGGAACTACAATTTCATTCGATGTTTTTGAGCACTTATGAGAGCAAAAACGGTGAAAAGGGAGTTTTGTGTTGAAATGTGATATATGTTGAAGAGTGTTTGATTCGATAGGGTGGGCGTTAACTTGGATTTAGAAAAAATTTTTCTTCTCCGTCTCTCTAGATGGAATTCAGACGACTGAACTTGCTACTTTGATTAAATTAAACATTCGTGATAATTTCGATTTATAGTTATTTGATCAACTAGAATATTCAAGACAGCGGCTTATTGATTAAAAATTTTTTTCGATGACTTCAACATGAATTGTGTATGAATTCTTGATTGAAATACATTCTCATTTTGCAGAAGACATTTGACATAATTAAATTTCTATGTTTCAGTAGGGTTTCGACAATTTTCATGGTGCTTCTGAATACTTTGCGTACGGTTGCCAAGAGAATTGCACATTTAAATAGCATAAATTGAGCTTTAAAATGGGTAAATAATGTTCAATTTCGTACACATAAAAATAACCTTTTATTTCGAGGTCGGCAGAAATAGTTATTCAATCAACTAGGTTATTAAAGACACCCATTTTAATGCTCAAATTATGCAATTTTAATGTGAAATCCTCATGGCTACCGTACACAAAGTATTCAGAAGCACCACGAGAAGTGTCAAAACTCTTCTGGAACATAGATACATTGAAATTTTATTATGTCAAATTTGAGTCTCGTGCAAAATGAGATTGTATTTCAATCAAGAATTCATACACAATTCATATTGAGATCGTCGGAAAAATCTTGTAATCAACTCGAGTATTAATCGAGTGACTAATGGTCAAGATATTTTAAGTGTTCGAGACCATTAGTCACTCGTGATAGAGATCGTCGGAAAAATGTTGTAATCAACTCGAGTATTAATCGAGTGACTAATGGTCAAGATATTTTAAGTGTTCTAGACTATTAGTCACTCGATTAATTCTCGAGTTGATTACAAGATTTTTCCGACGATCTCAATATGAATTGTGTATGAATTCTTGATTGAAATACAATCTCATTTTGCACGAGACTCAAATTTGACATAATAAAATTTCAATGTATCTATGTTCCAGAAGAGTTTTGACACTTCTCGTGGTGCTTCTGAATACTTTGTGTACGGTAGCCATGAGGATTTCACATTAAAATTGCATAATTTGAGCATTAAAATGGGTCATTAATGTCATTAATGATCAATTTCGTACAAATTAAAATCACCTTTTAATTTGAGATCGACGGAAAAAATATTAATGAAGTTTGGTAACTTTCGAAGAAATGAGTTGTTTGACCAAAATCCTTTCAATTTATCTGAAATATTCCTCCGTTTTCATTTTCAATTGGTGGTATCATTGCGCGAAGTTTGGCGTAAACGAAAGTAGCTTTCTCTTATTCTTTCTTCTTTGCGCCTGGCTTGCTTTGAAACGGTGTGAAATATTCAATATCCATCAATGTAGTTTAGTTTTATTGAATGCGTACAATCGATAGAATTGGAGGCTTTTTTGAGACGAAGTTGGTGGATGCTGAAAGCATTAAAACGAGGTACCTCCCTACGTAAATTAATCTCCGTTTACCTATTAAACAGTTTTATTTCTTTTTTACATTAAAAAGATATACCTTTGCTTTTACGACTGGGATAATGGATTTTTCATGACGTGCAATTTCAATGGATCGTTTTTAATTCAAGGATTACAATGTTGCCGATTGTGGAACTCACACAGCGTTTAATTTCGTTTCAAAATTGGAATTTTCACAATCAGAATCGATTCATGTTAAATGTATGGAAAAGCATTGTAGTTGCCTTCAGTTTAAATTGAATTCATTCATGTTTTTTTTCCGACAGTTCCTCTTCTACCCACTCATTGCAGTGGCGTAGGTAGAAATGGTAGATATCCCTGGAACTTCATTATAAAAAGTGATGAGACCAGTCATTTACACTTGTTTTTTCCCGATGAAAATCACTGAATGTATTACAAGATAAAAAACAGAAGATGTTTAATTCACAAGTTAGTTTGAAAAAATAGTTATTTAATCCTAGATTATTTATGACAGCGACAGATATTTTAACCGCGTTAATAGTTCGAGACCATTGGACGCTAGGTTAATTAAAAAAATTCTACAGATGAAACTTATTAGAAAACTAAAATAGCACTCTATAGAGAAAGATAGATAACATGAATCGGATGTTTATTCCATTATAAAGAAGAAGCTATGCCGTTAATAGTGGAAAATAACATCAAGCAAATGAACACCTCGACCACGCTTACAGGACCATATCCTATTTAATGAAATTTTCCATAACAAAATCACAAAATGGCTGCCTTATGTCCTCCATAACCTCACGAATTCCATCTTTGAGGTCTTGATTCGACGCTGGGCTTTGGCTTAAACCTTCTTTTTCACGTGGCCCCAAAGGAGGAAGTCGCAAGGTGTTAAATCACAAGATCTCGGTGGCCAATTGTGATCAACTCTTCGAGAGATAACACAAAAGCAAAAGATCAATGATTTCGTTCCCTGTGTAGCACGTAGCGCCGTCTTGTTGAAAGTAAAAGTTGTCCAGATCAATATTATGCAATTTCGACCATAAAATCATTAATCATCTCTCGATACCGCAATACATTCAACATAACTGTTGCTCCAGTCTCATTTTCGGAAAATTAAAGTCCAATAATGACTCCGCCGGACCATAAACCGCACCAAACATTCACACGTTGAGGATAAAGAGGCTTTTCAACAATAACTCTTAGGTTTTCCGACCCTCAGATGCGACAATTTTGCTTGTTGACGAAGCCACCGAGCTGGAAATGGGCCTCCTCACTCAAAATGATTTTTCAATGCAATTCCAGATCGTTTTCTCGCAATTCAACGACCCAATCAGCAAAGAAACGACGTTGTTGATGATCGGCCGGTTTGAGTTCTTGTGTTAACTGAACTTTATAAGCCTTAAGACCCAAATCTTTATGAAAAATACGGTGTATTGACGTTTGTGGAATGCCTAATTCCAAGGAATGACGAGGAATGGACAAATCTGGGTTTTCACCAACACTTTCGTCGACGTGTATGGGTTTTATTCTTCACATCACTAACTAGTCCTAACAGCTCGAATTTTTCCACCAATTTCTTTATTGTGGTCCGACAAGGTGCTTCACGACGAACCAAAAATGTTCGAGTTTTACGAACCGTCTCTGCCAATTTTTACCATTTTTATAGTAAATTTTAATGATTTCAATGCGTTCTTTAAGCGTTTATCGTTTAATTTTCATTAATGGCGTAGTTTTTACTTGTCAAATGTCATAAAATGACAGCTACAAACGTGGCATCTATCGAAATAGTGGGCTATTCAAAATAAAACCTCTCATTGGAAAACCCTTTATCTTCTGCGTGTTCTGCAAACCTTACAACTTCCAACCGTAGTTCAACGTCTGTATGCAGCTTGCTCGTACTTATAATAATGTTCGCAAAGTTCTAGACTAAACGTGTAATATGTGAAGGGTATCTCATCATCATAAGAGGCAGCGTGATTATATTAGCTTCAGGTGTTGCACATCAGATTAAGTTGGTACACATTGATTAAGTTTAAACGTTCATTTCGACATAGCGGCGTACAGGGTTACATTGAAAGTTCGCTGCAAAATGGTGGAGGAGCCGGTGTCCAACTATACACGTACTATGTTGAAAATCCTCTCTGATTATCATTAATGGTGAATTTAAAGAGGTATTATCGCAAGAACTGTACCTTGGGAATCATTTCACGCCTTGAAATTGAATTGACAGGTATTATCGTATTTATCTGGTATCAGAAATGTTGAACAAAAACTTGCTGCTAACTGTAACAATGCATCAGACAATCTGTAAACAAATGCGAGGAACTTTAGGGGATGATTGCTCGATCAAAATGAGCAGGGATAGTTCTTTGAATTTTTTTTTAAATCGACTCCCCAAAAATTGTGGGATAGATTTTCGAAAAATAAAATTCTCTTATGATTTCCCATTCAATTCTGGAAAAAAAGTCTTCTGCAATATTTCGATACAGTCGATACTTATCTCGAAAAAAATAAAAACTTACAAGCAGTTTTGGTCACTGTTCATTCCATTACATCGTATAAGTGTTCCATAGAATGAATATTCTAAGATATTGTTTGTCTATAACAGGAGATAAAGATGTTCTATAAATCTTTCTGAAGGTTTAATTACTAATTTCGGGAAGAAACTTATATCCGTTATGTTTTAATTTCACAAATATAACTTGTTTTCGATCAATAAGCATAATTGACAACTGTAGTTTTTTTCTGATACTATGGAACCTACGATGAAATGGAATGAACCGTCATCATAACTGCTTGTGAGTTTTTAATTTTTCCGACAAAAGAATTGACTGTATCGAAATTTTGCAGGAGACTTTTTTCTCCAGAATTGAATGAGAAACCATAAGAGAATTTCATTTTTAGAAAATCTATCCCACGAAAACAAATTTCGAACGAAAATCATGGAGGTTGTTATTTTCAACCCTAATAATAAAGTTATGGGATCAAAAAATTGTGTGAGAAGTAAGAAAGAGACAACACTTCATTATTATGATAAATCAACTGCATTCTGTCAATGAAGCACGTGGAACTTTCGAATATACATCTGCTCAACTTGCCTGAAAAATTATCTGTCTGATGCATTGTATGTCGTATCTTTCCGATGTGAATTTCCGAACCTGTATGAAAATGGAGCATCAGGTATCACGTGGTGTTATTATGGCAGCTCTAAAGTGTCTGTGTAGCAATAAGGCCAACGAAAACTGTCTGGGAATATTGGTTTCACACTCAAGACCACGGATTTCCTCAATCTTCCCACATCATAAATCGCCACTCTCGCCCCATAAACACCCTGTACATCCTCCGCATTATCACGTATCAACAATCGAGATTTGATTCTGATTCATGGTCCCCGCATGGACGAGCGTAGCAGTTGTACCAACCCCGTTCGGTCTACAGGATCTAATCTAGACAGCAAACTGTAATTAGGACGACGCTGTTTGCAGCCATAATAAGGTGATTAGGGTTTCAATCTGGGAACGCCTGGACCCCTCCAGGGTGTCCCGAATCTCCCTGGACTTCGACATCACGTTCGACCATTCCGTATCGCCTCAGGAATAATGGTTTTTTTATGATGAGTGAGGTCAGCGGTTCTTTATTAGGAACATCTTATTGGATGCTTGAGGGGTTGGGGAATTTTGGAATTATAAATTGTTAAGAGGGTAATATCACACTGCGACCTATTTCTATTTATCCTACGTTTTCGCTACTGCACTAGAGTAAGTATTTGTATGTATATTTACATACCTGCATTCCTTTTAACGCATTAATTTTTATTTCTGTCGATCTCAAAATAATAGTTTTTTAACCAACTAGGTTATTAAAGACAGCGACTAATGGTCAAAATATTTTAAAGCGTGAGCGGAGCGAATATTTCGAGGTCGGCAGAAAAAGATGATATCTATATGTACGAAATTGATCAATGCCCCATTTTAATGCTCAATTTCTGCTATTTTGATGTGCAATCCTCATGATAACTGTTCACAAAGTATTCAGAAGAACTACTAGAAATGTCAAAACTCTACTGGAACATAGAAAAATAGAAATTTTATTATGTCAAATATAAGTCTTGTGCAAAATGAGAATGTATTTCAATTAATAATTCATTCATATTGAGATCGTCGGAAAAATCTTGTAATCAACTCGGTTAATAGCTGGAGACTGTTAAGTCTCCAGCTATCAACGCGTTAGCAGAGCGGGTTAAAATATCTTGACCATATCTTTAATAACCTTGTTAATTAAATTTTTATTTCGTACTAACATAACTGGTTTATGAAGACTAATCGAGCGTTTCCACTCCATTGACTGATGGTTAGGATAGTTGGACAATCATCAGTTTGTATGAAAAACGAATAAACATCTCGCTACTTCGTTCAAGGTTCATGCATCGGAGTTAGATGTTCTTAAGGTTCTGTTTATTCTCAGAGAGGAGCGACATTTCGTTAAGTAAGGAACCTAAAATACCTTTTAAGGCAGAGCTTCTCCATACTGACGAGCCCCAAATAGTGCAAAATAGCTATCTATGGATGCTCCGTTTCATATTACCACCTAGCATGTTCTTTGGACTTTGACAAGAATTTTGAGTTTGAAATTTGTTGATTTTAATCGATTAATAATATTCTCTGCATTCATTGTTTATTTTTTGTTGTCAGTGGTAAAAATGATCGGCTCCACTTTTATTCAGGATGAATGAAATATAGCTTTCAAACTATTTAATACAGTTCAAAAAAATGTCTCTCTGGATAATAGTGAAGCCAATTGATTAGGGTTTCAATCTGGGAACGCCTGGACCCCTCCAGGGTGTCTCGAATCTCCCTGGACATCACGTTCGACCATTCCGTATCGCCTCAGGTTGAGACGAGAATAATGGTTTTTTTATGATGAGTGAGGTCAGCAGTTCTTTATTAGGAGCATTTTATTGGTTTCGTTTCGGCCAGCATTCGCCAGCCGTATTCAGGGTAATCGCAAAATTGAACTTAAAATACAGCAAAATGAATGCGACCAGCTTCTGACATTAGCTGTCAGAAAATTGAATTTTTACCAATTCTGTGTTAGAGGTCACTGACATGATTTCTCAACTAAGATGATATGCGTAGTAGTTAAATAAGGTTGGTATTTCTCTGATTCGAGTTCGTCCTTCTCAATTGAGAACGTATTATTGGTCTCCAAACATCCTTTATTTCAATGTTAGTTACACTGATCGGGTTGGCAGTTATATAGTCATAAAGGCTGCTTCCTTCAATGTCCTTCTTTTCCATCTATCTTGTTTGATATTATGAAAGCCTCGTTCCATCTGATATTGAGGTCTTCATTCATAGCATGTTGGTTTCTCCAATATACGATCTACCTCATTCACAGGGTATTTCATAAAAATATCCCTTGGTATTTGATTTTCGTTTAAAGGTTTCACTTTCAAGAGTTTTCCCCTGATTGTATCTTTGGTCTTGGATGCTGCCTCACAATGTATTTGTTACCAATCCTTCTAATCTTTTTAGACAATCCTTTTACATATGGTATGACAGAGGTTACTGTTTCTGTAGGATCATTGTGTATTCGTTGGGGCTCCGTTCTTGTTTCCCTTGGTTCTCTGGCTACATCGAGAATCTTCTTGGAGTAGCCATTTTTCTTGAGGGTTCTTGTGATGTTGTTGAATTTCTCATTATTACGATCTTCTGGATTAGAGCATACCTTGGCTTCTCTGTCATATAAGCATCTCGCTACTCCTAATTTAGTGCTCAGATTATGGTTGGATTCGTAATGGAGATATTGGTCTGAATGAGTTGGTTTTCTTTAGACTGTGGTTTTTGGAGTCTCTTTTGCTTATGTACAAGTACATCAAAGAAAGGTAGTTGGTTATTTTCTTTGATTTCCATCGTGGATTGCTGTATTTTAAGTTCGATTTTGCGATTACCCTGAACACGGCTGGCTAATGCTTGCTGAAACGTTGGATAGAACCATCCAAGATAATGGAAACAGCCCAAATAATTTTTCAACTAATACGGAAAGGTTTTAAGTTTGTGGGAATGCTTGAGGGGTTGGAGAATTTCGAAATTATTGTAAATGGTTAAGGGGATAATATCACACTTTGAACTGAAGTTCTTTTTTATCCCCCATCTGAGCTGTATTCGCTACTGCGCTAAAGAATCTGTATGACGGACAGAACGATGACAAGCGGAGACGTGACACGTAGAACAACAAGGGGGTGCCCACAGGGATCTTGCCTTGGACCAACCCTATTTGTAGTCTTCATGCCGGGTTGGTTCAGAAGGCTGTACTTGACGGATGAAGTTTTGAGAACGGACGAATCGAAAAGACGAGACATCGGCATAGAGTACATGGACCCTCTAGCGTTTGCAGACGACGAATGCATATTGATAAAAAGAAACTCTGCAAAAGAAATTGAAAAAAATGGACATGTATATGACAAGGCTGCAAGAGCTGGGAAAAAGAAAGCGAAAACGAATACAACGAGGACAAGAAAGAGACGATGTTTATATACGACCGAAAAATCGTGAGACTCTCGACCATAAAAATAGACGAGAAAACAGTGAAGCATAGTGAGGCAATTATATTCTGGAAATAATTTTTCCTTCAATGCATCTAAGGACAGTTATAAGAGGTTGACCTCTCCACTATAGAGCAACTCTACTCCAAACTGTCATCACCATAAAATCTGAAAAAAGCCTATATTCACAAGTATCTTTACCAGAAATTCTGAACTATACAAACAGATGGCGCCTTGTCATAACTCGAATTTCACAATACCCATAACCAACGTAACAAATGACTTAATAGAACTCCTATCCAGAACCCCGATGATAACTCAGTCAAGTTCTGTTCGTCCCAACAACCGGAAAACTTCATCAGACAAAATTGATCTTTCTAAATTAGAAACTGAGTGCACTGAATGCATCTGTTTCCGGCCACTCGGGATATCGCCGAAGCCAGCTTCTGCATGGGGGCCGTATCTAATTTGATAGTTGCAGGAGCTGAACTAACTAAAAGTATTGTTGGACTTCTGGTTTCAATCTTTCCGCCACGTAGATCTGGAAGTTTATTTTGACGGGTTGAAAGTTAGTTTGTAGATGGGATTGCTTGGATTAAACTGCAGCATTTCCTTTTTCTTGTTGTGTCTCGGCTGAGGAGTACTTGGGTAATCTAGGATTAATAAGATGATGGCAGGGGTTTCCTGAAGGATATTTTTAGGAATAATTTCATCATAGGAATGGAAATTTCCTGTGATTTCCAGAACAAATTGTTTAAGAAATAATGGACTCTCAAAAAATCATAGCGATTATACGTTTTGTAGTCAGGTTTTCGAGAAAAAAGTCACCTTAATAAGCTGGCGAATTCAAACGAACGGAATTGGCAGTTGAGTGTGACGTATCTATGCGTTAGCATTCATTTCATTGGTCGAATGCCGAATCACAGTTTACTACGATATCAACTGGGTACTCATCATAGCTCGTTGCTGAAAAAAACTGTTTTTAACTTGCTGAAAATGCCCATTGTGATTTACTTGCACAATGGAGCTCTATGGTTTTCCTTCGATCTAATTTATTCATTACTTTCATAACATGGATGGATTCAGTAGTGAAGAAAAGAAGAAAGAATACAATTAACCAAAAAAGAAAACCAGATGATATGAAACGAACAAGTTGAAAAAAATATATCATATTTGATCTTATATGAGTGCCAGGGCATTGTAGTGTTGTAGGAAAGCATAATCCGGTGAACTTGCAGAAAGTGCATCTAGATTAAAACTTGCTGGACCTGAATCTTTCTGGGGGTTTGGTGAAGACCAAAGCAAAGGGAGTTGGATAACAGAGAAACCCTCTGGAGAAACACCCCTGGACTTTCTCAGTCTGAAACATTCGTGATGATTTCATCTACCTATACCAGCAAGCTCCTGAAGCTGTCACAAACTGAGCTTCGGGTGATGGAGGGACTGCTGACGGGGCACTGGCAGAACAAATATCATTGGTGTCGTTTGGGGAAAGTCAGCAGTTGAGATTTACAGGCGTTGTGGATCAGAAGCCGAAACATCTGAACATATGGTTTTCAAGCGGTAACAGCCAAAGCTCCTAAGGAGTTTGTCTGTTTTATCATCACCATCGACGACCCTTTTGGGTTTCCATGAATGAGAAGGGTATAGAACTGAGGATTTACATGGTCGCAGTTCCTGGAAGGCTAACCCATCATTAAAGATCCCAAATCAAATAATAATTCTTCATTAGTTGCAGTGTAGAAATGATGTCTCTACGCCAATCGACAAAGTTAACACTCATAAAAAAACAAGCTACTTCGCGAGAGGTCTACATCGTTCCTCATATGCGTCCAAAGTTGAGTTAACAATATTCCAGCATCATATCTCGTAACTTCCGGCAGATGCCATTTAATTGCGCGCATACTTCCGGGGCACAGCCGGCGCTTTTTGATGTCGTTATATTTCCGACAAAAGGGCCGAAAACTAGCGACGTTGCTCAAATTCGATAGAACAAGCGACGAAACTTTGATGCATAAGCGTTTTATGAAAAACCGCCGCGCTGTACGCGGGTCGGAAAATGTCATTTATTGAGCATACTCGAAACGCTTCGTGGTTGGATTCCGGAAAAATTGTTTTTCGTTTATATTCGTGCTGTGTTTGTACGAGGGGTTGCTTTTTGAGCGCTCGTTATACTTGAAAGAGTGCTATATCGTTTTGCCCAAATGTCTGTTATTTACGAAAATGGTTTCAAACGATAGAATTTGACTCCCTGATGACGAATTCGTGATCAAATTCAATTCTGTACGTGGGGCAGTCCAGCCGTTAGCATAATAACTTTCGAAGGGATTGTCCTAGATACTTGATTATTTTGAGGTTGTGTTCGGATCCTAAATGGCTAGGTTAAGTTCGTTAACCAGAAAAATCGTAGAGAGTGTTCCACAAAATATGGCGATTCAAAATTTTTGTTTCTCAATATCTTAGACAAAACCCATCTTATAAAATGTTGCAGCCAAGATGCTCATAATAAGCATCATGCAAAATTTGGGCCCAAAGTGTAAACAGAACCATAAAAAATTCAATTGGAATATTTAAAAGAAGAAACTCTATATTTCAGAACAGAATAACCGATTCGAGTGAAATTTGTTTTGTGAATCAAGCTGATATATTACTGAATAATCATGCAGAATTTTGAGACGATCGACGATCATAAGAACCACTGAATTCGTTTTTGTGATTATTTATTTTTACGATACTTCATTCATTGAATAATTTCTAGAATAAAATTCCGATTGTGCTAAGATTCTGCATTGATATATTTGGTACCAATCTCAAGTCCCATAAAAAATTTAATTTTAAAGTAAATAGTCTCATTACTTGACCAAAGAACAGGCGCTCAAAGCTCCTGCTCAGGGCTATTCTTGAAATTTTTTCGCCAATATACACATTTTTTTTGACTGATTCGCAAATTGTGTGAACTAATTCTTCAAGTCGAATGTATGCTGTTAACACTATTATTATTAGACCTGAGGTCATTATGTTCAAGTTCAGCCTTCCAATGAATTGTTCTTAGGCCAGCCAGCTCAGGACATTTCGCATACCACGTGTTCAGTCGTTCCAACTAATGCCCATGATTCTCTGAATCTCATGTCAGGCCACATGACGATCTTTCATCATCAGTTCACGCACAGCATCGGTGCTTTCAGAAACAACAACTGATTTCTGACGACCTTAACGGAATTCGTCTTGGAAGGAACTCAGTCGCGATGGAAATCACGAGAATGTTCACCATCTATAGCTATATTATAAGCCGAGATGAATCTTTCAAGTAATTTTAAACAACAGAAATAGCGGTCGTATATCAAAACGTTCCTAGCATGCATAACCTCAAAAACGTCAAAGTTCACAAAAGAGCTGTCAGTTGCCAAATTGCAACTCAAGGGCTGTCGAATGCCTGTATATAAAAGGCAACCCTTGTACTTACAATGTAAAAGTATGGCCTCGCAGATGCATACAGTACAGAAAATATCACATATCGAGCATCCTCGTAACGCTTCTCTCTAAAATTCCGGAAAAATTGTTTTTCATTCCGATTAATGCGATGTTTCTATTCAGGCTACAAGTTGGATGGCCGTGTAGTCCTTTGCTGTCGGATAATGCCCGTGTATGTGGGGCGTGTAGCCTTCCTCGAGGCTTCTGGGAATTTATGCCGGTTGTTAGATTTTAATGAGAGCTTTGTAGGACATGTTAACGAGAACGAATTTCGGAACAGAAGTTTCGTTTTTGTTCATTTGTACGCGAGTTATGGGGAAAAAGAATTTCAGGAAATGATGGGTGAATGCTTGAATTTGTATGACTGAAATATGTCCAGCTTTGATCGTGAATTGAAATCTTGTGAAGGGTGGTTCAGTCCATACAGTCTGTTACTTGAAAACACTAAGCCCGTTCGGCATTGACCTCCGCGAGCAGACGGATTTTTTAGTCACGTGACCACAGATCGTACAGATTCATCTGTAATATCTGGGAATAAACGAACGGTACAGAGCATCTGCCACAGAGCATACTGCTCTGTTCTACTTTTATAGATTATGATATTTCAAAGATAACTATTTTGGGAAATATTCTCATCTTTTAACGATACTTTCACCCTTTTCGCAGCTCTTCAGTAAAATCTCAATTAAATAATCAGATGCAAAGGCACTGAATGCAAAGGAAACGAGGAATGCAATATCCCCTTCTGGTCGATCAATACGGCGATAGTTGTACCGAAAGATCCTAATTAATTAATTAATTAATTACACGAAAAAGAAACGGAAAAGGAATATCCCCTCCTGCCCATTTATAACTACGATAGCTATATCGAAAAAATTTAATGAGTTAAGTTTTTAATGAATAAATGAAAACAGAAGAATAAAAGTATTAGAATTTTTCAATCTATCGGTTGTCAGATCAGGAAACTCAACATAAAACAAAAAAATATATAAAAAACATAAAACTCTATGGATAAAATCGCTTTGCTCCGTCGAAATAGACCGAGCGAAAAGATCGACGTCCGATTGCTCAGATTTTGATGACGAACGCTCCAGATGTGTCCTTCCCTCAATCCGGATGTAATAAACGAACGGTTCAGATCGATTCGACACGTCCGATGTCGATGCCGAACGCCCCTACTGCGATTCGATGGTTTTCAGTCAATTAGGTATAGTAGATCAGAGACATAAGTGAGCCAAAATCAGATCCCTGTGGAATTCCATCCACCCCTAATTATCAAATTGTCGGAGTATGAAAAGTTTCGATGGTTATCGTATTTTGTTAAAGATAACTTATGATAACAATGAATGAAAGAGAAATTGGTGCGTAACATCGCTATGAATAATAATAATAGATAGCTCCGAAGTAAGCGTTCAATATTTGTTGATTTCGATCGATTAATATTATTCTCTTCTTACATTGTTTAATTTCAAAGATAACAATGTCGAACGGAAGTTCATCCTGAATTGTTCAAAGCCATCAGGCTTCAAAATTGTGAAAATTAACTTTCAAAATGATCCTTAGGTGAAGTTCATGTAACGCTTCGAACATATGGTTTTTTCACACGCAAGATAGAGAAGGAATTTTAGGATTTGAAGGTTGAATACTTGGATTTATAAAACTGAAAAATTTCTTTTTTCTTTGATCGTTAACTGATATTTTGTACAGGGTGATTCAGTTCAGTCTGTTACTTGAAAACACTGAGATTCGAGGATTTGCAGTCAGTTAATTAGTAAATCAGAAAAGTTGGAGGGATCCAAAAGAGATCCCTGTAAATCGTTCAGAACCTAATTTGAAAATCAAGAAATTAATTTTACTTACGATTTATCAATCATATTTTTCTTGCAAATACTAAAAGCAAGGCAAAAAATAAAACAAAAATCCGTCTGAAAATAAGACATAATAATCAATAAAGTTACATCATAATATATCAGTTAATCTTCTCCCCTACATTTCCCAATTTCCTCCCCAACTTTCCCAACAATAAACGCATCATTCTACCCCGGAATAGAAATCGGAAAATGCTCGCTTCGCGAATTTTCACCGTGTAGGGAAATGCCGGAAAACCTGTCCAAGTGTGAAGACAGGCAGGAATTCATAGGGGAGTCTTCAGAAATACGAAGACTTCAAAGGTGTTCGAGGGGTAAACATATTTAATCAGCTGTGTGAACATCAGTTAGCTGATATCGAGATAGGAACTAATTTACATTCTCCTGTTTGTTGACTGTACCGGAAATTGGTCGATGTTAAGGTGTAGAAAGTGTCCTACAGGATTTATTCGATTAATTAGGATTTCTTTATGCATCAGGAATAGGTCCACTCAGTATTACAACATGTAAGATAATATGTACAGGGTGATTCACTTATCTTGGTAACGTAATTCTTCTCGAAAAGGGATGAATGCATATCTGATGAGTCTCGTCCTTGCTGTTTAATTGAGGGAATATTTCTTGGCTTCAGGACTGTGGGGTGAATTATACACACTTTTCAAATTACCCGGGATGAATATTTTGTTATTCTGTTGACGGTATTTGGTACAAGTCAATGTTGACTTGAGATGTGCGTAAAAGTCGAAGAATAGATTAAGACGCCAGGCGTCGCGGAGCTATCACAATTTTTTTCTCCAGGATCGTACCTTTTTTATTGTGTCATTCGAAAGATAACTGAATTCTAAATGTTTCTTATGAATACCATTTTTTTCTACTGCGACCTGCAGCGTGTTATACGTTAAATCTATCCATTTATTTTTTTCTGTATTGTGACAGTATGCCTTAATTTAGAAACATAGATATGATTGTGTTTCTTGAAATCAAAGAGACTTTGTGACAAACTATTTCTCAATCATTATATTCTTCAGTAATTATATTTTATAACAATGAACATTTTCTTAATATTAAATGCAACATGTCAAATCATATGTTCTATACAGGGTGATTTTTTTAAGTGTTTCATTAGACGTTTTCGAGGATAGAATTGTAATACAGATTCAAGATTTTGGATTTTCGTTTTAGAGTACATGAACTTTAATTGTAAAATATTTTCAAGAGGAATCTACTTCCGGTTTCACCGGAAACGAATGTTACTTCGTTATTTCAAATGCAACACCCTGTATATTTATACATATTCGAATTCTTCGTTCAATTCTACACTGATTTGATGTATGATATGTGCAACCACTCAAGCGGTTCTTGAATTATAGCCTGATTATCAAATTTTTTGAAAAAAATGTTGTCACAAATAAGTGTCCATATCTTCAAAATCCCTCATTACAAGAATTTCTTTTTGCAAAAGTGGAACAAAAGAAAGTACGCTGATACTGTTTCTTGTATAACTTATGAGGAAATATTGTACAGGGTGTCTGAAAAAGGGTCCCAAAGTGAGCCTCAATAAAACTATGAAATCTCACTTTTTTCAAATGGCAACCCTATAATTTTGTAATTCCAATCGATTGCTCGTCAAAAACCAGTTATGGTGTCCCAAACATTTCATGCCTCTAAAATCAGTATTTTTGCCGTTATTCAATAAAATTCGAATTTCACGATTAAAGACAGGTTTCGCACAGTTTGTAAGCTTGCATTTTTGAAGTAGGCTATGTTAGGAACTGTCATTCTTACTTTTTCTTACAGATCAAGCACTAAGCAAAACATGCAATAATAATTTCACTGGAATGATATATCAAGGGTATGTTCTTTATTTGCGGCAAACGTAACAAATTCCTAGAAAAGGTAATTAGAAATTCAACGAACGAAATTCACATTTACTGACTTTTTTTGTTAAAGGTGGTAAATGTGGATTTCTTCCGTTAAAAGTTCTGACTGCCCTTTCTAATATTTTGTTACATTCACCATAAATGAAGAACATATTCAATACATCACTGTTACTGTAATTCATATTTTGCATAGTGCCCGATTAATCAGTTCTCTAAAATGCATTATAAATCAACAGACTGAAGCCTTCTTGAAACTTCTATCCTAATAAATCTATGGTTAGACTAAGAAACCTTGATTCAATCCTGAAATTCGAATTTTATTCAATAACGGCAAAACTACTGATTTTAGAGGCATGAAATATTGGTACACCCTAACTAGTTTTTGACGAGCAATCGATTGGAATTACAAAATTATAGGTTTCCATTTGAAAAAAGTGAGATTTCATAGTTTTATTGAGGCTCACTTTGGGACCCTTTTTCAGACACCCTGTATAATATTTCCTCATAAGTTATACAAGAAACAGTATCAGCGTACTTTCTTTTGTTCCACTTTCGCAAAAAGAAATTCTTGTAATGAGGGATTTTGAAGATATGGACACTAATTTGTGACAACCTTTTTTCAAAAAATTTGATAATCAGGCTATAATTCAAGAACCGTTTGAGTGGTTGCACATATCATACATCAAATCAGTGTAGAATTGAACGAAGAATTCGAATATGTATAAATATACAGGGTGTTGCATTTGAAATAACTAAGTTACATTCGTTTCCGGTGAAACCGGAAGTAGATACCTCTCGAAAATATTTTACAATTAAAGTTCATGTACTCTAAAACGAAAATACAAAATCTTGAATCTGTATTACAATTCTTCCTCGAAAACGTCTAATGAAACACTTAAAAAATCACCCTGTATACCGGCGGTTATGATCCATACATAAATTATATCTTTTCCTCAGTTCATTATAAGTTATTATATTATTATTATACAGTGTGTTTGGTCACTACTTAGCGATAATTTAAGGGCATCAAATATACCTAATTTTATCGACAAAAACACCCACATTGGGGAGTTTACCCCTTCAGTTATGCAGTACTTTTTTATGTTAGTTGACTCTTCCAATAATATCGATTTCTTTGGACATAAAGGTCCTACAGATGTAAAAAAAATGTTTTTTGAAAGATGATACTACCACCTTTTATTAAGTGGAACAATACGAAAACATTCAACTTAGAAATGCCATAAAAAAATTATTCAAAAAAATTAAGTTAATCCGCAATAGTACAAGAACTAGTACATCGAAGTATAATTTTTTTTTCAATGAGCTAACACGCAAGGATATTAGCTACAAATTTTTCAACATAATTTCTATGAGTTACATAATGAGAAAGTAATTGCTGTTCGAACATGAAAATTGATTTAATTGAATAAGACTCAGTACTGTACTTTCCATAAATTTTAATGATTAAACAAACAATTAATCATAAAATTGCTCAAAATGGCCGCCTCTGTTTTGTAGACAGGCAGTGGCCCTAATGACGACCTGTAGAAGCAAAAAAAAGTTTAGGGCGCTCGTCTAGTCCTCATCTTTGAACAGCAATAACTCTCGAATTATGTTACTTACAGAAATGATGTAGATGTTGTTTTGTAGCTAATGTCCTTGCGTGTTGAATCATTGAAAAAAAGATATACTCCAATGCGCTATTTCTTGTGCCATTGCGGATTTACTAAGAAAATCAGTGCATTTCTTTTCTAACATTTTTTTTAAGAATTTTTTTTATGGCATTTTCAAGTTAAATGTTTCCATATTGTTCTACTCCAATGAAAGATTGTAGTATCATCATTCAAAAAAAAGTTTTTTATAATCGGTAAGACTTTTATGTCGATACTATTTGGAAGGGTCAACAAAATAAAAAAGGAAATTTAAAATGGGGGCTACTCCAAAACTAAGAGGGTAAACTTCCCAATGTGGGAGTTTTGTCGATAAAATTAAGTATATTTAATGCCCTTTAATTATAGCTAAGTGATGACCAAACACACTGTATATAATTTACCTAAGTACGGTGGAGGAGCTTTCTGTTAAGGCATATTCTTATTGCTTTATGCACCTATGCTACATAACATGAAATTTGTTACACCCAGTTTAACAGATTCAATTTGAAACAAAATATGCAAATCCCTCGATTATACCTACCTCCAAATAAATGGTAATTTCTTCCACTCAGTTTTCTTATCTTGAATTCATATCCGAATCATTCAATATCACAAAATATCGCACTAAAAGCTTCCAATCTAGAGCCCAACTCGAAAGACGAATAGCCAGTATAAATAACTGCCACAAACAAAGAAAAAAACTGCAAATAATCGACAATCCTTCTTCATTCTTCCCAAGACGACGACTATATAGAACTTCTTTGTATTCCGTCGACGTCCATTTGTTTTCTTACATCCATTGTAGCGCAACAAACGCCGAAATAACAATGACCACTAGATGTTACTGATAAACTTTATGGCTGTTTTGTGACTTTCGCCCCTATTGTTGTTAGATGGGGGTGGGCCTAGGCGCGAAAACCTTGCGTTTGGAATTCGTTTTGCACGATAAATGGAGGGATTTCGATGTGATGTTTGCCTTGGGGGTGAGAGAAATGTTCTACTTTGGACGGATGGAGAAATGTTTGGTTCCATTTGAAGAGAAAAGGTTTCATTTTGAATATTTCGCTTTTTGGGTAGGTGTCACTTTTGATGCTGTCATATCTCAACATTTGACAAGTAAGAATAACCCCAATATAGTTATACTTATAGCATTGTTTAAGCAATGTTAAAACAAATTTATAGTTTTAGTTTAAAAAGCGGTTACAGTTCACTGCGACCTGAAGGTCTATTGTGTCCCTTACAGAGCTGTTCTCACCACACTCTTTACAGCTCGCCTTTGAGTTCCAGTGATATGATGAAATCCAATATCTTT
Organism: Propylea japonica; assembly: GCA_013421045.1. NCBI lineage: Eukaryota > Metazoa > Arthropoda > Insecta > Coleoptera > Coccinellidae > Propylea > Propylea japonica. Next base: position 96,362,731 of record CM024242.1, read on the forward strand.
GAAGGCTTCAACGAGGCTAATTCCCCACTCCTACAAGTTTCTCGCCCGAGGCATTCTTTCCTTAGGCTCGCAATGACAAAGCATTCCGTGGCTAGGTGAATGGGGTTTCTTCCTCCTCCCCACAGTAACTACACTCGTCAGTGTGCGATAATACCATCCTCAACAGGTGCTTCCTAAGTCGACAGTGTCCTGTTAGAAAGCCAGTGAAGAGGTGTAATTGTTTCTTACCAAGATCCAGATATCTTTTTGATCATGCTGTTTCAAAGTTCCGAAGGAACTTATTGGAATGATCCATCCCTGGGAGATTTCGCCAGTATTTTTCCTTCTCGGCATTCTCCTTCTCCAGAAACTCCGTCTTATAGGTACATTTACCTATACTACAAAAGGGTTTTGGGCCAATTAATCATATTCGTGTGCCCTCTTGGCCAGTGTATTTGCCTCTTAGTTTCCTTGATCCTCATTGAGTTTTTTTCAGTACTCCCAGATCATCTTTGAGTCGATGACGTATGATCTCAGTGCTTCAATAGCAGCTTGATCTGAGTGTATGGCTACATCGCATTTCTGATAGTTTCTTTAGAGATTTATATCTAGACATCTTTCAATAGCTAAGATTTCTGCTTGAAAGATGATAATACAGGATAATAGCAACAGTGTACATTGGTACTTGGCCCGTATATCCCAGCGCCAGCTCCTGTAGAGGTTTTGGAACTATCTGTATACCATTTTACTGAGATTAGAGTCGGTGTATTCCCGTTCTCATACTTCTCTTTTAGGGGTCGTTTATACTGGCCCGTAACTTTAACTTTTCCCTTACCCTAAGAATTGAAACATAGACATTTCATGCTATGGTTTATACTCGAATTCCCTTACCTAGAAGTTTTTCATTCATAATTTAAGGGCATAAGTTAAGGGCATAAGTTACGGGCCAGTATAAACGACCCCTTACTCAGCAATATCCTGAAGTTTTTCTGAGAGCTTACTTTCTTGATCATTACATCACTTCGCAGATGAGATGTAATTGTTCCGAGAGGACCAGACTCTCTGGTTCTTTATTCTCTCATTACCTGTAGCTTCCTTAGATATTCTGAGGATAGCCTCATGGATAACGCCATTACAAAATATGGAATGAAACACTCTTCAATAATGCATTTAAATTGCGAAAATATTGAAAATTATGCATATACATATGTATATCCTAGTTGCAATTATTCTGATCACTCTGATTGTTACAACTATCATTTGTATCGTATGGGAAAGTCAGCATATGCGATTTGCAGGCTCTGTGGATCAGAAGCAGAAACAGCTGAACTCATAGTTTGCAAATGTCCAGAGCTCGCTAGCCTAAAACAATTCATATGGGAAACCGGTCCCTGATACTCCAGAGGTAGCGGCCAAGGCTTCTTAGGAAGTGGTCAGTTTTATCAACGCAATTGACGATCTCCTTGGTTTTCCATGAATTAATAGGGTAGAGAACAAAAGATCAACATGGTAGCCGTTCTCGAAAGGTTGATCCAGCCATAGCGACCCCAGTTCGACTGATGATAATAAAAGCATAGGTACATTTTATGTAACAAGTTGTTAGGTAGTGAACATATTTCTTATGTATCAACCAATACTATCAAATAGATTCAATCCTGTAGGCCACTTTCTACAACTAAGCATCGAACAATGTTCGATACAGTTGACAAACAAGAGAATGTAAATTAGTTCCTATCTCGATATCAGCTGACTGATGTTCATACAGCTGATTAAACATGTTTACCCTTCGAACACCGTTGAAGTCTTCGTATTTCTGAAGACTCCCCCATGAATTCCTGCCTGTCTTCACACTTGGACAGGTTTTCCGACATTTCCGTATACGGTGAAAATTCGCCAAGCGAGCATTTTCCGATTTCAATTCCGGGGAAGAATGATACGTTTATTGTTGGGAAAGTGAGGGTGGAAATTCGGAAGTGTGGGGAGAAAATTAACTGATATGTGAATGTGATGTAACTTTATTTTATATTATGGCTTATTTTCTGTAGGAAAGGTGTGTAGTATTTTCTGGTTTGTGTTTCAGTGATCGAAACACTTTCGTTTTCATATCGATGGCAGACGATTCACTAAATTTTTGAGAGACTGTGTCACAACAATTGAAATTCTGTAGGGCAAAAGTTCTTTATGAAATTTGAAAGTATACTGAATGGGGTATTTGCACTGAAAAGAATAAGTGTTCATAATTAATTTCATCGAAAAAACAATAAGAAAAGTAGGTCTAACTTAGCAAACTTCAGAATCGTGAAATTCATCTTCTTACCGTTTAAGCAATAATAGTTTTTTTCCGCCGACCTCGAAATAAAAGGTTTATTTTAATGTGTACAAAATTTAGCATTAAGGACCCATTTTAATGCTCAATTTTTTAAGCCATTTTAATGTGCAATCCTCATGGCAACCGTACACAAGGTATTCAGAAGTACTACGAGAAATGTCAAAACTGCAGTGGAACATAGAAACATTGAAATTACCTCATGTCAATGTATGTGTTGTGCGAAATGAGAATGTATTTCAATCAAGAATTTATACACTATTTATGTTTTTTCTTCAACATAATCATTATTCAGTTTTCCTTGTACCAATAGTTTCATGAAATTTTACATATTCGGAAAGGCAATAATTTGATACAAGATAAGGGAGTCTGTGTACTGTAATAGTTATTTAATCAACTAGGTTATTAAAGACAGCGACTAATGGTTAAGATATTTTAATGTGTAAGCGGAGCGAACGCATTAATAGTTCGAGACCATTAGTCGCTAGATAATTAACCTAGTTGATTAAATAACTATTACAGTACACAGACTCTCTTATTTTGTATCAAATTTATTGCCTATCCGAATATGTCAAATTTCATGAAACTATACAAGGAAAACTGAATAATGATTATGTTGAAAAAAAAACACGAAATATTTCGTGAAATTTAGAAATGTTAATTTGTAGAAAAAACGTTAACATTTCGACCATGCGTTATATGACATTTTTTGTTTCAAATCACTCGTATAATTCCCCTTTGATGTTTGGCCACTTTAAAAGTGGACACCTTGTACTGGGTGTCTCGTAAATGTGGGAATCTCTCGGATTCAGATAGAAAATGAAAAAATAAGATGACAAGTTCCCATAACTTTTTTCCTAGCGGCCCTCTCTACGAAGATACGACCTCCTAAATGACGCCACTGGAAATTCATTTTAGTGGAATGAATTTCAATCGATTACGTTTTCATTATTGTTTTTCGAAAACGGTTCATTTTATCGACACTAAACAGGAGTACCTTTTTTTCTAGCTCAATTTCAAGGTATCGAAATTGGTTTTTTTCAGTACCTTATCATACAGGGGTTAAAAATGTAAGCATCGTATTATATCGAGTAGTTTGAAACTTATTCCACTAAAATAGATTTCCAGTGGCGCCATTTAGGAGGTCGTATCTTCGTAGGAAAAAAAAATATGGGAACTTGTCATCTTCATTTTTTATTCTATCTGAATCCGAAAGATTTCCCACATTTTCCAGGACACCCTATATAATTATTTCCAGATCACGAATAAGACTTAGAAATCAAATCACATTCACACACAACGCTTTCACTGAACTCTCATTAGCCGGTCAAAACCCCTTCATAAATCTCCTCCTCTAAAAATCTCTGTAAAAATCAATCACCGGAACTGCTAATAGACCTCCCTGTGCATTCATCCACTTAGGCGGCGTATAAGCCTTGATCGAGATTGGACCATCAATCTCTTCGGCTGCATAAACCAGCGTAGCTACATCCGTCTGGCTTTATGGCCATACATCAGCACTTCACCAACTGGCGTCTATTTATACGAATAAATTATTTATAGGCAACGCACCACCATCGGAGTGGTTGATGGAAATAAATACACCACGTTGGGTTCGTGTCTCGATTTATCAGCCAATCGGAGGAGTTCTTGAGTGGGGTAATGAGATCGAGAAATCCTGGGTCTGAGATTTGATTATTTCGGGTTACTTAGAGAGATGTTGGATCTTATGACATGAAAATGAGTGTTCTGTTGGTGATTTAAGTGTAATGTTATTATTTTGTCATTAGTTTTTGAGCGCCCGTTCTCCTTAAACGAGTGCTATATCGTTTCTCGAATGTCTGTATTTCGAATTTTGGCCGAAAATGGTCTCAAAGGATAGGGTTCTACTCCCTGATGACGAATTCGAGGTCAAATTCAAATCTGCCCGTGGGGCCGTCCGTCCAGCCGTTAGTCAGCCGTTAGTGCAATAACTTTCGAAGGATTGTCCTAGAGTTTTGAAAATTTCAGGGTGAGTTCGGTTCTCAAATGGCTCGATTGAGTTCATTTACCAGCCAAAACGTACAGGTGTTCAATAAAATATGGCTATTCCAAATTTTTTTCCTCAATATCTCATACAAAACAATACCCAACGAATTGAAATGTTGCGGTCGTAAGCAAGATACTCATATGAGCTTTATGCAAAATTTTGTAGCTATAGTGTGAACAGAACCATAGAAAATTCAAGTGGAATATTGAAAAGAAGAAACTTCACATTTCCATGAAAAATATCCGATTTAAATGTTATTTAATTAATAACTAAAGATTGATGCACTAAATGTTCATGCAAAATTTTGTGGCCATGGTGCTAACAGAACCATGGAAAATTCAATTGGAATATTGAAAAGAAGAATCTTTATATTTACATAACAGGATGACCGTTTCAGGGGAATTCATTTTGTGAATGGAAACTGATATACTGAATATTCATGTAAAATTCGAAAGGGTCACAACCATCAGAGCCATAGAATTTAATTTTTATAATTATTTATTTTTTACATATTTCTTTTGAATTATTTCCAGATTGAAATACCGATTGTGCTGAGATTCTGCATTTATAAATTTGGTATCAATCTCGAACCCCATAAGTATAAAATTTCGAGATAGTACTCCTATTATTCCACCAAAGAACGAGCGCTCAAAAGCTCAGGACTTTCTTTAAATTAATAATTGGAAATAAAATAATTCAAAATCAACATCCTGATAAATTCTGGCTCTTTCAGGTAACAGTATCACATTTTTCAATATTAATAAAAAAAATTGTGTATTTTTCAACATCAACAGAGGAAAATGTAGATAGAGCATCATTTTCACGTAATACCAAGTCAACATATCTGAAAATAAAAAACCAGACGAAAAAATAATAGAGGTTATAATACATTGCATTCTATAAATAGTTGAACTTTACGGGAAGCCACAATACGCTACGCAAAATGGCGAATGCGCAGATTATCAAATACCCGTCATTTTCACACCTCTCAATTTGAATCCGATAACGAAATCACCCTTGTTTCTACATAGATTACGTCCAGGCGTTCCAAAATCCAAAAGACTCGGTTATATTGTACAGGCATAATCAGAAAGCAAACAAACTCGCCTTATGGTATTCGTAATCTCGAAACACTGACTGCCTGGCTGAATTTAATTCTTAGAACATTCAGATGCAACGAATGATTCCTGATGGTGGACCTTAAAAGCTGACCTAAACGTCGAATGATGAAAATCATAAAAATAACCGAAATAGCACAATAACCAATACTTGACGCGAAATGGTAAATGCGCCGGTTACCCTATACAATGTCATTTTCACACCTCTAATAGTTGGTTTTCAGGAAATCTAAACGCAATGGATAACTTTTGAAGAAAGAAATCTAATAATAATGGATATCATCATGAAAATAGCCTTGAAACCCAAAATAATCAACACGTGGTGCAAATGATGAACGCGCCATTCAATACCCGTCATTTACATACCTCTAAATCAGATATCGAAATCGCCCCTGTTTCTACATAGATTAAGTCCAGAGTGGCCTCAAATCCCACAGGACTCTGTTATAATGCCCAGGCAGAATCAGCAAGCAAATAAACTCGCAATATGGAATTTGTAATAATTGAAAAATGCTGATGTAATGAGTGATTCCTGATGGTGCATCTCAAATGCTGACCGAAACGTTGAATGATGAAGAAAAATAAAGATTGAAATAAAATACATGACAGGAAGTGGCTAATACACCGGGAACCCAATACACCGCCATTTTCACACTTCTCAATATTTTCGAGATTGACTGTTTATTGCTGGGAAATCTGGACGCAATGGACACATTTTTTATGGCGATTATCAAATGCCGATCGAAACATTGAATAATAAACTATAATATCATAAAAATTACCCCAAAACACCACCATAATCAACAAGCGACGCAAAATGGTGAATGCGCAAGTCATTCACACCTCTCAATCAGAATCAGATAACGAAATCGTTCCTGTTTCTACATAGATTAGGTCCAGAGCGGTCCCAAATCCCACAGGACTCTGTTATATTGCCCAGGCATAATCAGGAAGCAAACAAACTCGCACTATGGAATTTGTAATCCCGAAACACCGACTGCCCGGCTAAATTTAGCGTAAAATCGGCAGAATCCACTGATGCGGCCCGATATGGATGTATAATTTCGATCCGCTGGCTCATATACCGGATGATGGACAGTACATTGCCGCAATATTTCACGGCGATCGCCCTTATGTAATAAACGAACGGTTTTTATTGGTTCGGAATAGGTGTTACCGTTTTGCTGAAACCAAATATTTCATTTTGGGGTAATCGAATTTCGGGAAGTCTCTAGGGGGTTACAAGGGCGCTGTTTTGAGTTGATGATTGGGGTAATTGGATTATTGCGTTCAAATATGTAAATTGGAGTTTTTTTATCGTTCATAGGGGTTTAAAGTTGTTTGAGCGGGTTTAAAAATGGTGCGAATAATCAACATTGGACTGAAATGGGAAAAATTCGATCGAATAAAAACTGTATTATGTACTAACTAGTTGGAGACCATAAGTCGCGAGAGTAATAAACGAGTTGATCACAAGATTTTTCCGTTTACGTTATTATAAAAAGGAAAATAAATTCTTGATTGAAATACTTATTTTGCACAAGACATACATTTGACATAATATAAATTTCCATGTTTCTATATTCCAGTAGAGTGATGACTAGAGACCGGATTATATGTATTTGCATATTTGAGACATCTTCAGCGGTATTTGCATATTTTAGCTAAAATCCAGTTAAGATGCATATTTTCAGTACATATTCTCTTAACTGCTTTCCGAAATGCGATAAAAGTGCTGAATCCGACCAAATTCCACAAAATATGATATCTATTGAGTAATAATACTAATAATTGTGACTTTTGTGAGTTTTGTAAATCACTTATAGCGCATTCCCGAACGCAGTATTAGTAGCCGCGCGCTACGAAAGTATCCAAATAATGAGTAAAATACGCCAAATGAATTCCACGTTGCTATTAGCATTTCCAAATGAACTTCAAGAAAAGTTCGAAAGGATATTGAAAGGAAATCCAGGTTTCGAAGAATTGTCTCTCATCGAAAGTTTCATTATTGGAACGGCAGAAGTTTTACCTGAAACTATAAGATAGAACATAGCACCAAGGTTCAAATCCTCTCCAATTACTTCCGTGGATGTGGAGCGAGCCTTTTCCACATGCAAAAATATAAAGAAATATAAATTATCGAAGGCAAAATTCAACAAGTGAACATTTGGAACAATATTCAATTGTAAACGTTCACAAAAACATTAAATTGAATTTTATTACCATATTATTGAGAGTTGATTTTGAAATAAAAATTACTTTCCTTTTTTTTGAGTTCCAAAAGGCATTATTCAATATGCATACTTTTCCTATTTTCGTGCATATTTCAATCATTTTCATGCATATTTGAATGTATATAACAACGTGTTTATGTTGCATATAATCCGGTCTTTAGTGATGACATTACTCGTATTTTTCCTGATTGCTTTGTGTTCGATTGCCCATGACAATTGTACATTAAATAGCATGAATGTTGAAATATCAAACTCACATTTTATAAGTCAACGTTGCCGAATTTACCCGTCCGACGAGCTTCCAAGTTATCAGAGAACTCTATGTTATATTGACAACATTGCATATCAATCTGACATTGCATATCAATCTGACAAGAAAATAAGCACATAATCTAAAATATTAATATACACAGTGGGATATGCCAAATTGTCATGACAAACAGGCAGCTCAAAGTTTCTTGAACAGACATATAAATGAAATTTGATAATTTTTGCGAAAATGAACTGTTCAACCGAACCACCTCACCTTCGGCAATCTCAATTATCTGGTTTGCTTTATTAATTGTTGATGGTATAAATTCAGACGGAAGCTGGGTGTGAACAAGAATTAATTCCAACAGGAAACTGACCTTCGATTCATACTTATTGCAGTTGGCCAAGCTCCTGGATATTACAAGTAAATCTAGTTGCATTCAGTTAGTCAATACTCTGTTCGCCTATCGTTTTCCGTATCAGTAAGAAGAAAGTCCTTGTTCACGCCCACGTTGTTTAGCTTACAGGGGTAGAAAAAGGATTTTTGTGCTGGAAACGGTGCAGAGAATGTATCTTTACATAATTTCTGCTATGGAATATTTAGATCGATTGAGAGTGGGCGTAAACTTAACTATAAATAAGATCAAAATTCCAAGTATCCCCTAATTGAAATTCTAATAATTCTAAACCCATTTTCTACGATGTTGTGGTTCGAATTTAATGAAGAAACTATAGCGCAGTTCCAACATGAAATTGTCGTCTTATTAAGCTTGAGATATCGATTGAAATATATATATTTAAATATATATATATAATATATTGGGAGGATTCTGCATTTCTGAAAAAGTTTATAGATTTTCACTCCCAGTCTCTGAAACAGAAATAATTAAAAAAAAATTCATCAAGATGAAGTGCTCATGCGAAAATCCTTGCACTTATTTATCAGGAGCAAATTGGTATTGAAATAATTGTTGCCTAACTGTAAAACTGAAAAAGTAAATAAATGGAAAGGACGATAGAACATTTCGGTATATACAGGGTGTTTCCTAAACATGCGGCAAAAATTCAGGGGGTTGTTCCTTGGACTATTTTAAGCATGTTTTGTCCTTTGATGATTTTTGAAAAACCTCTTTGTTTCGAAGATACAGGGCGACCAACATTTTTCATATTTTTAAAATTAATAATAGTTTAAATAATAAATGAGTTTACTAAGTAGGTACAATTTATTTTTAAATTTGTTTAACAACATTCGAATTACTAAAAACGGCCAGTTTTTGACTTAAAATTGATGAGTTCAGATGGTAAAGGAATAATGATTAAACACGGTTTTCATTTGAATTCGTTTTTTTGGCTAGAGGTGGTCATTTTCAACAGTTTTTGTAGGTTAAGTTGAATTTTCATGTAATTTTTCATAATAAAATGTAATTATCTAAAATTGTGTTTCCCCTGTATCTTCGAAACAAAGAAGTTTTTCAAAAATCATCAAAAGACAAATATTCTTAGAATAGTCCAAGGAACAATCCCCTGAATTTTTGCCGCATGTTTAGGAAACACCCTGTATATAAGACACCTCCTTCAGACAAACTTGTAAAATCTTCAGAATTATTGTTTTCTTATTTGCAGTCTAATCGATATTGAAAGTTGTCAACACATAGAGATATTGATTCATTTAATTTTGAAGTTTCCTGGTGTAATTTCTTTCTTCAATGAATCACGTCATTAGGATCTTTGTGTTGTTCCAGTTCATCATATGATCTCCGCTATTTGAACATACATGATCAGCGATTTGTGATCTTGCAATGTCTCTATTTTGATGTTTTTCTGTTTCCGTTTGCTTATCTCTAAAGTTCTTGATGTCTCTTCTGTATAAGATTTTCCACATATACAGGGAATATTATAAAAAAATTTTTTGATTTTTGTGTCTCATTCATTGGTTTCGTTCTGGTTAGAATGGATCTCAAATAATTTTGTGTTTTGAAAACAGTTGTTATGTTGAATTTGGAACCAATTCTTCTTATTTTCTCTGAAAGGCCAGAAATATAAGGAATGATGTTCAACAAATTTGGTTGTCCTTGATGGTTTTCTGTTTGTACCTGATCATCATTAAAATTTTAATTAGATATTTTCCGTTCTAAATTTGAAATTTTTCTTCCTATAAAATTTGGTGGGTATTGATTATCTAGTAGAATCTCTTCAAGGAAGGAACATTATTTCTAATTTCAAGTGTAGATGAAATCGAAATGGCCTATCATAAAGTGTTTTTATAATACCTGTTTTCACATTCACTTGATGATTAGAATAAAAATTTAGATATAAGTTTTACAGTTCGGCAACAATGTTTTCAAAACCAATTTGCTGCTAAAAAATAAGTACAAAGATGTTCGCAGGATCACTTCATCTCAATAAATTTTTTTCAATTATTTCTGTTTCAGAGACTGGGAGTGAAAACCTATAAAGTTTTTCTAAAATTATTAAGCTTGGGCGTAGACTTCAATACCAATAAAGTTATATTATTTTGAGATAATGAGATGGTCGACAGGAATTATTACGAATTTATGGAGGAACAGTTGAAGTATGCCCCTTCCACCCTGGGCGTCCCTTATTATTAACTAAACAACCCCCTTATGACCTCACAACGATGCACCAAAATAAATCAGTTTCCGATGACGCTGGGATTTTCGCATAGCATCGAACCCCCAGAGACTGCATACAGAACGTCATGCGGCCTCGTATGATGAAAGGCTTCCGTGTCAAAACGAATTCCATCAACCCTGGGTTGAACTGCATTAAAAAGTCATGATTGCAGACCGTTCGCGTGCTAGAGACGCGCCCATTATGGCCCATAAATAAAAAGGGGTATGCGGGGGCGGTGGAGTAATGATTTGCGGCTTGCACATGTGGTGGAGGTGATGGGGGGCATCTCCTGGGTTGATCAGATGGAAATTGGATTAGTTTGGTGGAGCTGAGGAAAGCTGGTGGTAGAAAACATCGAGGGTTGAAAATATTGCTCGCATCGTCTCTAAAAATAACGTCGAAATTGCTTCTGTACCATGATACAGGAGTTCAAAGTTATTTTCATAGTGGGAAGATCAAGGTTATAAATTAAACCGCTCAAATGACGGTTTCTGTTCGTCAAAGCCTTCAAAAGTAGAAGAGAATACGGCGAACTAGTAAGTTAACGAAGGATTTGTTATTGAAATGTGCATACGAATTAAATCTCGAGTACAGACCTAGGTCTCTAACTTTTTTCCAATGACAGTAGTCACTTTGAAGGTCTTTAAAATAAGATAGGTTATATCATCCAGAAATGAAACACATCCTTCAGAAGTGCTATCCCTCCAGATGAACGCGTGAAGCCCGGTTGGATCGTTCTCACTACCGGCTCTCGCTGGCTTCCTTTGATGGAGACCGACACTAGAGATATTTTCGTTGAGTAACCATTGGCTCATTGGCACATGCCAAAGGCCACGTCTACATTGTATTGGCTTTGCCAAATTGGCATTGCCAACAGCCAACCGCGGCATAGTGTTGAGGCTGCTTTAAAAAGTATATTATGAGAATTCGCTCCACAGAAACTAAAGAATGTAGATTCTGTGGACAAGAGGAGGAATCTGCTGTTCAATTAGATACAGAATGCCTCGCCATTGCGAGCCTGCGCAAAAAATGCCTTGGACAAGAGAATTAAAGGAGAAACACAGATTTATGGTGGTATTCTGCTTTCATCTGTAAGCCAATCTGTAACTTTTTATGATCTTACAGGAAAACTGGTATTCTGGACCTCTTTAAGGGAGCTGTAGCTTACACAAATCGTTATATATTTACGAGTACTCGACGGGTGATCAGAAGCATTATCGAATGACATATTGTGAGGTTACGTGGAATGGTTTGCTTATTTTAGGACGAACACCAACGTTTTAATATAAGAAATTCATGATGAATAAAAATAATATGGCTTTGTTTATTGGATTGTTATCGGAAGAAAATCATAACAGGTAAAACGTGGTTCAATAATATACATGACCTGAAAATAATTTTTTTAAGCAGGAACTTCATGAAAATTGGAAGCAAATGGTTGCATGGTCAAATGAATCCATTTGAAATGCCGGATGTCCAGAAATGTTCAGATTGAAGAAATGCAGAATGCCCAGTTTGTGAACATGTTCAGATTGAAGAACCAGTGTCCTATAAACTTAATAAATGCTCTACAGCAATTTTAACCATGAATTTATTTCTTTTCTGTTTTCAATTCATTAGATGAACGAAACAAACGAAAACTAGATTCAGATAAATGTATTTTCGAATTCAAATCAAAACCATTTACTCATAATACATAAAGTTCCATTATGAAATCTTACGATTGAAGGTTATGTTCTTCGATAAGTAGTTCAAAAGTGACACTGTTAATAAGAAAGTTACAAGAACCATTTCAGAATTGCATTATTTACGAATCTGTAAGTCGGCCAGTTACGCTACAGTATCATAACTTATAGATGCAAAGCAGAATACCACCATTAGCCCCTTTGAAGCCATCTCAACTACTGAAATGAATTAAAGCGGTGAAACTAAAGGCGAAAAAAGCTTAGGAGGCACAATAGATCTTAAGATCGCAGTGAAATGTAACCCCCACAATATGCAAGGTCTATCAGCCATGCCAAGAAACACAACTTGAAATACCTCTTTGAACAATAATGGTTCAAACGAAAATGTATTTTTGAGTAAATTATTTATTTTTGTCGGCTGGTAGAGTGCTCTCGGCGAATAAGCCATCTTCAGCACCGCTAAAATAAGATTTTGTGTTGTAAACAAACTAAAAGTTGTATTCAACACCCTCATCATGACCATAACAAAATTCCGATCACTATATGTTCTTCTGCCTTAAAAATCAAGGTTGTGGGTATTTATGTTACTTTATATTGTTTTTATTCACAAGTGTTTCTATGTATGAATGACTGGGTCTTTTTTTATTTTTCGTTTTTCAGTTTCTAGACCCAATGTAAGTGTGCCGTTGCACTCTGTAGAGACTTTATGTTTTACATATTGACTTTTTTAGGACAAGTGAGTACTTGCTGTTGTCTCTTTCAGTTTTTTGACACTGAGGATGACTAATAAGCCGAAACGCTCTACCAGCTCGACAACAATAAATTATTTTACTCAAAAATACATTTTCTTTTGAACCATTATTGCGATTATTTGAGTACACAGCCACCAAACCCTTATAGTACCTCTCTGAACATTTGAAATAGGCATTTCCCCCGATGAAAATGTCCAGCGGTAAGTCTTCCAGTGGCGCAGGGTCGCCACCTTCTTTATGGCCGCCCATAACTTCCCGCGTTTTATCTGCGGTCACGTGGGTTAATCAGCGCGGATTCGATTGTTTCGCGTCCGAACAAATTGCGGATCTTTTGTACGGCCAATTGACCCCGGTCGCAATTAGAGGGCGCTGTCGGCCAGCCACGGATACAGGGATTAAAAGGGACCTGTAGTTAGGGGTGGGCGCTAGTTTGTGACCGTTGATAAAATGTTGGAAAATGGGGTGTATTTTGAGGGGGATTAACACTTTTAATCAAAGGTTGGTAGTTTGTTAAGGGGTGTGAACAAGTGTTAAGAAATTTATGCGAAAGGTTCTTGATGGGCTTTTATGAAATTTATGGAAACCAGTATATTAATGGAATTTTCAACATTGAAATTATCTTTTTATCCATAATTCGATATATATAGATCTCCCTTCAACATTTATATTTGATACTCACCCGTCGAATGATTTTATGTGTAGGAAGGAAACATTTTATTAGCTCCAAATTGAGTTATCATTCAATATGTGTCTTGAAATTGTCCTCATTTGAATGTACTCACCTGAAAAAAAAGGAAAAAATTACTATATTTCAATGAAAGAAAATATGATAATGAATATCATGAAAAAGATCACAGAACATTTTTTTTAGGCAGAAGTTGATATTTCTTTAATTAATATATCAAAATGAAAACGCTGAAATCAGTCAATCGATTTTTAATTACCACATTATCTGGAAATGAAATTGGGTGTTTTTTCAACCCCTAAATTACAACTTTTGTTCTTCAATAGAAATAGGAATACACGTGTAGGATCGATGAAAAACTCCAGGAAAATAGAATCTCACTTTCGTTTATTTCGTGGTCATCAGAATAAACACGAGAGTTTCTTGAAAAAAATTTATTTAATGTGTGGTTTCCCAATGAATAACTCAAAATAAAATCGCTGAAAATTTTTCTTCATATCGATTTGTTTATTGAAAAATATTAATTTCATTCCAGACTATACGCCTTACCCTCTTTATTATGCAGAACACTATTGTGTACAAGATTTTTTCTACGAATAAATCACCGGAAATTATTCGTGATACAGATTGTCAGATGAACAATCAAGAAGTTTCAGCCTAAATAACTGCTATAAATATATAGGTCTAAGCGAAAGTCCATAATAAATTATAATTTTTTTGAATCAGTGACTAAAAAAAGATGGAACCCTTGATTTTGAATTAAACCCACTTTTGCAATAACATGAGAATGTTCTCTCCAACCGCTTTGCTGCAACCCCATCTAACTTTTTTTCCAACTGCAAACATAATATGTCTTGTGGTCTCGTTACAAAGCTAAGAAAGTTTTAAAATTTTGTATTTCAGAAAGTTTTGCCTTTTTTCTTAATAAAAACATATGTAAATAAAAACATAGTATAGTGAGATGTCATTACCTCTTCGACAACCTGTACACCACATATGTTTTCATTTAAAAAAAGTTAGGTTGCAGCTAAAGGTCCATAGGCCAATATTCTATTTTATTTTCAGAAAATTCTTCTTTCTTCCTCTTTTATATAGGTCGTAACCTGTTCTTCTTCACGGTGTCTCTACCGAAGTGGATACCCAGCTCTCCAGCCATCTTTTCCTCGGTCTTCCTATGTCTCTCCTTCCAGAGGGTTTTCGATCTCGTGCTATCCTTATAAGTCTTTCATGGCCCGCTCTAACGACATGATCATTCCATTCTCTGCGTCTCCTTCTGACGAATTTCCCGATGTCCACCACTCCGCATTCTTCCCTTATCGCCGAGTTCCTTATGCGATCTCTTCTTGTTTTTCCAACTATATTCCTCAGTGTACTCATTTCGGCCGTACGTAATAGTTGTTTAGTCCTATTCGTGTCTGCTCGTGTCTCCGCAGCGTAAGTCAATACGGGCCTTACCATCGTTTTTGTAGATCTTTACTTTGCTCTCTGTCCTGAGGTATTTATTCTTCCATGTTACGTCTCTCAGATATCCAGATATGCGTGCCCCCTTCATAACCTGTTGCCTGACTTCTTTATAATTATTCCATCGCTCGTTACTTCTACACCCAGGTACTTGATGTTCATTACCTGCTCTATGATCTTATCGTCCACCACCAACTTACACCTAATGGGATCTTTCGATATCACCAAAGATTTGTGTTTTTCCGTTGATATCAACATATTCAAGGTCGTCGCCGCTTCCGAAAAGGCGTGAAGGAGTCTTTGTAGATTGTCCTCTGAATCTGCGATCAAGACCGCATCGTCCGCGTAGCATAAAATGGTAATATCTTTGCCACTCATAGTATAACCCTTCATGTTTTTAACTCTGTCGATTAACTTGTTCATTACTAGATTGAAAATCATAGGACTTAGGGAGTCTCCTTGGCGGATACCATTTAGTGTTTTAATTTCCCTCGTCACACCTGATGTTGTTTGAACTCTTGTTTTCGTGTTCGTGTATAGATCTTTGATCAGCTTCGTTAATTGTTTTGGTGTGTTATTCAACTGCAGAATTGCTATCACGTCTTTCAGCCTAACGCGATCGAATGCCTTTTTTAGATCCACGAAGCACATAAACGCCGGCGTATTGAATTCGATAGATTTCTCGACTACCTGACGAATTATGAATATAGCATCTGTTGTTGACCGATTTTTACGGAATGCCTGCTGTTCTTCATTGATGTTCAGGTACGGTTGCAGTTTTCCCAAAATAATCTTGGTAAATAATTTTTGTACTGAGCTCAGCAAGGTTATACCTCTATAGTTTTCAGGATTGCTTTTCTCACCTTTTTTGAATATTGGGACAGTTGTACTAGTTTTCCATTCCGATGGTATCCTTGCAGTCTTCAGTATTATATTAAATAATGTTTCTAATTCGTCTCCTAGTCGTTCTCCTCCATACTTCAAAAATTCATTACAGATTTCGTCGTTTCCTGCAGCCTTCCTGTTTTTGAGTTCTCCGAGAGCCTTATTGATATCGTTTTTTGTAATTTCTATTGTTTGGTCCCCCCCTTCTACTTCCTTATCATCTTTCGGGTCATCAATTCCCTCTTTGTATAATTCCTTGAAATATTCCTCCCATTGGTTGATATTGACAGTGTTTATTTTTATGGTATCATTGATCTCTAATTTTCTATTCCGTAGCATCCGCCAAACTTTTTTCTGCGATCCGTATAGATCATGTTCCATGTCTTTTGTGTATTGCTCCCAGTATTCTTCTTTTATTTGCCTTATCCTGTGATTAACCACGTTTCGTTCTTTGACATACTCCCTGTATTTCAGAAAATACATTCATATATTGTAGTTCTTTTTCAGGTCACTGATTTGAAAGAGATTATTTTTATTGCGAACTTTTTCCCCACCCTGTATTATAGATACAGAAAACAGTTTTACCAAACAATATTTTTCAATGCAGCAATCACTAAACGACATTTGTGGAAATATTCGATTAATTTCAATGAAAATTCAGTGAATTCTCATTATATACAATCCGCCTGAGCCGTATCTGCTCCTTTGCACAAAATGTGCTTTGTAGTCCATAAAAAAACCTCTTTCTACTGAAAGAACAGAAAGAACAAGTAGCGTTTTAATTACCCCACCTATTAAACCATCGTAGCCGGATATTTAGGAAAAGCATTGTTAGAATGTCCTGAAAGCTTTCTATTTGCGTTCAGACAATACTGCAAGGGACTTTGGGAACGAACATTCCACCTCAATTACTGCAAATTTGCAATTTGCATTTTCGTGTGAGCTCATTGCTGGTCGCAAAACGAACTTTAACGTTTTCGACGCCGCTTTCCTTTTAGCGTCGGTGCATTTGTTCCGGTTTTAGTTAGTCAGGACGTTATCGAGGTGATTGTGTAGGGTTAGTTTGGGGTAATGGGCTCCGAAAAATGCTTTCAGCCAATGTAATCGAACGAAATGTTATTTTGTTGTGTGTTTGTTTAAGTTCGGAAGTGATAAATTAGAATAGTCGATTTTTTTTATCGAACTTGTGTTTTTACAAAACTATTTCGAATAATGTTGGCTTCTTTTTGGAGTGTTTTTTAGTCAGAAATACACAGCGCAAAAAATTTAACGCACATCAAATTTATTCTACAACTGAAGGTGTTCTCAGTGATAATTAGTTTTATCAGAATTATGCATGCATATATTATCCACTTTCAACTTTTTTCTTCAATACAGATGTTTTTTCCCAGCAGGATAAAAAAGATGAGATTATCAGACTTTGAATGTATTGGCTCCATTCTGAAATCAGTTATTCTCGATCAATTTAGTGATCAATAGTTTTTTATTTTGTTTGATTTTCTACACTCGATCGCTATGCAATGCGAAATACGCAATTTGATTCAATAGGAATTTGCCCAAGCGGTAGTTTTGCGAGAAGAAGGGTGGACATACACAAGAATTGCAGAAAGGTTTGGACTTTCCAAACAAATATGTCCAAAATGTTGCAGCGATTCAGGGAGACAGATATGAATGTCCGATGACCAGGACAGGGTAGTCCACAGTAAAAACTACAATTCAAGAACGTTACTTGAGAGTTTTTTCGTTGAGACAACGGTTTGCAACCGCTCGCCTCCTCCAAAATCAGCTTGAGCAAACTCATGGGGTGCAAATTAGCACTCAGACAATAAGAACTCGCCTCAGAGAATATGATTTAAGGCCTCGTGTCGTGGCAAGAGGCCCAGCTCTTACCCCAGCCCATCGAAGGGCGCGTTTGGATTTTGCGATAGAGCGTATCCATTGGGAAGAGGCTGATTGGGAAAGAGTTCTCTTCACAGATGAGTCTAGATTCTGCCTCTACCATTGTTATCGACGTTCCCTTGTATACAGACGTCCACATGAAAGATATGCTCAGTGCAATTTTCTGAATATATTGGTTTCGGGGGGGATCGATTATGGTATGGGGTGGAATATCTTTGACTGCTCGCAAGACCTAGTGGTCGTTGATAATGGAACTATGAATGCTGATAGGTATTTAAAGAACATTCTTGAAGAGCATGTAGTACCATTTTTCCATACAATAGTGAAATTTCATTTTTATGGACGATAATGCCAGACCCCATCGTGCGCGCATCGTTCAGGAGTACATTGAAGAGGTTGAAGTCTCTCGAATGGAATGACCAGCAAGTCCAGACCTCAATCCGATTGAGCAGGTTTGGGACTACCTCAATAAAAGGCTGAGAAGTTCGAAATCATCCAGCTACTTAGCTGATTCTCTGACTTAGGAATCCAAATCAGAGAAATCTGGGAAGGATTAGATCAGAACATTTTAAGATCACTACTTTTGAGTATGAACCGTCGTTGTCGAGCTGTAATTAACGCAAGGGGTGGAATACCAAGTATTAAATCACTTATCAGCATTCCAGTATTTTGAAAATTGTTTATTTCTTTTCTTTCACAAAAGATTCGCGAAATCCTCAATTTTTCTTCCTTTAATGTGTCTTGTTTCGTTCAAACCTTCCCGGGAGAACATAAAAAATAAGTTATAAAGTCCATGTAGAGTTAACTATCATTAAAATGGAGATTTCCAGAATGTGCGTTAATTTTTTGCGCAGTGTAAAAATACTCTTTTTTTGGTATAAGTATTTAGTTGCATTTTTGTGCATTGCAACTCCCTCATGATGAATGTTTACCCTTTCAATACTTGTGGACTAAAGCCAATTGGTAGAACTAGTTGGACTGAAGACCGTACACTTTAGCTATGACTCGTCCATCCTTAGTTTTCGAACCATCAGTGTAAAACATCATTAAACCTTCAGGAAAAATTATTTTGTTTCTATTCCATTTTTCGTGATATTGAAATGCCATTTCGTTATTTTTTTAAATTCGTGTCTCAGAGCTAGGTTGTCTAAGACCATATATTAGAAGCTCTATACACTCATTCAGAATGACAAATGTGGTGGTCCATGTAGAAGTTCCTTCGTATCAAATGAACAGCAATAAGTTTTTGACTCTATTTGACCGTTTTAAACCACAATATCGAATTCTAACCCCTGTTTTGAAGAGCATATGCATCAATAAACTTAACTTAAGATAATTAGTTTATATATATTCATAACATCGGTGTAACACTATTCAAGAAGAGAAAATATAGTCAATAGGTAACTTCACAAGGACCTTCTTCCTCACGTTTCTACCCCCAAAGAAACTTTCCATAAAGTCAACTCCTACCCTTAATCCAAGGCAAAATCAGCAAACTACGTGAAAGCGTCAAATCCGGACCAATCACCCCATCAGGCTACGAAAACAACCAATTAAAAGCAGATGTCCGGAAGATGGCAAAGCCTACGTGATTTGGAATGCAAACCGATTAGGAGCAGAAGTGAGAAGATATCGAAAAGGGATCAAGAGACGGCTTGTTAAAATGCAATTAGCGACGAGCACTTTGTCAGTCGGTCATAATGGAGACGCTGTTGGAGGAAAAATCGACAGCAGATTTGCTGTTGATTCCTCCGATTCTGGGCTGATTTTAATTGATTCGTGCCGAGAAATTTCCGGGTTACTGGGTTGAAATTTGTTGACGAGGAGAAGAAAGGTTATTTGATTATGCGAAGGGTGATATAATCGACGTTTTTCTGGATTTTGATCGATTGAAGTGGAAGAAATTTAAGTAGAACATGACACAGTAAAGATATGGTTCCGAAAAAGTTGATTGAATAATTGATTTACACTGCGCAAAAAAATTACGCAAATTCTGAAACACAATTTTAATGAAGTTAACTCTACATTCACTTTATAACTTATGTATTTTATATGTTCTCTAGGAAAAGAAATTGGGGGGAAATATGGGGCAAATGGCACGACATGATCTTCAAGAATGTTCCTTATATACCTATCACATTCATAGCTTCGTTATCAACGACCACTGTGCAGCAGTCAAAGATATTCCACCCCATACCATAATCGATCCTCCCCCGAAACCAGTGGTATTCAGGAAATTGCACTGAGCATATCTTCATGTGGACTCTGTATACAAAGGAATGTTGATCACAATGTAGAGGCAGAATCTAGACTCATCTGTGAAGAGAACTCTTTCCCAATCAGTCTCTTCCCAATAGATATCTCTCTAGCTAAATTCAAAGGCGCCCTTCCATGGGCCGGCGTAAGAGCTGGGCCTCTTGCCACGACACGAGGCCTTAAATCATATTCTCTGAGGCGATTTCTTATTGTCCTAGTGCTAATTTTGCACCCCATGAGTTTGCTCAAGCTGATTTTGAAGGAGGCGAGCGGTTGCAAACCGTTATCATCAACGAAAAAACTCTCAAGAAACGTTCTTGAATGGAATTTGTTACCCGTCGGACATTTATAACCTGTCTCCCTGAATCGCTGCAACATTCTGGACACACTTGTATGGTAAACTCCAAACCTTTCTGCAATTCTTGTCTATGTCCATCCTTCTTCTCGCAAAACTACCGCTTGGGTCACATTCATCTTGGGTCAAATTGCGTGTTCGCGTTACATAGCGATCGAGTTCAGAAAATCAAACGAAAGAAAAACTATTGATCACTAAATTGACTCGAGACAACTGATTTCAGAATGGAGCCAATACATTCAAAATCTGATAATCTTTTTTTTATTCCTGTTGGGAAAAAAACACATCTGTATTGAAGAAAAACGTTGAAAGTGGATAACATAAGCATGCATAATTCTGATGAAAAAAATTATCATTGAGAACACCTTCAGTTGTAGAATAAATTTGAGTTTTCCATAATGTGCGTTAATTTTTTTGCGCAGTGTAGTACCAGGCAGGCCCAGACCTGTTCAGGGAGAAACTATTTTATATATATCTGAAAGGATTATCTGATCACTTCTGTCAAACGTTTCGAAAAGTCTTTATTCAACACATCACTTAAAGTTGAAATAACATCATCGATTTGCAGCAAAAAGATCACATGAGGAACCAGTTGGTTCAATTCCGTAAAAAAGTACAATAATTTCACCACACTCATTCGATTTTCATTCAGTTATACAAATCGATTGTCAATGCTTCCTTCTTTCAAACAACCCCTCAGAAATTTCAATATCCCGCTAGTGTTCCAAGCACCCTCCGGAAAAACATCTCTGAAAATTCATAACGTCGTTGGAGGAATTTCAATTTTCCTAAATTATACTTCCCCTGCAGTTTCCCTCCGTTCTCATAACTAAAGCCCTTCCGCCACATTAGGCACCATCTTAACCAAATGTTATATGTATGCATAGTTTCAGTTTTCATCCGAGTTCCTGGAGTAAGAAGGCTTTAGTTTATAACGCAGACTTAACGCCAGCCAGGCCAACTTCGTCCACAAATTAACCCTTGTCACTGAAGGGCGCGATAGCTGAGGACACGTGGCCCGTGATGTTCCAGGTGTTACGATTGTAACATTCGTGTTACTAGGGCGTTCAATATACAGTGTGTTTGGTCATGACCCCATTTAAATTTACTCTTTTATTTTTGTTGACCCTTCCAAATAATATCGATTTCTTGGACTTAAAGGTCCTACATGTGAAAAAAATGTTTTGTGAAAGATGATACTAACACCGCCTTATATTAAAGTGATACAATAAAAACATATAACTTAAAAATGTTATAAAAAATCTCAAAAAAAATTTGTAAAAAAGTACTGATTTTCTTAGTAAGTTCGCAATAGTACAAGAACTAGCACATTTGAATATAATTTTTTTCTCAATGACTAACACGCATAGAATATTAGCTACAAACATACAACATAATTTCTGAAAGTTACAATTTAGAAAGTAATTGCTGTTCGAACATGGCCCTTATGAAATTTATAAAATAAGAAAACTCAGTTCTGTACTTTTCGAAATTTTTATAATTATTTATTCATTTATTTATTTAAATAGATAAACGGGATACACCCTTCAATACAATATGTAACAAATTAATCATAAAATTGCTCAAAATGGCCGCCTCTGTTCTGTAGACAGGCAGTGGCCTTCATGACTACCTGTCTTGTGTCTTTTTCCTCGCGTAGTGATCATGTTCGAACAGCAATACACTCTCGAATTATGTAACTTACAGAAATGATGTGAGTGTTGTTTTTGTAGCTAATATTCTTGCGTGTTAAATCATTGAAAAAAAATTATACTTCAATGTGCTAGTTCTTGTACTATTGGCAGTTCACTAAGAAAATCGGTACATAATTTTACCTTAAATTTTTTTAAAGAATTTTTTTTATGGCGTTTCAAGTTAAATGTTTCTTATATTTTTTATACTTCAATAAAAGTGGTAGTATCATCTTTCAAAAAACATTTTGCCACATCTGTATTACTCTATGTCCAAAGAAATGGATATTATTTGGGAAGGGGTAACGGAAATAAAAAAGTAAATTTAAAATGGGGGCTACTCCAAATCTAAGGGGGTGTTTTTGTCGATAAAATTAGGTATATTTGATGCCTTTAAATTATCGCTAAGTCATGACCAAACACACTGTATAGTGAGCCTAACAAACAAAAACGAACGATTTTTGTCAAAATTACACTTTATCATCAGCAACGAAGTATGAGTTTAATATTGGTTTATTCAATCGATTAATATTATTCCCTGCTTTCATTATATTTTTATATTCATGGCGATGTTACGCGTTAGAACTCTGTTTATTATTAACTACGGTGTCAACTGACGTTACCCCTGAGCGCACCGCGTCCGTGGATTCAAGACGTAAAATTTGAGAAATGCAAGAACGCTTAGGTCAATGCGACAAATGGTAAATAGTAAATAGTAAAGTAAAGGTTTTCGTATGGAACTAGAGATGGCACCTTCGGTATATTTATACATAAAGAAGGTGTCATTTTGCCTTATGTTCCAAAAATCCTTGTAATCATTCAGAGATATCTGTGCTGATAAGTCCTAATAAGGACGAAATGGCCATCCATAGGTGCCCTGTTTGATACCACTTCTTGCATTTTTGTCTTGACGAGGACGAGATCAACTCTAAACTATGAGTTTAATATTGGTTGAGTTCAATCTATTAATATTATTCTCTGCTTTAAATTATATTTTTATATTCATGGCGATGTTTACGCTTAAAACCTCTTCTTGTTACAATTTACAATTTTGATGTGTTACAATTTATGGAAGGACGAGAACAACGCTACACGAGACCAATTTCGGCGAATGGAGTGATGGATCTGAGGTGGGTCAGACGCGCCATCTGCGATATAAAGTGATTAGTTCCGGATGTTGTTGGCACCACTGGCCAAACTTCATCGACACGTCTGGTTGAACGAGTTGGAAAACTACTTATTGGCCGTTTCCGAAAGTTCGGAATTAATAATTGAGATGTGGGAAAAACAACGTCGGTCATTATGACAGTTTGACAGGTTATTCCTGGAACAAAGGTTG
>CM024242.1:96386410-96450150 GCA_013421045.1 Propylea japonica
AATTTAAGTAGTCTAATTTAAGAAACCAATATCTAAAGTATTTCATACGATTAAGCGAGTTTAAATGATTGTCTTAGGTTATTATTATCATTTATTATCAATGGAAGTATTCTGCATTCATCTGTAAGCCAATCTGTAACTTTTAATAAGCTCACAGGAAAATTGCCATTCTGGGCCTCTTTAAGGAATCTGTAGATTACAGAAATCGTTAAATATTTACCAGTATTCGACGGGTGATCGACAGCATTAGCGAATGACATAGTGAGGTTACGTTTCAATATAACAAATTCATGATGAATAAAAATAATATGGCTTTGTTTATTGGATTGTTATCGGAACAAAATCATAACAGGTAAAACATTGTTTAATAATGTACAAGTCCTGAAAATCATTCTTTTTTTAAAGTAGGAACTTTATGAGAATTGAAAGGAAAAGGTTGCGTGATCAAATGAATCCATTTGAAATGCCGGATGCCCATAAAATATTCAGATTGAAGAAATGCGAATGACCAGTTTGTGAACATGTTCAGATTGAAGAACCAGTGTACTATAAACTTAATAAATGGTCTACAGCAATTTTAACCAAGTACTTTCTTCTTTCCTGTTTTCAATTTATCAGATGAAATAAACAAACGCAAACTACATTCAGATAAATGTATTTTCAAATTAAAATCAAAACCATTTACTCATAATACATAAAGTTCCATAATCAAATCTTACGATTGAAGATTATGTTTTTTCGATGAGTAGTACTAAAGAGACACTGTAAATAAGAAAGTTACAGAAACTATTACAGAAGTGCATTATTTACGATTCTTGTTCAAGCGATTTACGAAACTTAGTGCTTTAGGATGGTCAGCTATGACCGTTTCAAAGGCGGGAGTCTCAAAATCGAAAATGGTTGGCATAACATCCGATGGTTTTGCCAATAGGTTAAAATCTAATTGATTCGATATCCTCAATGGCATTTTTCTTTAAATATCAAAATAAGACCTCTTATTGGAAAATCCTTCAGATGTGTGCATATCAACTAAAAACTCAAAGGATGCAATCGGAGGTGTGCGTATAGCTCCCGTTATCTAGGTTATTCTTTTGTGCAAGCTGGAACTATCATCCAGGACGTCTATTGGGTCTTCTTTTGTTTGATAATAAACTATGTGACCTTGTTTCTGTCACCCAGTATAAATCTGTACCATTTACGAACTTCCCGAACAATTCTCAACTTCATCTGGGAAAAGTCAACACCCGCATGTGTTTTTTCTTAACCATATTTGCTTACAGCCTTCAGTTTTTCAAATGACGACAAAAACCTTATCTGGAAGCCCTTAGTTCGAGTCACAGGGAGTTAGTTTGCCAACTGTTCGTATTCTAACTTCAAAATGTTCGGGTTCTGTTTATTTCCCTCACATCTGGATGAATTTAGGGTCTCCAGGCGTTCAGATGGGAAGAAATGAATGGAGATAAATCTAAAACATCGTTTTGAGTGAGTTTGAGTTGGAAAGCTTCCAGTTGTTTCTCTTTAATGGGATGCTTTTCCCACTTTCCGTTATTGGGGTGTTTAAAATAATAGACTAAGTGGAGGGTGTGATTTATAAGTTGCAAAATACTGACGAATATTCGAGGGGAACTGCCTCAGATCTACAAAGAATTTAGAGAGGACTAGGCCCTTTCAGATTTAACTGAGGCAAAAATGGGGAAAAGATCTATGTTTATAATATCCCCATGCTGTTTATAATTATTGAACTAACTTTGAGAATTCTTATGATTTTCAATATATTTGCGCCAGTCGTAGTTTTCTTGATTCTACATTTAAATGTGCCTTGTAGTGATATTGAAGATCATTCACTTCAAGAAATACCAAATACTGTATTAGTCGCAAGACATTAGAAAAACATGATTATCTACAAACAGCAAAATGTCAGATCTCAGTACAGTATCGTCAAAAAAACTTTTTTTAAGATTTCACTAGTCTCTGAAACAGAAACAATTTTAATCGGACTTTGTCTGGAGCAAATTGGTTTTGGAGAAATTGTTGCCTAACACTAAAACTGAAAAAGGAAATTAATGAAGAGGAAACGTAATGTCAATTAGACTACAAACGAAAGAAGACACAATTCCAAAGATTTTCCAAGTTTGTCTGAAGAAGTATTCTGATATAGACACCGAAACATTATACGTTATCCTTTTCATTTATTTCCTTTTTTAGTTTTACTGCTAGGAAAGAATTTTTCCAAAACCAATTTGCTCCTGACAAATTGGTGCAAAAATCTAATTGTTCCTGTTTCAAAGACTGGGGGTGAAAACCTAAAAAAGTTTTCTACTACACGAAAAATGTTGACATTCAAAAGAAAAGTTGATGATGATAATAATACATTTTATTCGAAATCAATTGACGTGTTACAGTTTTTCTGCGCTCGTTTTACTTGAACGATATAGCATCGTTCTGCCTAAATGTCTGTAATTTTCGAATTTTGAGCCGAAAATGGTCTCAAACGATAGGGTTAAACTCCCTGATAAAGAATTCGTGATCAAATTCAATTTTGTCCGTGGAGCCGACCGTACGTCCGGCCGTTAGCACGATAACTATCGAAGAGATTGTCCAAGAGACTTGAGTTTTTGAGCGTAAGGTTCTCCAATGCCTGTGTTAAGTTCGCTTACCAGCCAAATCGTACAGGGGTTCCATAAAATACCTCTAATAAAAATTTTTGGTCTTCAATATCTCACACAAAACGAAACCAATCGAAATTAAAAGTTGCGGCCACATGCAAGATTGTCATAATCAGCCGTAGCACACAAAACCATAGAAAATTCAATCGGAATATTGAAAAGAAGAAACTTCATATTTCAATAAAAAGATATCCAATTCGAGTGAAATTCATTTTGTGAATGAAGATTGATATACTGAATGTTCATGCAAAAATTTGTGGCCATAGTGTTAACAGATCCATAGAAAATTCAATGGGAATATTGAAAAGAAGAATCTTCATATTTCCATAACATATCCGATTCGAGTGAATTTTATTTTGTGAATGAATATTGATTGATATACTGAATGTGCATGCTAAATTTCGAAAGGCTTGCATTATCAGAACAATAGAATTTAATTTTTTAATCATTCATTTTTTAAATATTCCATTTTCTGAATAATTTCCAGAGTATATTTTCGATTGTGATGAGATTCTGCATTATATATTTGGTATCAATCTTAAGACTCATATACAATTTTTGAGGTAATAATCTTATTTCTTCACCAATGAACGAACTGATTTGAAACTCTCTATAAATGATTTTAACAGAGCAGTTGGCGTTGGGCTGTTATAAATATTTATATTCTGATGTAAACTTTAATTTAAACGAACGATACTATGAGTTTAGGCTGCTCATTCCGAAAAAAAAATTGAATAATGTGACTGTAATTATGAATTTGAAATCTTTTCATAAGAAACTATAAGATAAAAAATTTCCAAAGCAACCTTCGATGTCACAATCATTTATGAAGACCCCGTACATTGCAGTATCACTTAAACTGAAAAAGGTATTCGGAATATTGTGGCAGCTTATTCAATTCCTGTTATTCCAGGAATTCCACAGATTCATTCGGCAAATAGACATCAGCAGAATGTTCAACTCAGGAATGAGTCCTGAGGGCAAGAGATCCTGAATTTCAATTATTAATCCATTCCAGACTTCCTAACTTCATATTATCTAGTCGAAGTGGGAATATTCCAGATAGAGATGGGAATAAGACGAAGATTGAATGAATTATGCCGAATGAGATTGAACAATGACTGGAAAGAACCAGACTGATGTAATGAACGAGAACAAAGCATTGTGGTTTGGCATTATCTGCATCTGGAGTAAATTTTGAAGTTAAGGCAAGTTTTCGACGTTCTTACGGAGAAAGAGAATTGTTTGTAGTTCGGGAGATTCATTCAAAAGGACATCTGTCCAATGCATATTGTGCCTCTCCTATCTTGAGCTTTATAGCTCTCCTTCCAGTTCGTAATGAACTTATGATGAGACACAGGGTGTCTGTAAACAAATGCGAGGGACTTAGGGAGACCTCCCTTCCCTGTTACTTAAACCATTGTTTAGATTTTACTACCCTAATATGCAAGAGAAAAAGTTACAGGTTGTTCCTAAACAGATGGCGAATTTTGATTCAAATTTGTATCGAAAACCTCTTTATTTCAACTAATCGGCCATCAGTTTCTCTCCAGTGATGAATAAATAATTCCTTATGAACCATATGCAAAAACTTACCTTGTTTTACATTCTTTTTTTTCAATGATAGATATCATTAATTTGGCAGATCTAATTAATGATATCTATCATTAAAAAAGAGAATGTAAAACATTGTAAGTTTTTGCATATGGTTCATAAGGAATTATTTATTCATCACTGGAGAGAAAACCGATGGACGATTAGTTTAAATAAAGAGGTTTCCGATACAAATTCGAATCAAAATTCGCCATCTATTTATGAACAACCTGTAACTTTTTTCTCTTGCATATTAAGGTAGTAAAATCTAAAACATGGTTTAAGTAACAGTTCCTGAAAATTTCATCTTTTTGGCGTGAAGGGAAAAGAAATAGCTGAAAATTCAAGACGAAAAACAGTTTTTTGTTAATAACTCAGATAATATCCACTTTAGGGCAAGGGTGTGATGCATACACTCACATTATTTTTTAACGTAGATTCATTATCTGCCATAAAATAATGGGGTTCTAATTTAAAAAAATTGATTTTTCACGATTTTGTCATCCCTAACTTTGAAAGCGATTTTTTCACCCCCTGTATCATGAATCGCGATTTCGATTTTTAAAGTGAATACATCAATCTTACATCTTGAAAAATCCCAAAAATGAAAATTTTCCATTCAAAAACCTCGAAGTTATTTTTGTTTCAGCGGAGCTCTATTTTCGATTTTTTTTTCGTATTTTCCCGCTCAGAGAGAATTTTCCAACCAAAACTGAAAAATGTTACATCAAATAACTTGAAATTTTCTAAGGAATCTATTTCTGCAATAAAAAAAAATGGTGTTCTAATTTGAAAAACGGAAGTTGACGTCATTTCCGGAAAAACCGGAGGTGCTCATGCCTTGAAAATATTTTAGATTTCATCAGCATCGTGAAATACTTATAAGTGCTGAATTTCATGAGAATACGTTCAGTAGTTTCCCGTATAAATATGGGTGAGGTTCCTCGTGAAAGACCTGTATACAAGTGAGGTATTTATTGACCGTGAATGAATATTTTCTAGAAGCTTTATTAGGATATCCTGGTCTTAGGAAATGTAGGACACTTTATTTTAATCCAAGCTTTCGGTAAATTTTTTGTT
The DNA here is from genome assembly GCA_013421045.1 of Propylea japonica. NCBI lineage: Eukaryota > Metazoa > Arthropoda > Insecta > Coleoptera > Coccinellidae > Propylea > Propylea japonica. The sequence continues at coordinate 96,391,750 of CM024242.1, forward strand.
TATAGATCCTTGAAAAAAGTAATAAAAATTTACCGAAAGCTTGGATTGAAATAAAAGTGTCCTACATTTCCTAAGACCAGGATATCCTAATAAAGCATCTCTATATATTGATAACTTTCAATGTCAATTAGACTACAAATGAAAAAACACAAAATTCAGAAGATCTAACAAGTTTCTATGAAGAAGGTGTCTGATATAGACACCGAAACGTTACATTGCCCTTTTCATTTATTTTCTTTTTCAGTTTTACCGTTAGGCAACAATTTTTTCAAGATCAATTTGCTCCTGACAAATAAGTGCAAAGATTCTCGCAGGAGCACTTCATCTTAATTGAAATTTTTTTAATTATTTCTGTTTGAGAGACTGGGAGTAAAAACCTTTAATGTCTTTAGAGATGAAAATTTTCCAAACGAAATTTCAATAAATGCTCTTTTCATCATTTTCAATAATCATCTACATCAAAGCCTTGAAAAATCTAAAAGTGAATTAAATTCACTCCACATGTCCGCAATATCAGTTGAAGCTCCCCATCCATCTCACCCCAAGTCCATTCCATCCAGAGCCGCGTTAATGGAAATCACTGAAGAAGCGTCATTTCTCCAGAAAAACGTATTATTTACGATTTCTCCCACTTTTCCGGAGCGTTTGAGGCCGAGAAAATAGGGTGTTTTCCTTCCGGGTCTTCAGAAGTGGTATAAAGTGGCCCTTGATGAAAAATTATGTGAAGGTTCTGGGTGGAATCGATGTTTTTATTCCGGAGAATATCGCCCGTTCTGTTATTCCCGGAAAATAGAGGGGTGGAACGTATTTTTTCCGGCGTCCGTGCGATTAGCTGAAAATTTTCCGGATGGGAAAAGTCAGGTGGGTCTCACAGAAACAGCTTATGTTACTTTTAGTTTTTGTAAATTTAGTTCACAAATTTAAACTCATCGTCAAAAATATATGTCTACCTACTACACCTTTTACAGTTGTAATTCATGAAATTATAGTTAAATTTCAGAAAAATAAACATGTTTTTCAAAATAGCAATATTAAATTCAGAAAATAGAAATTGAATATCAGAAAAATAAAATTATATTTCAGAAGTTATCAATTCATGACGTAACTACGTATTTAGAGAATCAAAAATGCCCACGAAAACCATTATTATTATTTTGCACAAACCACTTCTAATGAAATGATATCTCAATTCGAAATATGTACCTACATACATAGAATTAGGTAAATACAGGTATATCTTCATATACAGTGTGTTTGGTCATAACTTAGCGATAATTTTAGGGCATCAAATATATCCAATTTTATCGACTAAAACACCCACATTGGGGAGTTCATTCCCTCAGTTTTAGAGTGGCCCCCATTTCAAATTCACTTTTTTATTTTAGTTAACCCTTCCAAATAATATCGATTTCTTCGAACATAAAGGTCCTACTTACAGATGTGGAAAAAAATGTTTTTTAGAAGATGATAGTACCACCTTTCATTAAAGTGGAACAATATAAAAACAGTTAACTTAGAAATAAAATTTTTCGAAAAAAAATTTGTAAAAAAATTTACTGATTTTCTTAGTGAATCCGCAATAGCACAAGAACTAGCACATTGAAGCATAATTTTTTTTCGATGAACTAACACGCAATGATATTAGCTACAAAACGAAATCAATATAATTTCTGTAAGTTATACAGTGTGTTTGGTCACGAGTTAGCGATAATTTAAGGTCATCAAATATACCTAATATTATCGACAAAAACACCCAAACTTGGAAATTAACTTCCTTAGTTTTGAAGTAGCCCCCATTTTAAATTTACTTTTTTATTTTCGTTGACCCTTCCAAATAATATCGATTTCTTTGGACATAAATCAAATCAAATCAAATCAAAATTTATTCAACAGTTCCATCAAAGTACATGTTTCAGAAAAATGAAAAGGCACAACCTAAGCCGAATGGCTTGTATGTTAAGTACCCTTTCAAAGAACAAGTCGAGTGTGAACAGTACTAAAAAATAAAACACAAAAAGAAAAAAAATTACAAGTGCTGAGATAGGAGGCTGAGATAAAGGTCCTACAGATGTGAAAAAAATGTTTTTTGAAAGATGAGACCACCTTTCAGTGTAGTCTACTATATAAAAATAAGTCGGGATTTCCTCCCTGACCCTTTAACTACAGAACGCACGAACCGATTTCAACGGTTTTGCATTCGTTGGAAAGGTCTCGGGCTCCGCTAGGTTTGTAGCAAAGAAAATTCAGGAAAAATTACAAGATATCGAGAGGAACGTGAGAAATTAAATTTCTGACATTTCTGAAAATTCCATTATTTGTGACATCGAATTCAATGACAACTGTCAAGTCTCCTTAAGAGAGGGAAGTGCTGCCAAAAATATCCTCATTTCAGAAGAAAAAGTCCAGATACAAATGAAACAAGGTATGAATATCGGTTTTTAATCGGTTTATAACGTTTATTAATGAATATTTTGTTCTAGGAACTCTGATATTAGAAGGAAGTACGGGACAACTGTCAAGTCAGTTTAGAAGTCTAAAAAGCTACGTCTGATGTAAACATTTGTTCGTTTCGAGTGGAAAACATAAAGAATAAATCATCAACTTCAACGTTCATTCAACGAATTCCTAATATTTCAGCAATTCGCAGTGATATTTGAGGCATTTGTTGTCTATGATTTGAGGCTTCTACCTAACCCAATTTCCCTTCTCACTGACAAATAACGTAATGCGAACAAAATTCGGAGATTATTCGTATTTTAGGAAAAAATACGCCAGGAAATGATATTAAATTGTATGTATTATGATAAATGTCGATACTTCAATATATTTTTTCAATTTCCTGATATGTTTACATGTCTTTTGATTCCTAATAAAACCCGTTGAAGTCTGAGATAAACAGTCGTCAAGTGTAACAAGGCAAGTGGTGAAAGTCTAACGTCTAGGTGTGTTGATAGAATAATATTAGGGCGAAGCAGAATAATCTACTATATAAAAATAAGTCGGGATTTCCTCCCTGACCCTTTAACTACAGAACGCACGAACCGATTTCAACGGTTTTGCATTCGTTGGAAAGGTCTCGGGCTCCGCTAGGTTTGTAGCAAAGAAAATTCAGGAAAAATTACAAGATATCGAGAAGAACGTGGTAAGAAGAAATTGGTAAATTTCTGACATTTCTGAAAATTTCATTATTTATGACATCGAATTCAATGACAATTGTCAAGTCCCTTACGAGAGGGAAGTGCTTCCAAAAATGTCCTCATTTCAGAAGAAAAAGGCCAGATCCTAATGAAACAATGTATGAATATCGTATTTTAATCGTTTTATAACGGTTATTACTAAACATATTGGTCCAGAAACTATGAAATTATAAGGAAGTACGTGACAATTTTTAATTCAGTTTAGAGGTAAAAAAGCTCTAGGAAATTTGCAATTTTGAGAAAGAAAACGAACTGATCCGAATCAAACAAGGTACGAATATCGTTTTTGAGTAGTTCTATAACGTTTATGAATGAAGATATTCTGAAATAACCAGGAAGAACAAAATATTTTTGACATAGGTACGTCTGATGTAAACATTTGTTCGTTTCGAGTGGAAAACGTTATTTGAATAGGTAAGTCCATATGAAATCATCAACTTCAACGAATTCCTAACATTTCAGCCATCAAAAGCATCATTTCAGGTCGCAGTGATATTTGAGGCTTCTACTAAACCGAATTTCTCTTTTCACTGACAAATAACGTAATGAGAACAAAATTCGGGATTATTCGTATTTTAGAAAAAAATACGCCAGGAAATGATACTAAACTGTATGTATTATGATAATTATCGATATTTCAATATATTTTTCGATTTCCTGATATGTTTACATGTCTTTTGATTCATAATAAAACCCGTTGAAGTCTGAGATAAACAGTCGTCACTTGTAACCAGGCAAGTGGTGTAACGACTAACGTCTAGGTGTGTGGACCCGGTACTCTACCGGGTTCGAATTCCCTTTCGTGGCATGTTCTGCTTATTCTGGATAAGAAAATTGTTTCCAGATTCAAAGAAAGCTGATGAAAATAATTCAACATTTTCATGTGCATGTTTTATATAGATACGTTTTAGATATATACAGGGTGTTTCTATAAATCTATCAATAATTTCACATTTCTACGTTATAACAGAAAGCTTTCAATGAAATTGAAGGGGCTTTTAAATTTCGAGTGATTTGTTATAGGAGGTGGGATTTTAAATATAGATACGTTACTTAGGATTCATACGGGGTGCTCCTATAAACATGTCGAATATTTTGAATTTCTGCATTATCACAGGGACATTTCCACAGAAACGAAGAAGTTTTTGAATTTCAAATGATTTACTATCGATGGTGGTTTGATTTATACAGGGTCTCTTCATAAAAATGCCAAATATTGTAATTTTCTACTTCCTAACACGAACATTTGTATTACTTTTCCCATAAATGTTCAATAGACGCTCTGAGTATATACAGGGTGTGTAGTGTAGTCAGACAGATACCAAGGAATATATCAAATATCTATGAACATCAATAACCAATGATGATCTATCGAGGTATACAAAACGGTTCGAAAGACCTACTGTTCATCTGATCTATCGGTTCAATTGATCTACCGGTTAAATTATCCTACTTAGAAAGGCAGATCTACCGGTTTCACAAATCTACTTAAAAAGGTAGATCTACTGGCCTGACTAGAAAATCATTGTTTTTTACATGGCAGTTATAATTTATACGTGTTCACGAGTTGGAAAACCATCCGCTTTGTTTGTGTTTACGTCAGGTCAAAAAACAAAAATATGGTTTACCAAAGAGCATTTCAAAAAAACGGATAGTTTGCGGAAACGTATAACGCTTCGATTCAGTATTTACTTTGGATTCTCTTTCATTTACTTAGAGAAGTTTAACTAAGTAACACTTCATTTTTGCAATCGAAATGAATTTATTACTGTTGTTCCTTTTCAAATATAAAAAAAAAATTTTCTTCATTTTTTATCACCAAACGAAATGTTACAGAAAACGAAGCCATCTGGTGGCGAAACGGAGTTCGCCGGGTTTGCTAGTATTATAATATAAGAACATTCAACTTGAAAATGCCATAAAAAAATTCTTTAAAAAAGTTCATAGTGAAAATATGTACTGATTTTCTTAGTAAATCTACAATAGTACAAGAACTATCGCATTAAAGTATAATTTTTTTCAATGATTTAACACGCAAGGACACAAGCTACAAAACAGCACTCACATCATTTCTGTAAGTTACATGATTTGAGAGTTATTGCTGTTCGAACATGACCCTTATGAAAATTGATACAATAAAAAAAACCTCAGTACTGTACTTTTGATAAGTTTCAATGATAAAACAAACAAATTGATCATAAACATTGCTGTAGACAGGCAGTGGCCTTCATGGCGACCTGTCTTTTGTCTTTTGCACGCGTAGTGATCATGTTCGAGCAGCAATAACTCTCAAATTATGTAACTTACAGATATGATGCGAGTGTTGTTTTGTAGCTAATATCCTTGCGCGTTAAATCATTGAAAAAAAAATATACTTCAATGTGCTAGTTCTTGTACTATTGCAGATTTACTGAGAAAATCAGTAAATTTTTTTACTACAATTTTTTAAAGAATTTTTTTTGGCATTTTCAAATTAAATGTTTTTATATTGTTCTACTTTAATGAAATGTTGTAGTCTCATCTTTCAAAAAACATTTCTTTCAGATCTGTAGGACCTTTATGTCCAAAGTAATCGATATTATTTGGAAGGGTCAACTAAAATAAAACAGTAAATTTAAAATGGGAGCTAGTCCAAAACTATGGGGGTAAACTTCCCAATGTGGGTGTTCTTGTCGATAATATTAAGTATATTTGATGCAATTCTGAATTATAATTTCCTATTTCTGAATTACAATTTTGTTTTAGAGCGATTCAATTTCACAAGTGTAAGTATGAAATTTGAAGTAGAGAATAACGTTTGGAAAATTATGGGGGAAAATCTAACAACAGACATACTGTTTCTGTTGGACCATCCTATATAAAAGAATATCAACACATATCCCTCTCTGCATTCTGCTGAAATGTAACTATAGTAAGGGTGGTATATTGTCAACCTTCAGATATAACGAACTTAGTTATTTCATTGAATTGAAGCAAGAGAGGAGCACGAGGGTTTTTGGAGAGTTTTTCGTAATTGAATTGGGGGGATTAGATTGGATTACACTGGGAATACACAGGTGAAAAAACCCCAACAGGGCTGGATATAACTCGCCGAAATATTCGGAGCGGAAACAAGTGAAGGTGGTCGATTGCATGAGAGAGCTGTACGGCGTGAAGAGAATTTTTTTTTGGTTTATTACGAGCTTCTGGTAATGAAAATTCAGGATATGAAATGTGAGAAATACGGAACATCTACAGGATTAATAACCGTTGAAACGTTCTTGGTTATTTTTTAATTCAACCTTATTACATCGAGAAATATTTTCCTTTCTTTATACAGGTGTTTTTGAGTTGATGCGAAAGATTTGAGGGAATGATTACCCTGATCATTTTATGAAAAAATTTCCCATAAATGTAGGTCAGGAAACTCATTGTTTCCAAGATTGAACGGTGTTAAAGTTTTACTTGAAAAACTGACTTAGAGAAATGGTACACTAGTGAGATATTTTAAACTGGAAATCATTTTTGAATTCTCTGTCCAATTTATGACAAAAGATCTTCCTTGTATTTTTCGTGTGGGTTGCAGTTTTTCTGGAGGAAAATGAAACATCTTAACTTGTATTTGTCGTTACTTCAACACATAATGTAACAGAGACCCTACGTTGAGTTGAGATGTTTCATTTTTTTACAAAAAAACGGCGTCCCACTTGGAAAAAGGCAAGTGTTACTAATTGAAAATAAATATCAATTTAAGATTAAAATTTTGTTTCTTGCCTCATCCACACTAGGTTAATTGTTTCTACGACTTGTATGTATTATTAATAACATTGTCTGGTGATCTGACAGAAAGATTGATCCAACCACACGACTCTTATGCCAATATAACTCAACCTATCCCCTACAAAGTGTCAAAATTTCATGGCTACCATACTGCTTCCATAAAACTCGATGGAGAATGAAGACAACAACTTCTTATTCGGAGGAGAAGTGAATGAAACCTAACCTAACCTAACCTCCTAACCTTATTCGAAGAAGAAATGAGAAACGTCAAGCTAAATGAGCAAAGTCTTAGACTTCCGAGCGAAAGATTATTTGCTCCATCGGTAATCTTAAATGCATATCTCTTAAGCCCGGCATACACAAATCCGTTATGCATGGTTTACCTCTCCACAAGAAGAATTTTCTGATTTTCCTCTGCTACCCTAAGAAATCACTTTTATTTTTTACGGCGTAAGGAACATCGATCTACTGGGATCAAAACTTTATTTCTGGTTTCATCCACACACTGTATATAGTTCCTACGACTTGTATGTATTATTGACAATAAATGTCGAATCACAGGAATGTGGACAGAAAAAAGAAAAATCAGCTATGATTTTGCCAATGTTTCGGAACTATTCGGGGCTAGAAAAATATTTATTAAAAATAAAATGTATACCTCATCATACAGTTAATAAAACTTATATTTAGAATAATATTATAATTGAAAGGTAAAGAACGGATCGTGGTTCTGACATGGCAGACAATTAGTAGCCGAAAATAAAAAAAATAAATAAAAAATAAAAACTGCCCTTACACAACACACACACAGAGAGGGACACAGATTTGATTTTGAAAATGTATCGATTCTCGATTACGAACAACATTATTTCAGACGGATCCTGAGTGAAATGATACATATAAGAGGAAACAATACAGTGAATTATAGAGAGGATACGAACAACTTAAGTACTGTCTATGATAACTTGATATCGAAAATAAAAATACCCAACGGATAACAAAGCCGAATTGTTTGTCTCCACGTGCTGTTTCGTGTTTGTCATCATATATGTGTCCACCTTTATATTTTTATACCACATTGAATACTTGCTGGTTGAAATAATTAATTTGGCTGAGACCGAACATGTGAAGATATGTCAACATATATTGTACCACAAGATTTGAAAATTCGATTTTATTGTTTTTTTGTTCAGTTGACTGTCATACGTCAGAACCACGATCCGTTCTTTACTTTTAATTATTATTCTAAATATAAGTTTTATTAACTGTATGATGAGGTATACATTTTATGTTGAAATGTTTTTATGTATATTTAATAAATATTTTTCTAGCCTTGAGAAAGGAACGAATAGTTCCGAAACGTTGGCAAAATCATAGCTGATTATTCTTTTTTCTGTCCACATTCCTGTGATTTGACATTTATTTCAAACATGGACGTGAATACTACAGAATTATTGACAATATTGCCTATACTCCGTTCACGAAAGGTTGAGCCGTCGGTTGGCCATGGATATTGGCATATTCCACTGTGTATATTGAAATTTTAGGTTATGTTCTTCATTTCTTGTCAGGTTGATACGCAATAGTGTCAATATTGCATAGAGTTCTCTGATAACTCACAAGCTCGTCGGACGAGGCCGAGTACATTCGGCAACGTTGACTTTATTTTACTTTATGACAGTAAATACTGCCAACTTCAGATAAATAAACAAACGCCTACTATGCGATCAACCTTTCGTGAACGGACTATAGTGATTTGACAAAAAGATGCCTCTAACCTCACGACTATCAAGGACAACATAACCTAACCCAACTCACAAAGTGCCAAACTTTCATGGCTATCCAAATGTTTCTATAAAACTCAATGGAGATTGGAGACAACAACCCATTATTCGAAAGAGAAATGAATGAAACGTCAAGCTAAATGTGCAACGTCTTGATTTTCCGAGCGAAAGATTATTTGCTCGATCGGTAATCTTAAATGCATGTCTCTAAAGCCCGGAATACACGAATCCATTATGCATGGTTTACCTCTCCGCAAGAAAAATTTCCTGATTTTCCTCTGCTACCCTAAGAAATCCCTTTTCTTTTTAGGAACATCGATCTACTGGGATTAAATTATTCAAATCCACGCGACGGGCATCCCGGTTTATCCAGGAAACGGATTGCCTATCCAGAGTCAATATTGTCTCAGGACCACGCAAGGATTTGTTTGGTCTTCGAAATACGTGGTCCTCCTTTCGCTATTAACAGAGGGTTTCAAGTTGGATTTCTGTTTTCCTCATAGTTCTTTCATCGTGGCTCTGAAACGAAGTAAAATCGAGAAGAGTGGGTGGAGAAACTGACCTGGATGATTCTAGCAGTAGGAGATTGTTTTACTGAAAGTAAGCACTGAGAAAAACTTCAGGACATTGCTAAGTAAAAGAGAGGATTGGGAACGGGAATACACCAACTATAACCTCAAGAAAATACCTGAAATGGTATACAGATGGTTCCAAAACCTCTAAAGGAGCTGGCGCTGGGATATACAGGCCAAGTACCAAGTGTACACTGTCGGTTGGCATCGTTTGCGATCCTCTCATTGTCCTATTTGCAAGTTTCGTTCGCTCATTGCTTTTGTATTCCTTCCATCCAGTTTTTCTTTGGTCTTCCTCTTCGTCTTCTTATATTAGGTATCCACTTCATTATTCGTTTCGGTAATCGTGTCTGTCCCATCCGTTGAACATGTCCATACCAGATCAGTTGTTTTTTCTCTATATCATCCATGATTGTGCCGTCTATTCCCATTTGATCACGTACTTCTGGTTTCTCACTCTTTGCATTATTGATATTCTAGCCGATCTCCTCAACGCATCCATCTCTGCAGCTTCTATCCTCTTCCTGTTTCTCTCTGTAAATCTCCATGTCTCAGATCCATATGTTCATTGCTTTTTGATCATTGTATTGTAGATGTTGAACTTTCGTGATCTAGTTATGTTTTGCTGCACAATATTCCATTCAAGCAGGCAATCACCTTTCTTGCTTCTGTTACTCTTGATCTTATCTCATTATCATCTGTGCCGCTTGTGTCGAACTATTGAAAGATGTCTAGATATAAATCTAGAAAGAAACTATCAGAAGTGCCATACACTCAGATAGTCAAGCTGCTATTAAAGCACTGAGCTCTTACGTCATCGATTCAAAGATGATCTGGGAGTGCAGGAACAAACCCAATGAAGTAGGCAAGAAAAATAAGGTCTTTTTAACCTGGGTTCCTGTCTGTTCCGGAATCAAAGGAAACGAATAGGCCAATACACTTGCCAAAGAGGGCGCACGAATGTTACTCATTGGCCAGAGCCCTTCTGTGGTATAAGTAAATGTACCTAAATGAAAGAATTTTCTTATCTCTGAAGTCTTGATCTCTCTTCTGTTAAGATTTTCCACATATACAGGAAATATTGTAAACGCAATTTTTTATTTTTGTGTCTCATTCATTTGTTTTGTTTTGGTTAGAATGGAGAATCATTTCGTGTTTCGAAAACAGTTCTTATGTAACTTATGTTAAATTTGGAACCAATACTTTCTATTTTTTCAGAAAGGCCCTTGACTGTAAAGCAACAATTTTTTCAAAGCCAATTTGCTTCTTACAAATAAGCGCAAAGATTTAGGCAGGAGCATGTCATCTTAATTAAACACAATTCTTACAATTGCTAATAACAGGCCAGACATAATTCTAGTGAAGAAAAAGAGAAGAGAGCAATACTTATAGACGTAGCCATCCCGAATAACAACAATCTAAGTCAAAAATACGCTTATTCCTAAGAGCCTCAAGTCCAATCTCAAAGAGCTAGATTTGGATTTAAACCTCTGCAAAGTAATGCAAAAAGCAGTACTTCTCGGTACTGCTAGAACGGTAAGGAAGTTGTAGGTCACGATGGACATCAGGAACAACCATGGGAGGAAATATTGCAAGACCGACTACCAGGACATCAGCCGGGAAATCCAGGACCTAACAACGGAGTACGAACAACCCAGGACCCAGGAGAAGAAGAACACCAAACACCGCAGAGCTCAATCCTCCTGATACTTGCTATCCGGGATGAGTGAATAATCCCCTTAGGAGGGAGTGTGAGAGATCACACCCTTTCTAAGCTAATAGGCTCAAGTCGATAATAATATTTATTTTCATAATCAAAACAAATTGAAAAGAAAATAGGTCAAAACAGCTTCATGTTCATCACTTCAAATAAGATATTTTCCTTTCTGCTGCCAGCTCATGGACAATGAGATCCACCCATCTCCAGCTACAGATCAGAAGTGGTAATAAGATAACTGAGGACTTAACGTTTAACAAGCTTCCCAACTTCCTTAATTTCATCCTCGATCGTCTTAAGCCCAAAAAACGTTTGATGTTTCCCTACAGTCCCCCTTTTCTGGCACTCCAAAAGATCCCAGACTGCAATCAGGAGCATCTCGTACATTTTAATTACTAAAGTTGAAAAATCCAACCTGCCACTTTTGAAGCAGAAGACAGAAACGGATTCTGGAAATAACGTTAAAAGTGTTTTTCCGGCCTTATCTGCTCCAGAGGGGATGCTTAGGGAGAGAGAGGCGCGTCCCTTGGGAGGGTTAAAAGGATCAAAAAGTTGTTTAATTCGTTTTCGACTGGGGTATTCCGTTTGCTCGACTCCGGGTTTTAATTGGTCGTCTAATGGCAGGTATACAAGGTGTTCTCCACTTAATTATTTTCAAACTGTTTGGTTTTCTAGTACCATCGATGTTTTTTGGTTGGCTGTTTTTGAAAAGGAATGTTATCGTGTTTGGGTTTTCTATAGTGTTAGATTGCAGGTTTTCTCGATTTTTATTTGACTGACGTTCTGATATGTTTTTTTTTGAGTATTTTTTTCTGCGAGATTCATTTTTTGAGCGTTTGATTCTAAGTGAGCAGTAGTTTCGTTTCGCTGATAAAGGTAAAAATTAGCTCATTCTGTCCGTCCGTTTGTCCGTATACACTCTTTTTCGAACAGAATGAGCTAGATACTTGCAATTTTCAGGGGATATATAGAAGTAACGCGGATCTAGCCTTCTCGAAGCACTTTCAGATGCTGCAGTTCATTAAAGCTTTGATGAGATACAAAATAAACCTTAAAGTGGCAGTGGATTGTGACCTCCTTAAGAAGCCATAATATAGTTATAGTTACAGTACGAAATATTCGAAATATTCATTGTTTATGTTATAGTTATAGTTTAAAAAGCCTCCTTAACAATCCATAATGTAGTTATAGCTATAGTTTAAAAAGGGGTTACAGTTTCACTGAGACCTCAAGTTCTATTGTGCCCCCTTACAGAGCTGTTCTGACCACATGTTTCAGAGTTCGCCTTCCAGTTTCAGAGATCTGATGAAATCCAATATCTGTGAAGGCGTCAACCAGGCTAGTTCCTCACTCTTACAAGATTCTCGCCCAAGGCATCATTTCTTCAGGCTCGCAATGCTAAGGCATTCCGTGACTAGGTGAATGGAGGTTTCTTACTCCTCCCCACAGAATCTACACTTGTCAGTGTCCGATAATCCTATCCTCAATAGGTTCTTTCTGAGGCGATACTGTCCTGTAAGAAGGCCATTGAGGAGGTGTAATTGTTTCTTACCAAGATCCAAATATCTTTTGGATCTTGCTGTTTCAAAGTTCCGAAGGAACTTAGTGGAATGATCCATCCCTGGGAGATTCCGCCAGAGTTTTTCCTTCTCGTCTTTCTCCTTCTCTAGAAACTGCTTCTTATAGGTACATTTTCCTATACCACATAAAGGTTCTGGGTCAATGAGTGACATTTGTGCGCCTTATTTGGCAAGTGTGTTGGCCTCTTCGTTTCCTTATATTTCTTGCCTAGCTCATTGAGTTTGTTTCGGCACTTCTAGATCATGTTTGAGTCGATGATGTAGGAGCTCAGTGCTTTATTAGCAGCTTGACTATCTGAGTGTATGGCTATATCGCACTTCCGATAGTTTTTCCTAGGTTCATATCTAGACATCTTTCAAAAGCTAAGATTTCTACTTGAAATACTCTCATACAGGAGCCTAGCGACAGTGCACACTTGGTACTTGGCCCGTATATCCCAGTGCCAGCTCCTGTAGAAGTTTTGAAACCATCTGTATTTCATTTTACGGTATTTTCGTTGAGGTTATACTGGTTATAGTCAGTGTATTCTCGTTTCCATTCCTCTCTGTTACTTAACGATGTAGTTTTTCTCAGTGCTTACTTTCTTGATCATTACATCACAAGGATGGTTCGCAGATGAGATGTAGTTGTTCAGAGAGGACCAGACTCAATGAATCTTTATCATCTCATTACCTGTACCTTCCTTAGATATTCTGAGGATAGCCTCATGGACTACCCTATCAATCACTAGATGTAGAGGTGTGAGATCCGTAATGACCTCAAGTGCTCTAGTTGGGCACGTTCTCATAGCTCCAGTAATGCACATACAGGCAAGCCTCTGTACTTTATCGAGCCTTTTCCTAGTACTAACTGACTTGCCTTGGAAAACCAGACTACTGCCCCATAATATACAGACCTCTGAAAGTAGACAGCGAGCTAAAGTGTGAAAAACATAGACAGCTCATGGTATAGGAAGTACAACGGACCATCAAGACCAAGTGTACGAGTACCTCCCTAATAAAACTCGATTATAATAGGCCAGAAACATTTCAATAAACTACCTTCATAAATAATTTCTCGTCAAAACTTAACGAATCCATACATTACTCTGTCACGTCTCTACGTCTTCAATTTCACATCCTTCCGAACAAAGCCTTATCGCTTCGATTTCTCGCAACCGCTTTCACCACCGACGATTCAGTCAGGTGGAAAAAGACACTAGGTCGGAAAACGTCCGCGAAAAATAACCAGCATCGGCACCTTTCACCGTTTTCGCCGACAAAGCGCGCCGATCCAAGATACTGGATCTAAAAGTTCAGCGGAATTTTCCCCCTTTAATAAAAATGACGAGAGCCCGAGTCTCCTCGACTTCTCTCAGACTATTCGTCGCATTCAGCAAATTGGTTTTCTCTTAGTTACCTGACGAAAGATGATAGGGCAAGAGGAGAACTTTGAATTAATAAAATATTCGCAGGCGAGGTTTCTAGACAATGGGGGATGAAATTACCATACCTGAAGTTTCTCGAACGATAGCTTTAGGGTATGAGAATATTCCTGGAAGTTTATATAAGAGTTATGGGGAATATGATTTATATATTCCGATGTTTTCTTGAATATTCTATAAATATACCTGAATATCTCATTAACTTCGAAATATTTCTGGTATATCCATTCATATCATTGGAAAATATTTTTGATATATTCTGATGATGTTGGAATATAACTAGACACACTCAAGATGTTATGAATATGCCTAAAAATTTTATTCCTATTATAAATTGACGAATGCATATTGTTGGAAATATTCTTGAAATATTTCAATGATGGTAAGAGAATATATTAATTATATTTCAGTAATATTCCAAAAATAGGTACTCATAAAATATTTTCGGTAAAGTCCTTGAAATACGTAACGAAATTTTGAGAAAAGTATTCTTGATGTGTTCTTAAGAAGTAAATATACATAATACTACATATATTCTGAGGAATCCTTTCAGTATTTCTCATGAACGTGAGGTGATATTTATTATATCGAAATAATTTCCAGTGAATATCAAATTTATCGCAGAATATTCTCGATAAATGAAAATTCATGCGTTTAAGAGTAACGCAGGTATAATATAAACAATGACAGCAGAATAATATTAATGATTAAAATCAACCAATATTAAACCCATACTTCGGAACTTATCCCGTCAACGCACAAAGAACATGCATGGTGGTAATATCAAACGAAGCATCCATAGATAGCTATTTCGCCCTATTTGGGGCTCATCAGTATGGAGGAGCTCAGTCTGAAAGGCATTCTAGGTTCCCTTACTTGAAGAAATGTCGCCCAGCTCTGAGTATAACAGAAAACGAGACGCCATCTCTTGGGATCCTTACGAACACCTACCTCCGGTGCATGCACGTTGAACGAAGTCGCGAGATGTTTATCCGTTCTTCATACAAACTGGTGGCAGTCCAACTTTGTGGATTTTACCTTCAGTCGATGAAGTGGGAAACGCTCGATTAATCGTCATAAACCAGACGTGGTGATAATAGTACGAAATGAAAATTCGTGCGTTTAAGAGTAACGCAGGTATAATATAAACAATGACAGCAGAGAATAATATTAATGATTAAAATCAACCAATATTAATATTGGTTGATTTCAATCAATTAATATTATTCTCTGCTGTCATTGTTTATATTCTCGATAAATTTTGATGATGAGCTAGGGGTTTATAATATACTTTTGTCGATAATGATATAAAAATATATTATATACCGAACATTTTTGTAATATTCTACTTTATTTGGAGTATTTCTAGTATATTCCTCGAAATACATATCAGAATTATTAGGAAATACTCTTGATATGTTCTGAAGATGTTAAAATATGTTATATTCTGAGAAATATTTACAATATTCTTCGTAGATATGTGTAAAAAATTATTATGTCGAAATAATTTTGGTATATTATTGAAATTCATAGAGGATTTTTTGTAAAAATATTCTTGATAAATTCCAATGGTGATCCTGAAGTATGTATAGTGTTTCCCAATAAGGTTGTAGAACTTTGTAAGGTTTTGGCGGCCATATTTGTTTATCAATTTTGACGTTCGAAGTGTCATTTTATTCAGAAAGGTTCAAAGTTTTACCATGAAAAGTTTCACGCTCACACAACGTTTGGAAATCGTCCAAATTTATTACGCAAATTCGCGTTCGCCGGTGGCCACGCGAAGAGAGTTTCATTTCTGGCTGAACGGCTTCGTTAACAAGCAGAATTGCCAATATTGGAGCGATTCTTATCCACAAGTGGTGCAAGAAAGACCTTTGCATCCACAAAAGATCACAGTTTGGTGTGGATTGTGGAGTGGTGGCATCATCGGGCCGTATTTTTTCCGAAATTACGCCGGACAAGCCGTTACTGTGAACGGCCAGCGCTATAGCGACTTGCTGCGTGAATTTCTCTTCCCGAAATTTGATGAAATTGGTGACGACGATCATTATTTCCAACAGGACGGCGCCCCCCCCCCACACATTTCGAACGACAACATGACTTTATTGCGCGATAAGTTCGGCGACTCATTAATTTCGAGAAACGGCCCCATCGCCTGGCCGTCAAGATCGTGTGATTTAACGCCCTTGGACTTTTTTTTATGGGGATATGTGAAATCACAAGTGTACAGCAACTCTCCAGCGACAATTCAAGACCTTGAGGAGAACATTACGAGGTGTATCGAGGCCATACCACAGGAAATGCTAGGCCGAGTCATGGAAAATTGGGTCAAACGAATTAAGGTCTGCAAACGAGCTCGTGGAGGCCATTTGAACGATATCTTGTTTTTAAATCATAAACTTATACACCATATCTTTCGAATAAATGTTTGAGAACCAAAATCGGTTAATTCGTTGTTGTTTTATTCAATTTCAAAGTTCTATCAAGCTTATTGGGAGACACTTTATGTAATATTCTGGGTATTCCGTTATCTCCAAAACTTTTTCTCTTAACTCCTTCGTTTCATTTTTTCAGGATGTTCTGAATAGCCAGCTATTTCGGTAGATGTCACGTTTGAAGCTGTCATTGTTTGACATCTGACGAATAGAAACTAAGCCATTAATAAAAATGGAATGATGCACGCTTCAAGAACGCATCGAAATCATTGAAATTCACTATAAAAATGGTGAAAATATGACAGAGACGGTTCATAAAACTCGAACATTTTTAGGTCGTCGCGTCGTGAAGCACCTTGTCGGACCGCAATAAAGAAATTGGTGGAAAAATTCGAGCTTTTAAGACAAGCTAGTAATGTGAAGAATAAAAACCGTGCATGTCGCTCAAGAACAGCCGAGAATATTGCTGCTGTAGCCGAAAAGTGTTTAAGAAAACCCAGGTTTGACCAATCCTTGTCGTTCTTTGGAACTAGGCGTTCCACAAACCTCATTACACCGTATTTTGCCTAAAGATTTGGGTCTTAGGGCTTATAAAGTTTAGGTAACACAAGACCTCAAACCGACCGATCATCAAACAACGTCGTGTCCTGTCTTTGTTGATTGGGTCGTTGAAAGGCATGAAAATGATCCGGAATTCCATCGAAAAATCATCTTGAGCGATGTCTCTGCCAAATTTCACAATTTTATAGTGAATTTCAATGCGTTCTTGAAGCGTGTATCGTTCCATTTTTATTAATGGCGTAATTTCTACTTGTCAAATGTCAAAAATGACAATGACAAAAAGTGGTCTATCCAAAATAGCACATCTTATTGGAAACCCCCTCATTTAAATTCAGCGTAACACCGGATAAATATCAATATTACAATCCGCCCGTGCAACAGGTTTCAGCTACCAAAAGAAAAACCAATAAAGCATCATATTCACCCTTTCCAACGAGCCGCCCCTGTCTCCCCTGATTCATTAGCCAGCCAAGTAGCGTCACTTTCAAGGGTCAAACGCACAAGTGGCATTTATGGCCCCACGGGACCTTTTATTGTAACGCCCGGGCGGTCTACATTCGAGTAATATTTGTACTACGTGAAGCATCTCTCGAGCTCGATGCAACGCGACAAAAGTTTTGTATGTTGAAGCGGACAGCGGGCGTAGTTTCGGCCTGGCAAAAAAGTTTGACGGCCGGTCGTAACGCCCGGAACAATGGAATAACGACCCGATCATGTCTTCCGGGCGTATCCTAGGAGTAGTTATATCGGGCGGTAAATTCTAACTTTTCATTCGGAACGAGGTTCGAATAGGGCTATTCAGGAAACGAATATGCTTCAGGGGCGGTAGATGTAGTGGGCGCATAGATGGGCGGTAATGTGTTGGAGGGGTTTTATGGAGAATTGAATGGAAAGTTTTGATGCTACAGAAACTTTTGTCGATTTGAGATGAATTTACTGTTCGAATTCAATTTGCGATATTGAAATTTTCATTTGAATGAATGAAAGCCATACATTTTGGAAAAGTTTAAAGGAATTGAATGGTCCGTTATTTCACTGGCACTGATATAGATATTCAAATTTGATACTTGAGATACATTCACATTCCTCAAAATTCATAGTAGCATTTCTGGAAAAAAACCTCGATTATTTGGATAATCATAGTGGAATATTCAATATTCTGAGCATTTTTGTACTAAATATTCTATGAATATGCCTGAACAATCTAATATTCTCGAAATATTCCAGTTAGAATTCACACTGAAATTATTTCAGAATATTCTTGATATATTCCAATCGACGGTCTAAGAATATATAATATTCTGGGAATTATTGGAATATTCCATAAATATGCCTGAATGATCATACTTTCGAAATAATGAATTTACATTTATACTGAAATTATTGAAAATATTCTTGATATTTTCAGTTGATTGTCTCAGAATATACAGGGTGTCCCGGAAAAATGAGGTAAATTTCTCGGATTCAGATAGAACATAAAAAATGAAGATGACAAGTTCCCATGATTTTTTTTTTCTAGCGGCCCTCCCAACGAAAATACAACCTCCTAAATGACGCTACTGGAAATCCATTTTAGTGGAATGAGTTTCAAACTACTCGATATAATTTGATGAAAATTTGATATCATTAATAGTACCTATTAAATCACCGCACTCAAATTTCAATTAGCTTTTCAGTTTACCAGGGGTGGACTGGGTTGTACATTTCAATGCTTAAATTTCTAACACCCTGTATGATAAATTGCTAAGAAAACGAGTTTGGATACCTTGAACATTAAGCTGAAGAAAAGGTACTTTTGTTCAGTGTCGATAAAATAAACGGTTTTCGAAAAAAAATAACGAAAGAAGTAAGTAATTGAAATTTATTTCACTAAAATGAATTTCCAGTGGCGTCATTTAGGGGTTGTATCTTCGTAGGGAGGACCGCTAGGAATAAAAATTATGGAAACTTATTATCTTATTTTTTTATGTTTTATCCGAATCCAAGAGATTTTCCACATTTTCTGGTACACCCTGTAAAATCATTTGAATGATCGTTTTCCTAAGGGGGGTTTCGCCAAGTGTCGTTTATATTTTTGAAAAAAACATCAAATCTGCGAAATGTTTTCACTGAGTATACCACTTTTGTTGTAAACAAGCTAGAGAGTGTTATTTTTGTGAACCTGACAATATCGGCGCTTCATACAGGATACAGGGTGACTCATTTAAAAGTGTCCACCCTCAATAACTCAACAACGAATCAGAATTTGTGAAAACACTCAGACAGGTCGATTTTTGATGACAGGGGGGTGTGATCTGGGATACAAAGCTTGTTTCTACAAGCAACCCCCTGGAGAGGGTTACAACCCCATCAGGAATTTGAATAGGGAAAGTGCAACAAATGCACAAATGATCCTTGGATTCAAATTTGTATGGAGCTACAGTTTGGGTTCTAGTGAAGTGAATGTTTCATTCAGTTTTATCGGTATTTTAGTTCCATAAAAAAACTCCACCGACGTGAACCTAGCAGACCATTTGACGGAAACGGGGGGTTAAAACACCCCTCTTAACATTGAAAATTTTATATCTCCGGAAATATTCGCTGGCGCATAAAAATATTTGGCATGTAGGTTAACAATATTAATATAATTATTTCCTGAAAATTTCATCTACTTGCAAAGGTATCCAGGGGGTTAAAACGCCCCCTTTAACATTGAAAATTTTACATCTCCGGAAATATTCGCCGGCGCATAAAAAGTTTCTACACGTAAGTTAACAATAACAATATAATTATTACCTGAAAATTTAATCCACTTGCAAAGGGTCCGGGGTGTTAAAACACCCCCTTAACATTGTAAATTTAGAAACAAGCTAAGTATCCCAGATCATGTATCCCTGTCATCAAAAATCGACCTGTGTGAGTGTTTCCACAAATTCGGTTTTTTTGTTGAGTTATGGAGGAAAGGCAGTTTTAAATGAGACTGTATCGGGTGTCCCGAATTCGTTGTCTAGTGAGGGGATCTCAGAAACCCTTGGAGCTAGAAGGAAATGAATGGCACATTTTCGGGCTCGATTTTTGAGAGATTTAATTTGGTGAAAACCGTAACCTTGTAAGTTCAACCGTTTTCGAGATATTAGCGAAAATTGGAAAATGGCGTGAAATGAAAAGTTCTCATAACTTCTTCATTACTGGCGCTATGAACGTGAAACGAAAACATTATACAGGCACTTTTTTTCGTAGAATTCTTTGATGTAATCAAATTTTTTTATTGCGTTTTTTTTCGAAGTTATAATACAAACTTGTGTTTTTTTAAATGTGAACCATAAGCATTTGAATAACAGATGGAACCGTCTTTTTTTTCCCTTTCAAAATATATAACTTAATATATGAATTTCTTATTAAACTGTAAAAACAAAAATCAAATGGTTGTCTAAATATGATAATCTGTGAACATCAAATGATTAATAGATAAGAACAGATAACAAATTTTTCATAAATATTGTGCGAAGTGAAGTCCATTTTGGTCAATGCAAAGCTCCCACCTCACAATGTCAGAAAGAAGGTGTGAGCTTTGCATTGACCAAAATGGACTTCACTTCGCACAATATTTATGAAAAAGGACCCCGCACATTTTGTATGAGAATTGGCTCCCGGTGGATTTGGACGAAAATTTGATATGATGTTCTACTAATCCTTCTGATCAAATGTTTCTACAGTCACGAAGCTGAAAAATGCATACTTCTAGGGGTTTTAGCGATTTTTGTATCCATTATGGCTTACGTATTACCGTTCACACAGAAATGTTTTCGTGATTATTGAAAGCAGATTCTGTCAATTCGAAATATTTTCAAACATTTCTGTGTGAACGGTAATATGTAAGCCATAATGGATACAAAAAATCGCTAAAAACTCCTAGAAGTATGCATTTTTCAGCTTCGTGACTGTGGAGACATTTGATCAGAAGGATTAGTAGAACATCATATCAAATTTTCAGCCAAATCCACCGGGAGCCAATTCCCATAATACGTAAGCCATAATGGATACAAAAATCACTAAAAACTCCTAGAAGTATGCATTTTTCAGCTTCGTGACTGTTTAGACATTTGATCAGAAGGATTAGTAGAACATCATATCAAATTTTCAGCCAAATCCACCGGGAGCCAATTCCCATACAAAATGTGCGGGGTCCTTTGTTATCTGTTCTTATCTATTAATCATTTGATGTTCACAGATTATCATATTTAGACAACCATTTGATTTTTCGTGTGAAAATAAAACTTTTGATGTTTTTACAGTTTAATAAGAAATTTATATATTAAGTTATATATTTTGAAAAGGGAAAAAAAGGCGGTTCCATCTGTTATTCAAATGCATATGGTTCACATTTAAAAAAAACACAAGTCTGTATTATAACTTCGAAAAAAAACGCAATAAAAAAAATTTGATTACATCAACGAATTCTACGAAAAAAAGTGCCTGTATAATGTTTTCGTTTCATGTTCATAGCGCCAGTAATGAAGAAGTTATGAGAACTTTTCATTTCACGCCATTTTCCAATTTTCGCTAATATCTCGAAAACGGTTGAACTTACAAGGTTACGGTTTTCACCAAATTGAATCTCTCAAAAATCGAGCCCGAAAATGTGCCATTCATTTCCTTCCAGCTCCAAGGGTTTCTGAGATCCCCTCACTAGACAACGAATTCGGGACACCCGATACAATCTCAATCAATCTAAATACTCAACAAACATCCAATTCCTCGTTACAATCTCAAATATTGACTCCAATGTGATAAGAAAGAATTCCCATCAACTCTGCACTAAGATTAATGAAAGCCTTTGGAAACTTTTCGTTGGGGTGTTTACCCTTAATGACTCGGGGGTAAAAGACTAAAGATTTCCCAAGGACTTTCCATTCAACAAGTGCTCGAAGTAAATATTTATGAAAGCAGGAATTCTTTATGGCTCTAACCTTCACTTCGGAAATTCCGGTTTGAAAGAAAGAAGTGAATTATATTGTTGCAAGAATTAAGAACTGGGTCGTTAAGTTTTTAAATGGGGCGGCTATGACAGAGGGTGACAAATGAAGGTTTCATCGGGGTTGTAGATGGGTTTTTATGAGGGAGGATTTTTTTTGGAATTTAAAGAGGTTAATGAGGTAGTGGGCAATTTAACTACTGAAGGAAATTTTTGTTTGATGATTGTTTCTTTGTAACGAAATACTACTGTTTTATTCTATGGAAAAAGATTACCCGCATAATGAGTCTGCAGACAGTTCCTTGAATATCTGGAGTTCTGAGATATCATCACGTGAGAGTGATCACTCTGTGTTTTCAGATTCATTTCAATTCGACAACACTTATTTGATATCGGGAGCATTTGTTTTCCTGTAAAGTTGTTTTCTTCTGGAAGTTATACAGTGTGTTTGGTCATGACTTAGCGATAATTTGTGCATCAAATATACTCAAAATTATCGACAAAAACACCCACATTGGAAAGATTACCACCTCAGATTTGGAGTAGCCCCCATTTTAAATTTACTTTTTTATTTTCGTTGACCCTTCCAAATAATATCTATTTCTTTGGGCATAAAGGTCCTAAAGATGTGAAAAAAATGTTTCTCGATAGATGATACTACAACCTTTCATTGAAGTAGAACAATATGAAAACATTTCACTTGAAGATGCCATAAAAAAATTCGTTGACGAAATTTTGAAAATGTAGTGATTTCCTTAGTAAATCTGCAATAGTACTAAAACTAGCACATTGAAGTATATTTTTTTTCAATGATTTAACAGGCAAGGATATTGACTACAAAATAACACCAACATAATTTCCTTAAAACACATAATTTGAGAGTTATTGCAGTTCGAACATGACCACTATGCGAGCGCCCCAACTTTTTTTTTGTTGCTACATATCGTCATTAGGGCCACTGCCTATCTACAAAGCAGAGGCGGCCATTTCGAGCAATTTTTATGATTAATTAGTTTGTTTGATCATTAAAAATTATCGAAAGTACAGTACTGAGTGTTATTTTATTTTATCAATTTTCATAAGGGTTATGTTCGAACAGCAATTACTTTCTAATTTTGTAACTTACAGAAAAAATGTTGGTATCGTTTTGAGAAAATCAGTACATTTTTCTGCTAAAATTTTCCAAAGAATTTTTTTATGTAATTTATAAATTAATGCTTTCATATTGTTCCACTTTAATGAAGGGTGGTAGTATCAACTTTCAAAAAACATTTTTTCACATCTGTAGAACCTTTATGTCTAATGAAATCGATATTATTTGGTCTTGAAATTTTCATAATAATTCAGTTTGAGATTCTTTACTAACAAAATTAATTTCACTCGAATCAGGTATTTTGTTCTCAATATTCCGGTTAAATTTTCTATGATTCTTTCAACACTATGGCCACATTTCATTTCGATGACTATTTTCGACTCAAAATTCGGAAATTACTGACATCTGGGCAAAACGATATAGATAGGACGAAATACATTTAAACATCAAAAAAGAAAACTGAGGTATTTCGACTTTTATTATGTTCTGTGGCCGTCGAAATTTATGGTCTGCATGAAAAAACATCCTCAATTAAAATCTCATCAAAAAGATTCATCAAGAACCAATCAGAAAGAACTTGAACCCGTCGAAATAACATAAAATCTTAAAAAACGATAACCGACGCATCCGCCAATTTGCAGCGAAATACACCAACTTCCCAAATAATTCGTAATTTTCGTAAAATAACGAAAAAAATTCACAGCCAACTGACCAGAACGGCTAAATCTGCCCCAGATAGACCCCCTGACCAAATTTATTCCGAAATAATCTGATTACCCCAAGCAATATCCAGAGGAAAAGGGGTGGGCTAAACAGAATCTGCAAATAAATTAGGGGGAGTTTAGGGAAATTTGGAAGCTGCAAATTTGGTTAGAAAATCGAGCATTCGCCATGGCTATAAATGTCTGAAAGTAATATCCAAGGGTTTAGGGGTTGTTTCGAGGGCTGTTTATGTCGACGTATATGTTTCCATTTTTTTAGTCCGGGAAAAGAACAAAAACGAATTTCCACCCCTATACCTGCCTAATCATGAATAAAAACCAAAAATACCGAAACAAAACCCAACAAACAACCCTTAACGGACAACTACCCCTGCCAATCTCACCCCCACCCTTACGCTCAACATTTCCCAGCGGAATTATCACAACAACCCGGCAATTAGGGGTGAAGTGACGGCCTAATCTGCCGACAATCAAGTTTGGACAGGATCAGGGATCGAAACAACAACAATATAAACGTCACGAGGGTAGTTTCTTTAGCGCACCCCGGACCGGGCTTTTCCACCGTCCAGATTTAGGCTCGGCACCGTTTTCAACCCTCTCTGTAAATCACGGGAAATCGGAGAAATCATAAAATAAGTCCGGGGGTAACGTTTCGGAACCGAAATTGTTCGAAACGGGTTTTGCGAGGTGTAATTAATGAAGGGGTGGGTTTGGTCATGCCTGGGTGAGAGGGGTGGGAAAAGTTCGGTGGTGGACCAGATCGGTTTCGATAAGGAGCTGCTGTTTTATTGGGGTTGTAGATTGTTTAGTTTAATTCAAGTGGAGGAATTTTATCGTATGTCATACCACTAGGGACGAAAATTTTGAGTTTCTCAATTGTGACATAAGAGCTTGTTGCTTGACATTTGTGTCAAAATCATGGTGGTAGCAGACTACAATTTTCATAGGCTGGGTAAAGTGATTGTTGAGACTAATGAAGTGTTCAGGGAAGTCAAAAGTTTTCACAAGGGTAGATTTCTAAACTTTGGGGATTGTGTTTTTACTATCTATATGGTCTTATGATTCGAACAAACTCGTTATCATATTCTAGGGACATTCTGTGTTATCTATGGACTTAAAGAAGCTCACGTTACATTTTTAGAATATTCTGTGTTGTCTATGGATAGATTACACATTCCAAGAATTTTTTATGTTGTAGATTGTCGAAAAGAATCTTTTTTCATACCCTTAGACTATTTTTACAACTATTTTTTTACAATTACCTATCGAAAAATTGTTTTCATCATCTATATTGTATATGGATGTAAACAAGATCGTTATCTTATTCTCAGAATATTCTGTGCAATTCTTAGAGGTGAAAAAGATCGCTATCACATTCTTAGGATATTTGGTAGTTTATAGATGTTAAGAAATTCGATATCACGTTCTTTAATTATTATTGTTGTCTATAGATGAAAAGAAGCTCTTAATGACATTCTAAGAATATTGTGTGCTGTCAATGGACGTAGAGAAACTCGATATCACATTCTCACAATATTCTCTGTTATCATGGACGTCAGGAAAATCGCTATGACATTCTACAGAATATTTCCTTCTGTATATGGACGAAATGTGCTAATTATCTTATTCTGAGAATATTATGAGTTGTATATTAATTTAATGAAAATCTGTTTAACATCCTGATGAATTTTGACAAGGTTGTGATCACCTATCGACCTATGGAAGTCCACAAGCTAGTTAATCAATTTTAAAGATAATCTGTGTAATCTATTAGTGTGAATAAGTTCGGTATCACATTAGAAAATAATTATGTGTTTTCTAAGGGCTTAAGGAAGGTTATTATAACATTCTAAGAATTGTTATATGTTTTCTAGGGGGAAAAACTCCTTAGGGCATTTCAGAATATTCTGTTTTGTCTATGGATATAAAAAAACTCGTTATGGCATTGTAAAAATGTGTTTTATTGTCTATGGAACTAAAGAAGCTGGCTATGACATTCTATGAATATTCGTTATAGTCTATGGACTTGAAGAAGCTAAATATCACATTCAAGAATATTTTGTGTTACTTATGGAAGTGAAGAAGCTCGATAACACAATCATTCGGGATTTAAAGACAGGCAATAATGTTATGGTCAACTCGATGATTCTCCGAGAAACCCTGATTTATAGAGGGTTTTTCAATAAGAGGTGTTATTTTGAATAGCCCGCTGTTTCGGCAGATGTCATTTTTTGACATTCGACAAGTAGGATCTACGCCATTAATAAAAATGGAACGATGCACGCTTCAAGAACGCATTGAAATTATTGAAATTCACTATAAAAACAGTGAAAATTTGGCAGAGACGGTTCGTAAAACTCGAACATTTTTGGGTCGTCGTGAAGCACCTTGACGGAATGCAATAAAGAAATTGGTGGAAATATTTGAGTTGGTGGGACAAGTTAGTGATGTGAAGAATAAAACCGTGCATGTCGCTCAAGAACAGCCGAGAATATTGATGCTGTAGCCGAAAGTGTTGAAGAAAACCCACGTTTGTCGATTCCTTGTCGTTCTTTGGAATGAGGTATTCCACAAATGTCATTACACCGTTTTTTTAGCAAGGTGGAATAACCTATCTAGATGATGGTTTCAGTATCCATATATTCTCTTTTGATATGAACTAGCTCGTTATCATATCCTCATAACGCTCGTTATGATATTCTAAGAATATTCTGCGTAGTCTATGGATACAAAGAAGATGGTTTTATGACAATCTCAGAACATTCTATGATCACATTTCCTTTTCAACAGCATGAACTCAGAGCAAAACACCAAGTACAAAAGGTTCAACGTAACTCTGCATAAAAGGGATACAAAACCTCGAAGAGGAGGCGTGATAAATTCCCCAGTCCGATCATCCACAGAAAACGATAACAGTTTAAAACGGGCACGCTTGCAGGGGTCCCAACAATGAAAAACAATAACGGCGTAGCTCCGGGATTAACCAAACAGCCGGAAGAACGGCCAAGTTAACGGATAAATGGAGGCAATTCAAGTAATTACACGAGGCAACATTAATTACGGTACACAAATTTGCAGGAATTTAGGTGGGGGTCTGAGAGAACGTGTTTGTATAGAAATGACGTAGGGTAGTTTTGATGGATTGGTGAGATTGGAATGTTGACTGAATACGTTATATGTCACTTGAGTGTCTTGTTCCTGAAATACTGAATTCGAGATCGCTGGTGGATCGTTCAATATAAAAGGTTTCCAAGGAGAGGTGTTATTTCGATATTCAAAGAAAAATGCCATTTTTCAATATAAATGATCGGATGTTTATTTCATTATAAAGAAGCAGCTATGCCGTTAATAGTGGAACATGACATCAGGCAAATGACCACCACGACCGCGCTTACAGGACCATATCTTTGAAATTTTCCATAACCAAATCGCAAAGTGGTTGCCCTATGTCCTCGATAGCTTCACGAATTCCAACCTTGTGAACATATTCTCAGGATGTTAAACAGAGCTTCATTACATAATGTACAACATATAATATTCTCAGAATGTGATAACGAGCGTCTTTCCCCATTATGAACATCACTGAATCTCCTTTGGAATGTAATAAGGAGCCTCCTGATATTCATAAAGAACAGAGACTATTCTGAGAATGTGTTATCGAGTTTATTTACGTCTATTAACAGCACAGAATATTATTAGAATGTAACAACGAGCTTCATTTCAACCATACACAACACATAATTTAAGAAGTGATATCTAAGAAACACACAGAATATTCTGAGAATGTTCTAACGAGCTTATTTACTTATTGAAAACAACATCTCGATATCTAATTCCAACCTTTCAAAAAAATGTTCTCAGGATGTTGAAAGGGCTTCATTACGTCAATTTAAACATTTTATATTCTAAGAATGTGATAACGAGCGTCTTCCCGTCCAAAGAACAGCACTGAATATTCTGAGAATGTTCATAGATAACAGAGAATATTCTAAGAATTTGATAACGAGCGTCTTCCCGTCCATAAACAGCACTGAATATTCTTAAGAATGTCCATAGATAACAGAGAATATTCTAAGAATGTGATAACGAGCGTCTTGCCGTCCATAGACAGCACTGAATATTCTTAAGAATGTCCATAGATAACAGAGAACATTCTAAGAATGTGATAACGAGCATCTTCCCGTCCATAAACAGCACTGAATATTCTTAAGAATGTCCAAAGATAACAGAGAATATTTAAGAATGTGATAACGAGCGTCTTGCCGTCCATAGACAGCATTGAATATTCTTAAGAATGTCCATAGATAACATAGAATATTCTAAGAATATGATATCGAGTTTTTTTAGTCCATTGACGGCGCTGAATATTCTTAGAGTGTCATGAGAAGCTTCTTTTCTCCATACATTCGTGAATACATAATTTTCTCAGACGTGATATCTTTGAGCCAAAGAAAACACGAAATATTTTAGTATGCTGTATAGCCAGCTCCGTTACGTCTATAGGCACCCCAGAATATTCTGAGAATGTCATACAGACATCTCGTTGCGTCTAAGAAAAACACAGAATTTGATAATGTTGTCTTGTGGGAAACAAATCAACACTGCTACGTCATTCTTTCTGAAGTAACGTCAACGTCAACGAGTATATTTTCCAACGACTCAACGAAAGCTGGATTCATCTCCCACTGCCTGCAAATCCCAAATTGATTTCCAGATTCCAATCTACCAATCCCAGTATAATCTCTCGCATAGAAACAACATTCTGTCCACGGAGTTCCTTTCTTTAATCACAGAAAATAATCGCATTCGGAATACCAACCGCTCCAGCCGTCTTCTATGAATAGAAAACACATATTCGCTTCAGCAGGAAACGTGACGTCACGATGCAACGACGCTACAACGAAACGTGCTGAAATCCTGCGAAAGATAAATTTGTCTGGCGTTCCGGCACGTATTTTTCGTTCTGCGAGTGTCATCACTGCTCATTTTTACGAGCGTGCGGGGATCTTCACTTCCCATAGTTGGCAATACTGATCATGTCGATTAGTAATCCTGCTGAATGACACAGAGTGCGTGATATGGGAATGGATGATTGGCTGGTATTTAAGGACTTATAAGGGTTTTATCCACGACTATTGTAAAATCCGTCCATTGTACGTCTCTGTGCTCGGCCTTAATAATACCCATTAATCACAAGGGAATAATGAGATTATAATTCACTGCTGTCAGGTGCTTCATAGATTTAGCTTTGATATAATATTCTTTAAATTGGTATTTCTTCAGTATTCTAAAGTACTCCAAGTAACAAATATGGGCATACCTTGTCAATCGAGGGCCAAATCTACTTTCATTATATCAATTAAAGCTTTTTTTATTACAAAATATACAATGACCAGTTCTCCAAAAATTTCTCATGTGTCAACTTGACTATTTTCACGCTTGTCATAGAAGGGTCTTGTCGCCAAATGTTAAAATTTTCAAGAAATATAGATATTCAGTAGTCGTATATAAAGTATAGTATGCTACTCGCGTATAATGGCTGTTATTCACTCGGTGATTTGGGCTTCACCTCGCGAATAATGAAGGGTTTTCCAATAAGAGGTGTTATTTTGATATTCAAAGAAAAATGCCATTTTTCGAAATAAATGATTTCATTATAAAGAAGAAGCTATGTCGTTAATAGTGAAAAATAGCATCAGGGAAATGACCACCACGACCACGCTTACAGGACCATATCCTTTTAATGAAATGTTCCATAACTAAATCGCAAAGTGACTGCTCTATGTCCTCGGTGGCCTCACGAACTCCATCTTTGAGGTCTTGAATCAACGCTGGGCTATTGGCGTAGATCTTCTCTTTCACGTGGCCCCAAAGGAAGAAGTCGCAAGGTGTTAAATCACAAGGTCCGAAAACTTTTCCTGCAACAGATTAATGGTTTCGTTGCTTGTGTGCAACGTAGAGTCGTCTTGATGAAAGTAAACGTTGTCCAGATCAGTACTATCCAATTTCGGCCATAAAAACGTTTGTGGGATGCCTTATTCCAAAGAACGACGAGGAATGGACAAACCTGGGTTTTCTTCAACACTTTCGGCTATAGCAAGCAGAATTCTCGGCTGTTCTTAAGCGACGTACACGGGTTTTATTCTTCACATCACTAACTTGTCCCAACAGCTCGAATTTTCCACCAATTCCTTTATTGCGATCCGACAAGGTGCTTCGCGACCACCCAAAAATGTTCGAGTTTTACGAACCGTCTCTGCCAAATTTTCACTATTTTCATAGTGAATTTTAATAATTTCAATGCGTTCTTGAAGCGTGTATCGTTCCATTTTTATCAATGGCGTATTTTATACTCGTCAAATGTCAAAAATTGACAGCCTCAAACGTGACATCTCCCGAAACGGCGGGCTATTCAAAATAACACTCCTATTTGGAAAACCCTTTATTATCACGTTGAACCTAATTCCAACACCCTAAACTCTTTGGT
The DNA here is from genome assembly GCA_013421045.1 of Propylea japonica. Taxonomy (NCBI): domain Eukaryota; kingdom Metazoa; phylum Arthropoda; class Insecta; order Coleoptera; family Coccinellidae; genus Propylea; species Propylea japonica. The sequence goes on from CM024242.1 coordinate 96,422,035, forward strand.
CAGGGCCACCACTGATGCCTACCAATCCCACTCAGGATGATGAGGGCACAAAACCTTATCCCATTGTCGGAGCAGGAATAAAAGGTGCACTCACCAGTGAGGAAAACTTCCTTTCATCCAGGAACAATAGGTCCTAGTGCCCTTTAACCATGAAAAGCCACAGCTAATATCGCGTAGATCCTCTTTGACAGCGACCCGAGATTTCTCTGAATGTCGCCTTTCAAACTTTGACGTATGTTATGTACACCTACGGGGTTCTGTGTTCCTAAAGTTGGTGAGAGGCTATTTCCACTAATGGCTTTCCCATAGAGTTGCGACACATATCGATTGTCTGCTGGTTGAACTTTTCCGGACTGTCGTTTGAGTCTGCCGCGAGTTTTCCTTGCCGGAAAAACCTTATTGTTATGGAGGAGGATGTGGTGCACAAAAAGTGTGGAAAATGCATTACTGCTGTCTGGAGATGTTGTTAATGGAATAGAAGGTTCATTGTTTAGAATTGAAGAGTTTTATGGGCATTTTATTTCGATAATTATTTCTTCTCGGTATCAAATGAAGCATACGGTTCTAAAGAAATTGAGGTTATGGATTTGGATGTTTACGAAACCTCAGAATTCAATTTCATTATCATAAAAATCATACAAAGGTGGTTTGAAGAACTGCTTCAGACTGAAATCGTTCAAAAAACTGGTTTATATCAAGGTAAGGTAAGGTTAGTGAGATTAGGTCGGGTTAGGATAGATCATAGACCTAATAATAGTAATTATAGATCTATGGGATAGATTTTGCAATTCATAGAATAAAAAAGATTCATAAAAAGAAATAGTATATTATATTATAAGGATTAAAAGTGCATCTTTCTTTACGAGCAGTTGCGAGGCGCAGCCGAGCGAATGCAAAATTGCGAGTTAAAATAGGCACTTTTAATCCGAATAATATATACTTTTTTTCTCCAACCAAGTCAAAATTACAATAAAATTGGTTTTAGTGAAAAATCGTTCATAATTTGGTTATGAATTTGAACACAGAATCATGATGTGATTGTCAAGTAGACTTCAAATGCATTTACTTTTAATCCAAGTAGCGTTTTTAATCCTAGGCATAGACAAACGTTTAGTTAGTCTATGATCCTAGGATTAAAAGTGTTGCTAAGCAACGAGCAAATTTTGTACGGTAAGGGAATTTATGACTTTGCACCTGAAAATAGTACAAAATGTAAACATTTTTTGATGGTTGGAGAAAAAGAAGATTTATGAGAAGCCATACTGAAAAGAAAGAACTGCTTCAAATTAAAGTCACGTTAGATACGGTTAGGTAAACCTAGATTGGCTAGGTTAGGATCCCCTGAAGTAGATGGGCCGCAAACATGGGGATCTGTACTACGAGATGGTTCAACTCCTAAGCGGCAACGGGTGCTTCGGGGCCTTCCGGAAAAGATCGGAAAGAGTAACAACGCGAGATGTTGGAACTGTGAGTTACACGACAAACCAGACCACCTCCTAACCTGCAAGAAATGGAAGGAACCAAGGAAGAAACTGATGGAGAAAATAGAAGTAGACCCAGAATTCAGACTAAACAGACACAACCTGGTGAAAAAGATGCTAGAAAGCTAGGAGAAATGGAACCTCATCGCCGAATGGGTCCGATATGTGATGAGTGCCAAGGCGGAGAAAGAAAGAGAAAAAAGTTAATGGCAGATACGACTAGAATAAAATTACAAAATAGATTAAGTGGGTTACATGATCAGACCTGGAGGGCCTCCGAGATGATCAACTTGACAGATCAAGCAACCCCAAGAACGAAGAGGACACCAAGGCAACCAAAACGGAAGGAAACACAGAGTAAGTATGGCTTTTCTAAACCCTCGTACCCGGGAACGGGCTCGTGGTAGACCCAGTGAGCAAAGTTAGCACTTTCCGTGACCAAGACCAAGGAACACACCCGGAAAAGCAAAAAAGACGCATGCAGTAACTATGACTCAACTGGACCTCGAACCTGAGGGCGGATTTAGGTAGACCCAGGGAGCAACGTTAGTACTACATGTAACCCCAACTCACTGCTACCAAATCCTTCTCAGACAGTAAAGGTCCTAAAGGACCAGGGTAGACTGGTAACGAATTGTATGAGGAGTGATCAAGTTCATGTATCAACAGCCTCCGGGGATCTATACCTGTTGTTATAGTTCCATGAAATAAGCCAGGTGGAACCTTGGAACTTAGGTTAGCTTACAGTCCTCACAATGTGAGACAGCGGCAGGACCTAATGCGAGCAAGAGAATGATTTCACCCACCCATACCGAAAACCTTCTGAAGCTGCCACGAGCTGAGTTTTGGGTGTTGGTGGGACTGCTAAAAGGCAACTGTAGGAACAAATATCATTGTTTCGGTATGGGAAACTCAGCAAATGATATTTGCAGGTTCTGTGGACCAAAAGCAGAAACAGCTGAACACATGACATGTAAGTGTTCAGAGCTGACTGAGCTAGAAACAATTCATATAGGAAAACCAGCCCTGGTCACCCGAGAGAAAACTTCCACAGCTCCTGAGAAAGTTGCCGGTTTTATCAACACCATTGACGACCTTCTTGGGTTTTCCCCGAAGGTAAAGAATAAAAGATCTACATGGTCGCAGTTCCTGGAAGGCATTACGACCCCAGTTCTAATGGTAATAATAGGGTAGGTAAGCTCAGATCAGCTTAGGTCTCCAAATAATAGAATAACAATAATTCATGGGTCGTAGGAAACCATAGTAGAGCTAAAGTTAGGTTACTCATGAAAAAAGCATACGTAAATCATTGAAAAATCTGTTTTGAATCAAGATCAAATTTGGTAAGGTTTAAAGCTGCATTTCAGCTCCAATCACGTTTTCATTCAAGAACAAACTATCGACTATATCATCAAGCAACATTTGAGACACAGGTTCCAAGATTATTCAAAGAATTGCTTCAAATCATGCTCAGGATAGGCTAAATTATGTTAGCTCAGGTTATGTTGTGTAACGTTTTTGCAATTCACCGAATGATAACCCTTCAAGACCAATCTCAAAGCTGCCTCCGATGATGAATGAATAAAACGAACATAAATCTCACCCCTTACATCAAATTCCAATGCCAGTCAAACGTTTCGGTTTCCACAGCTGCCTCCTCAACGCTACCCGTTTCAGATTTTCGAGGAAACCTTCAACTAACAATTTGGCCGCCCCGCCAACTCCTAATGAATGCAGCGAATTCATTTAATATTGCCCTAACCGGCCGCACGCTATGCCCAAAGGGTGGAAGCTGGGGAGGGTAGGGGGATGATAATATTCGGGGGATATATTCATAGAGGCTCATTAACATCCCAGGAAATGCTTTACTGTCTCGTAATGAAGGAATGAATTGTCGGCGCATTCAAGCTTGGAGGGTATGTTGGGTTATTCGGGACTTCATAGATTCTGAGCGGGAATCTGGTTCCCTTTATGAGAGTTTTTGGTGGTTTTAGAAGGTGTTATACAGGGTTGGGATAAAGTTCGGCACCAAATTAATATCTTTAAAACGGAACGGACGATAATTTTGAAATTTGGCAGCTGAGTGTAATGGACCACAATGCATTTGATGAGCATATTTTCATTAATGAGATACTTCCGGTTTAACCGGAAATGACCAAATTTTTTTTTATTTAAATGGGACACCCTGTATATTTCTGCAGATTCTGAAAGAGCACTTTGTTTCGGATCTGTCCATACCAGTTCCATCTAAAAATTATCTGTAAAAAGAAGAATTGAGACAACGGATTCTTGATGAATGTGCATTAATACATAGAGAAGAATTTGTTCATAGACTGGCATATTGTCAGGAGGTGAATGGCAAGTACTTCGAACAATTAAAATGATTTTTCTTGAAATTATTTTTAATAAATTTTTTCTACTAGTAAAGTAATTTCTTCCTTTTATAGATTTTCATAAAAAATATGTCATGAAAAGCAGAAAGAATTATCTACTACAAAGTATTTCGTTTTATTTCTCACTATTGATACAAATAACAACGATTTATTTATTTGAATGGATTTTTTCTCAAACGTACAAAAAGACATTTACAGAGAATTTTTACATGGAACCAGATATGGACAGATCCGAAACGAGGTGCACTTTCAGAATCTGCAGAAATATACAGGGTGTCCCATTTAAATAAAAAAATTTTTGGTCATTTCCGGTTAAACCGGAAGTATCTCTTTAGTTAAAATATGCTCATCAGATGCATTGCGGTCCATTACACTCAGCTGCCAAATTTCAAAAATATCGCCCGTTTCGTTTTAAAGATATTAATTTGGTGCCGAACTTTATCCCAACCCTGTATATCTTATCTATGGTGGTGTGCCAACTTCCTCCCGATAAACTTTGTGTCAGAATATTTGCTACGATCTGGTTTCTATTTTATGCTTATGATCGTTATTTTTCTATGATTCACAAAACCTTACCTATCCTTATCTAATATTACCTAACCTAAATTAACCTATTCTAATCTTATCTATCCTACATTTACCTAACCTTATCTAACCTGAAATTGATTCATAGCAGTTTTGAAGATGATCTTACGAAGGTATTTTTCTTCTACTATTAAAGGGTTTTCCCATAAGAGGTGTTATTTTGAATAGCCCGCTATTTCGATAGATGTCAGGTTTCAAGCTGTCATTTTTTGACATTTGACAAGTAGAAACTACGCCATTGATAAAAATGGAACGATACGCGCTTCAAGCATTGGAATTTTTAAAATTTTCTATAAAAATGGAGAAAATTTGGCAGAGACAGTTCGTAAAACTGGAACATTTTGGGTCGTCGTGAAGCACCTTGTTGGACCGCAATAAAGAAATTGGTGGAAAAAATCGAGCTGTTGGGACAAGTTAGTGATATGAAGAATAAAAGCCGTGCACTTCGCTAAAGAAAAGCCGAGAATATTGCTGCTGTAGCCGAAAGTGTTGAAGAAAACCCAGGTTTGTCCATTCATCTTCGTTCTTCGAAATAAGGCATTCCACAAACGTCATTACACCGTATTTCGCATAAAAATTTGGGTCTTAAGGCTTATAGAGTTCAGTGAACACAAGAACTCAAGCCGGCCGATCATCAACAACGTCGTGTCTTTGCTGCTTGGGTCGTTGAAATGCATGAAAATGACAAGCAAAATTGTCGCATCTGGGGCTCGGAAACCCAAGAGTTATTGAAAAGTTTCCGGACCGTGTTATCTCTTGAAGAGGTGATCACAATTGGCCACCGAGATCTTGTGATTTAACACCTTGCGACTTCTTCCTTTGGGGCCACGTGAAGAGAAGGTCCACGCTAATAGCCCAGCGTCGATTCAAGCCCTCAAAGATGGAATTCGTGAGGCTATCGAGGACATAGGGCAGCCACTTTGCGATTTGGTTATAGAAAATTTCATTAAAAGTATATGGTTCTGTAAGCGTGGTCGTAGTGGTCATTTGTCTGATGTTATCTTTCACTATTAACGGCATAGCTTTTTCTTCATAAGGAAATAAACATCTGATCATTTATATTGGAAAATACATAGCATTTTTCTTTGAATATCAAAATAACACATCTTATTGGAAAACCCTTCATTTCTACTGAAAAAAATACTGTCCAATATCTTTTGATCGATTCCCTGTCCAACTCAAACATTCGCCCTGTATATTCATAACGATTTTCCTAAAAGCCACCTCTAATTCCAGCACAATTGTCATCCAGGCATCTGGAGGTCATCTGACCAATTCAACGCTAGGCTATCAACACCTCGTTCCACGAAAATTATATATCGGGGCATTCTAGCTCGGTTGCCATTTCCGGGCCAGTCAAACGCTGTGGTTTTCACAGCCGCCTTGACATTGCCCGTTTCAGTATTTCCAGGAAACCAGCGATGAGTAACAACTAGGTCTCTTTGCCAGATCGTGATGAATTCGGTGAATTTGAGGGTACCAAACAAAAATATATGAATAAAATTTGATCACAAACATAGCCATTATTCAGGATCATTTCAATTGAAAGAAAAAGGAAGTTTATACTCACTGGATTTTTTATTTTATAATCTACTCTACTAGATAATATATATGATATATCTACTAAGGCATCATCAGGAGCTTTGTATCCAAATCCAGTGAGTACAAACTTCCTTTCTTTCAATTAAAATGATCCTGGATAATGGCTATGTTTGTGATCAAATTTTATTCAATGATGGTACGTCAAACGCAATGAACTATAAAAGGTTGAACATCAATTTCCGACTAAAAAATGTTTAATGTGAATTATCTTTATTGACAAATAAAGAATCCAGTGAGTACAAACTCTTTTTTTCGTTGAATTAAAATGATCCTGTATCATCAAATTTTATTCAATGATGGTACGTCAAACGCCATGAAATATAGAAGATTGAACATCCATTTCCGACTGAATGTTTAATGTGAATTACCCTTATTGACAAATAGAAAAATCAGTGAGTAAAACTTCCTTTTTCTTTCAATTATAATGATCTTTTATAATGGCTATGTTTGTGATCAAATTTTTTCAACGATAGTACGTCAAACGCCATAAAATATAGAGGATTGAACATCAATTTCCGACTAAATGTTTAATGTGAATTACTTTTATTGACAAATAAAAAATCCAGTTAGTACAAACTTCCTTTTTCTTTTAATTAAAATGATCCTGGAAAATGGCTATGTTTGTGATCAAATTTTATTCAATAATGGTACGTCAAACGCCATAAAATATAGAAGATTGAACATCAATTTCCGACTAAATGTTCAATGTAAACTACTTTTATTGACAAAGCTCCTGATGATGCCTAGCAGGCGAAACAAATGGATTAGATTGTAAAATAAAAATCCAGTAACTACAAACTTTGCATTTGCATGCATCGTAATTCCGGAGGTTTAAGGAGAAAGATTAAATATGGCAACATTGTAAACTAAATAGAAATTTTGAACAATTCAGGGTGTTTCAGAATAAGTTACCGTAAATTCGGGATATTAGTCCTCAAACTAAAGACTATGGGTCCTTACGTTTTGTTTCTGAGATACAAGATGTTGAAATTTAAAGAAAAAATTTGTTTCTCGACCCCTTTCACGATTTTCTTTTGCGTTTTGGTAGATTATGAGTACGCATCTAAACACTTTTTATTCAATTCAAAACATTCTTAATTTCCACCAGTTTCGTCGGTACAGACTTCTGTCCGAACAAATTCGGTAAAAAAATGTTACCCAATGCTTTTTTTTCGAATTTAAAATTACGTACCTAACTCTATAACCCTGTACATGAAAAGTCATCAACGTGTTAATTATGATTCGATTAAATTCCAATTTACAGACTCGCCCTGTATAAATCAGACGATGTCCAAAATTTCATTATGAATGTGAGAGAGTATGTCAGTGAAAATCGTGAGACCAGTGCAGCCGTTAGAAGGGATTTACGAGTAACACCCACCGTCCTAACGACAAAAGCAATCGAGCTGAGCAAACACGTATAGCGTTCATCTCCTGTTGTCCAATAATTTGTCCATGGCGCCCGCAGACCGCACTACCTGTCCCAAACGACCCTTTAACGAGTTCGTCATTTTACGCGTCAGCACCCCTAGGATTTATATCTTTCCTACCCCCTGAAAATACACAGGGAAGGCTGGATGAAATTGATGTTTTCGGGGTATTTTTGCGCCCTCTGAACGAGTCGCCCCTGCTTTGAACGAAATATTTTGATAAGAATAAAAGATAATTACCTTATTGGCTGAGGCATTTTCTACGTTTTAGCCCATACAATTCTCGATTTGCTTGGCTTATATTGTTTCTCCAAAGACAAATTGCTGAATTATCTGCATATAATAAGAATATAATCCACAACATATGAGGTGCTCCCAGAAAACAACTGCATATAAAATGAATAATAGTGGACCCAACACTTCACCTTGGGTTACCCCTGTACCTGAAACGAGAGCGTTACAACATTATTATTCGAAGATTCTTCCTGTATTTGAACCCTACACAAATACTGACGTTAATTTTCCATTCATCTCACGTAGAAAAGGTGCGACATGCCTAATTGATTAAGCCTAATTACACAGGCACATCCTTAATAAAATACCTCATGCTGAATAATCCTCATATCTTCATTCCATAACAAACAAACCAGACCCAACCAGGGCACATCTATTCATCTCGAATCCAGCGGTCTAGCATTACAAGAAGTCGACTCTAATGATGCGCTAATTATTAAGAAACCTGTATCTGGCTAGAGGCTGAGGCATTTTCTACGTTTTAGCCCATACAATTTTCGATTTGCTTGGCTTATATTGTTTCTTCAAAGACAAATTGCTGAATCATCTGCATATAATAGGAATAGAATCCACAACATATGAGGTGTTCACAGAAAACAAGTGCATATAAAATGAATAATAGTGGACCCAACACTCTACCTTGGGGTACCCCTGTACGTGAAACGAGGGCGTAACAAAATTACTACTCGAAGATTCTTCCTGTATTTGAACCCTGCACAAATACTGACGTTAATTTTCCATTCATCTCACGTAGAAAAGGTGCGACATGCCTAATTGATTAAGCCTAATTACACAGGCACATCCTTAATAAAATACCTCATGCTGAATAATCCTCATATCTTCATTCCATAACAAACAAACCAGACCCAACCAGGGCACATCTATTCATCTCGAATCCAGCGGTCTAGCATTACAAGAAGTCGACTCTAATGATGCGCTAATTATACAGAAACCTGTATCCAGTTAGAGGCTGATGCATTTTCTACGTTTTAGCCCATACAATGTTCGATCTGCTTGGTAAATATTGTTTCTTCAAAGACAAATTGCTGTATCACCTAGTTATAATAGGAATAGAATCCACAACATATTAGGTGCTCCCAGAAAACAAGTGCATATAAAATGAATAATAGTGGACCCAACACTCTACCTTGGGGTACCCCTGTACGTGAAACGAGGGCGTAACAAAATTACTACTCGAAGATTCTTCCTGTATTCGAACCCTGCACAAATACTGACGTTAATTTTCCATTCATCTCACGTAGAAAAGGTGCGACATGCCTAATTGATTAAGCCTAATTACACAGGCACATCCTTAATAAAATACCTCATGCTGAATAATCCTCATATCTTCATTCCATAACAAACAAACCAGACCCAACCAGGGCACATCTATTCATCTCGAATCCAGCGGTCTAGCATTACAAGAAGTTGACTCTAATGATGCGCTAATTATACAGAAACCTGTATCTGGCCATAGGCTGAGGCATTTTCCACGTTTAGTCCATACAATTTACGATTTGCTTGGCTTATATTGTTTCTTCAAAGACAAATTGCTGAATCCATATAATAGGAATATAATCCACAACATATTAGGTGATCGAAGAAAACAAGTGCATATAATATATAAAATGAATAATAGTGGACCAACACTCTACCTTGGGGTACCCCTGTACGTAAAACGAGGGCGTAACAAAATTACTACTCGAAGATTCTTCCTGTATTCGAACCCTGCATAAATACTGACGTTAATATTCCATTCATCTCACGTAGAAAAGGTGCGACATGCCTAATTGATTAAGCCTAATTACACAGGCACATCCTTAGTAAAATACCTCATGCTGAATAATCCTCATATCTTCATTCCATAACAAACAAACCAGACCCAACCAGGGCACATCTATTCATCTCGAATCCAGCGGTCTAGCATTACAAGAAGTCGACTCTAATGATGCGCTAATTATACAGAAACCTGTATCGGGCCAAAGGTTCTCAGTCAAAAGCAAATACCGCTAGAGCTGTTTGAACAGAAGATGGCTTATTTCCATCCAAAGCTCATTAGAGACACCCATTCGGAGGTGAAGTCTTCATATTAAACACGTTGACGTTCAGATCACGTTGTGCTATATTTGACAATGATTTTATCTCTTCTTGGGGGTGGGTTGGATAAAAATAGACGGTGAAGGCAGCGGCGACTCGTTGGAGGTAATTTTATCGGTGCCATTCAGATGTTTCGGTCATACCAATAATGGTAATCTATAAAACCATTGTTAAACACAGATACGAATATGAACCAGTGGAAGAATGTTATGTATTCTCAATAATAAAGTTCATTTTTGAAGGTGAAAGAGGGACTCGCGAAATAAAGTTCGTATTCACATCGAAAGATCCAGAATACGATCCCTGTACGAGTATTATACATTATTTTTTTTATTCGTTCAATTTTTATTGAAATATTTGAAATGGCCAACTGATCTTCCAGTCATCTGATCTACCTGCTTTATTGATTAGCCCTCAGATCAATAAAGAACATAAATAGGGCCTGTCAGATTCAATAATTCATATTTACCCGTCCTGTTTATAAAAATTAACCTAAATTTGGTTAGTCTTCTGATTTCAAACACTTAATAAGAAAATAACTATTTTGTATTTAGGTGCGTAAATGAGTGTTTTCATGGCACATAAGAGTGTCAATTTTTCGCCGAGACCACAGGTCGAGGACAAAAATTCACTCAAATGTGCCATGAAAACACGTTTTTATATGCACGAAATACGAACAACATTTTTTTCTCCAACCATCAAAAATGTTGACTCTTTTGTACTATTTTCAGGTGCAAAAGTCATAAATTCCCTTACCGTATAAAAATTTGCTCGTTGCTTAGCAACACTTTTAATCCTAGGATTAAAAACGCTACTTTTAATCCTTGGATTAAAAGTAAATGCATTTGAAGTCTACTTGACAATCACTGTCATGATTCTGTGTTCAAATTCATAACCAAATTATGAACGATTTTTCACTAAAACCAATTCTATTGTAATTTTGACTTGGTTGGAGAAAAAATAGTATATATTATTCGGATTAAAAGTGTCTATTTTAACTCGCAATTCTGCATTCGCTCGGCTGCGCCTCGCAACTGCAAATATTGCTCGTAAAAAAATATGCACTTTTAATCCTTATAATATAATATACTATTGTACAACTGTGAATGTGAATTAACATCGTCTGAAATATAATCATCAAAGATAATGCTTCCAATACAATATTTCTCTGCATCCAGATCCAGTGATCTTTCTGGTGTCGTTACGTTACTAAAGAAACTTACTTTTTTTAACGGTGAAAAAAGGTAATTCTTTTTTTAACGGTGAAAAAAAGTAATCATTTACGCATCCATAGTGATGAAGAAAAGTCAAGTTTTTTCGACAGTTGTACAAAAAAAAATCGGTTTTGACGTCAATGTAGTTCCACTTGAAAATGTCCACTTCCCAACTCGTTCCACGGGGAAAACGATCATGTTAACGAAGAAAACCTGAGAAAAACTGTCAGATATTCTTGAGAAAGAAGAGAAAATTGCTAGACTACGTCGAATTCGAAAGAACGATATTGTGAAATAAAAAAGGTAATTTTGATGTGAACATGTTTACACCTTCACACGATAATTTCAACTTCCTAACTTGTTTTCCAGGAAAAATTATCAGACTTTCTAGAGAATTCAATTCGAAGCGAAAATTTGTGACCTTCGTTGCAAATGAACTATGATATGATCTAATGAAGAAATTGAATGTTCGACTGAGATATAATGATAATTCGATTTTTTATCCCAATTTTTACGATAACACATTTCACTTGACAAATCTACCGAAGAAAAATAGAAAAAACTGTCAGGCATTCTAAAAAACTATCAAGCTACAATTCAAAGCCAAAAATGCAGACCCATGTCGTATGAACTTAGATGTCATGAAATAAAAATACAGTGGAACTTCCCTATAACGAAAGCGCTGAATCCACACAAAAAATTCGTAATAAAGAAATTTCGTTATACAGAAAATTTGTTTCAATAGTCGGCAATGTCGCGGTCGACTTCACTGATAAACTTAATTAATTATCATTCAAACTTAAGCACTTGCTTTTAGACATTTTCGCACAACTTTTCACACTAGCGTAATGGTTAGATTGAAACCAAACAGGCAGGGGTGTATTTAAAACTGTTTCAGAAGGATCTCTCTGCCCACCGTAATGATTTAGTTTAAGATCGGGATTCATCACGTTCGTCCGGAAAAATTTCGGAAAAAACCCACCCTTATACCAATACCCATTCAAAGAGTGATGTTCTTTGGATATTTAGTTATAGAGAGAAATAACTTCGTTTTAGAGGGTGTTTTTAACATGGAATTTGTATTTAAGTTGCAATGTCTTGTACGAAATTCATTATACAGAGAAATTCTTTTTACAGACGTTCGTTAAAGAGAAGTTCCGCTGTAGTTTATTTTTCTATGACGGGAAAAAAATTTGACATTTTATCTCTGTTGGAAGGTAACAAAATATAAAATTTCTGACGAAATTACTATTTTCCCTGTCAGAAAAGTGAGTGTATTGTACCTATATATCCGGGAAAAAAGTACTCACTTTTTTTCGGGTAAAAAAGTAATTTCGTGAAAAGGTATATTTCTTTCATTATTAAATGGTTCTTTTTCTGGTGGCAGAAAAAAATAGTGTATTATACACGGGAAAAATATTAGATTTTAGCTCTCGGTGTTTTGTCTCCTTACGCTTCACGTCGGAAGAGAACATAACCTCAAGCTAGAATCTTATACTTTTTTCCCTTGTGTAATGAATAACTATTATTATACAAGGGAGAAAAGTATTATATTTTAGATGGAGAGCTAAAATCTAATATTTTTTAGAATACACCATTTTTTCTGTCTCAGGAAAAAGGAAAAACGACGATTTAATAGTGAAAGAAACTTTTCAGGAAATTACTTTTTTCCTGGATATACACTCACTTTTTTCCGGGGAAAAAAGATATTTCGTGAAAAGTTATAACAGAGATAAAATGTCAAAATTTTTTCGCGTCACATAAAAAAATACTTTTGTACAACTGTCAAGAAACTGGACTTTTCTTCATCATTATAGGTAGATGATTAAATGATTACTTTTCTTCAACGTTAAAAAAAGTCTTTTTTTTCATAGAGATATGTTTTGGAAGCATTGTCTTTTATAATTATATTTCAGTCGTCGAAAATTCACATTCACAGTTGTACAAAAACAGTTGTTTGTATTTCGTGCGTATAAAATTCGTGTTTTTATGGCACATTCGAGTGAATTTTTGGCCTCAACTCATTTTACGCACTTAATACAAAAAAAAAACTATTTTGACATGAAGATAACGCACCACTTTAAATGTAAAATTTCAACGAGGAAAACGATCGTATTCACGACCGGTCCACACCAAAACCACCCCGATCACTTACCTCCACAAGCCTCCTTGAAATCATGACAACAATCCCCCAGTTTCAGACAAGCGTGATCACAGTAACAAGGCTTATCACTCAAATCCTCCAGGATGGAATTTAGGGGTGCCTTCTGCACCACGCAAGAACTATCCCTTCCCGGGCAACACAACTTGGAGTCCCTACAACTCCCGCAAAAAACATCCCCAAAACCCGCCACTAGGACCAGGAGGAAAACGCTGGAAAACTCCACGGACATGTCGAAGCGGAAAAGCGCCGGAAAATCAGTTCGGAAAATTCGCGACTTTCGCGGGAAACATGCAACGCTCGCGGTCCGGTTTTCTTTCGGTGGTTTTTCCGCGAGATTTTCCCGGTGGAAATCTGTTGAGTTGGGCGCGCTCACGCTTTCCGGTGACGGTAGAAAGCGCTCGGGAGAGACTGTTGAGAGAGAGTGCTGACGGTGAGGTGCAAAGAGCTTTTCGTGGACTCTGAAGCTCACTGGTTGATCTCGGGTTGGGTTTGGGATGCTGTAACTGGGAATCGTGGGTGTGGGGGTTTATTTCTATCGGATATAGGAGTTTGTTACTTTGTTATATCATTGTATGAATGAATACGTATACAATGATGATAGTCCATTAATATTGACTTTCTCTAGTACTAATTTCCACCAATCGGAAATGCGCAATTTTGAATTAAAAATGGTTTCTGTCAGCAGTTTTTTCGAGTTATCCCTATGAAAACTTTAACAGTTTTTTTTTGGAAAATGGATGAATATCATGTTAAATATATTTGATTTATTATTCATTTGAAATAAGGAAAATATATAATCCATGTATGGATCATAATAGCCGGTATCTATATAGAACATATGATTTGACAAGTTTCGTTCGTTATTGAAGAAATGTTTATTGTTATAAAATATAATACAGTGGAACTTCCTGTAACGAACGTCTGTATAACGAATTTCTCTGTATACCAAATTTCGTACAAGACATTGCACCTTGAATCCAAATTCCATGTTAAACACCTTCTAAAACGAAGTGAATTCTCTCTGTAACAAAATATTCAAAGAACATCACTCTTTGAATGATGGGTATTCGTAAGAAGGTACAAGGGTGTTTTTTTCCGAAAATTTTCCAGACGTACGTAATAAATCCCGTCCCTAAACTAAATCATTACGGCGGAAAGAGAAATCCTTCTCAAGAAGTTTTAAATACACCCTGGTTTCAATCTAACCATTACGCTAGTTTGTGCGAAAATGTCGTAAATGTGCTTAAGTTTGAATGATAACTTTAATTTATCAGTGAAGTCGACCGCGACATTGACAGTTGCAGGAACGTCCGTTAAAATTTAAAGGTCCATTAAACCCTTAATCCTCCATTAGTTCCTTGTAATAATGGAGGATTAAGAGTTTAATGGAGCTTTAAATTTTAACGGACGTTCCTGCAACTGACACATAGTGTCAGTTGCAGGAACGTCCGTTAAAATTTAAAGCTCCATTAAACTCTTAATCCTCCATTATTACAAGGAACTAATGGAGGATTAAGGGTTTAATGGACCTTTAAATTTTAACGGACGTTCCTGCAACTGAGCATATAGCAACAAATTTTCTGTATAACGAAATTTTATTATAACGAGTTTTTTTGCGGATTTAGCGATTTTGTTATAGGGTATTTGATGAATATAATATAATAGAATTAACATAAAACACTCTGCAGGTCGCTGACGGTAAGAAATAGAAAAAAATTGTATTCAAAGGACGCCCATTTGAACAGTCAATATTTTCCATACAAAAAAAGTACTCTTGGTCATAGTCGATCGTTTTGAGGAAAATCAACTATTATGTTGATAAACATAGTAAATATTTTGTAATAGATTTTTCTTAAACTTCTTTACTGAAGGTCAAAAAACTGACCATGTTTTCCAACATAAAAGTTGATTTTCTTCAAAAACGGTGTACTGTAGAGCGAATGACCAGAAGTCAATTTTTTCCATGGAAAGAATTAGCGGAGCGAATGGGCGTCCTAAAGACTTTTTTACTATTGGCGTAGAAGTTGGGGGTGAGAAACGACCACTAATCCTTTAAAACATTCAGAAATCAAAAATTGAGAAAAAATTCAGCAAAAAACATAGCTTATTCTGATTACAAAATGCTCACGAAAGCTTTTTTCTATACAGTAAAAGTTTCCGAAGATATTCGCAGAAAAACCAGACGCAACCAAAAAACTTTTAGATTAAGGCGCTCATTCAAAAGAAGAATGCCTTAACTGCTTCCACTACTTAGAATACATCGAAATCAATTCTGTTTGTCATGCAATAAATCAATTTTTTATTCGATAGCGTGAAACTCAATAAGCATATCCTAATAATTTATAATATAACGAAGGCCTGTGAGGATTTCAATAATTTTTCATTCTTAAGTTTTCACCATTGGCATTAATCTCCCTTTGAGAGGTCATGTTAACCAGAATCTAATCCAAATTTCTTTGGTGATAATTAAAGACCGGATTATATGCAACATAAAAATGTTGTCATATGCATGCAAATATGCATGAAAAATTGTTGAAATGCAATATTTAATAATGAATTTGGGGAATTCAAAAAGAAAAGTAATTTTAATTTCAAAATCACATATCAATAACTCTTAATAATAAAGTATTGAAATTTAATATAATTTAATGTTTTTGTAAACGTTTACAATTAAATATTGTTCCAAATGTTCGATTGGTAAATTTTGTCTTCAATCATTTTGAATATTTTCTATGTGGAAAAGGTTCGCTTCATATCCAAGGACGTAACTGGTGAGAACTTGGTACTGTTTTCCTTATAGTTTCAAAATATTCAGCTGTGTAGTGGCAAAGAGGACAGGGAAAATAAAATCCTTAATGAGATGCCGACGTTTCGACCTTTATTTCTGGTCTTTTTCAAGGCTGGAAACAGAACGACATTGAAAATATGGGGCGTAACATAGTGCCATAACATAAAGTAGTGTAGTTTAGTGGGTGTAGAAATAAAATACAATAATACAATAAAGTAATACAAAAACCTACTTAAAAACACATACATATTCATATGGATTATCCCTCATACTATTTATAGTTTCAGGTAAAACTTCTGCCGTCCCATTAATAAAACTCTCGATAAGAGACAAATCTTCGAAACTTGGATTTCCTTTCAATATCCTTTCAAACTTTTCTTGAAGTTTATTTGGAAATGCCAATGGCAACGTGGAGTTCATTTGGCGTATTTTACTCATTATTTGGATACTTTCGTAGCGCGCGGCTACTAATACTGCGTTCCGAAATGCGATAAAAGTGATTCGCAAATCTGACAAAAGTCACAATTATTAGTATTATTATTCAATAGACCTCATATTTTGTGGAATTTGGTCGGAATCAGCACTTTCATCGCATTTCAGAACGCAGGGAGGAAATGAAATATGTACCGAAAATATGCATCATAACTGGATCTCAGCTAAAATATGCAAATAGTGCCGAAAATGTCTTAAATATGCAAATGCATATGAAAATATGCAAACGCATGTAATCCGGTCTCTAGTGATAATATTAGATTAAAACATTTATTGAAATCTTCAGGTGCCTTCGTAATATGTTATATTTTCAGGATATGCTTATTGATTTTCAAGCTTTCGAATAAAAGTTAATTTATTGCAAAAAAAAGGGAACCTATTATCGATCTTTTTTTAAGCAGTTGACCATTCTTATGGCACTCCTCTATGTTAAGTACTAAAATCAGACACAACCAGATAACTTTTTAACACTTGTATTGTTCGAATATTTCGGCCCTTCACAAATCAAAATCTACACCACAAAAACCAGCGTAACAATACCAATTATTCCTGGAATTGTTCCCCAACAAACAATGACCCAAGGTACCACTATGAAGTACCTAGACCTATCGGTAACACCATAAATAAAAGAAACAACCCTGCCTTTGTCCAGCACGTCCTAAAAACAAACGACAAAATGTAAACGACCTCAAAACAACGCGGCGTCTCACAAAACCAGTTCTCGACATTTTTGCCAAAAGAATTTGCGGGAAGTGATTACGGCCTTAAAGCAGGCCATGAGTGGACAAAAGAACAAAAGAGTTGGTTGTCACCTACGCAGATATCCGATGACCCAAGCCGCCTTGTTCGGCTGTAAAAACTCAGGTGTAACACGGGTGAAGTCAGGTGCTTTTTTGTTTTTTTTGCTTATCTTCAAACTGGACCAGGGTCGGAGAAGGATTTTGGACAGAAGGGACGTGATTTAAAAGTTAAAATCACGATATTAATTTTTCTTTCATATAAACCTTTAACACCCTGTATCTTGCAAACAGTGCATTTTCGGACCTACATTTATGGAAACCTTTTTTCATAAAATGATATCAGAAATCACCCCTCTCATTTTTCGGTGTTATTCAGACACACATGTATATGTGGTTTCAACTTGACATTGCACGAATTCATTGAAAACTTTTAAGTGATCTCATTATCTCAACTAGATTTCATTTCAATCGAAAGTTTTATCATGAGAATATAAGAATTTTTCCGAAATTACGATCGAGTTTTCTATGGTTGTATTAACGCAACTCCCACAAATTTTTGCGTACTGCTTTAAATTAGTATTGAGCATTTTACTGTGAAATTTCAGTTTGATCGAATTGACAAATTTTGAATTATTCGAAAAAATGGATAATTCAGAAATAAATTAAATTGGTTCTGATTATAATTTCCTTATCAACTTGTGCCTTGAACATTCAGAATAAGAATATTCACCCTCAAAATAAATTTCACTCCAATCAGTCCAATCAGATGTTCTGTTGTGGAAATATGTATGGGGATTTTCTTTTCAGTCTTTCAATTGAACTTTTTATGGTTCTGTTAACATATTCAATCAGTTTTGATCTGTCTGATATATTGAGAAACTAAAATTTTGAATGGCAATTACTTATGGAAGTACGATTTTGCTGATTAACCAACTTAACCGCGGCATTTAGAAACCGAATTTACCTTGAAATTTTCAAGTTTCCATGACAATCCTTTCGAGTTATCGTGTTTACGGACGGACGGCTCTACGGACAGAATTGAATTTGACCTCGGATTCGTCATCAGGGAGTCAAAGATTATTATACGTCGAGATCATTTTCGTCTCAAAATTCGAAAATCTGAATTCTTTAAGCGCAGTGGATTTTCTCACAAAAGATACCTAGTTGAAACACTCAACGTTCGAGTTGAGATTCATGCTCAATATATCACATTCAGTTGAGTCAAAATTAAAACTATTAATTTAATCTTTGGATAGATGCACTTATGTTGTAAATCTTAAACAAAAAACTCTCGTAGTTTTTCAGTTTTTTCAAATCCACTGAAAACACCAAACATAATTTTCCTGAACAAATTCATATTTTTGAGCTTTCGTTTTACTTAAAAGAGTGCTATATCGTTTTCACCAAATGTCTGTAATTTTCTAATTTTGAGCCGAAAATGGTGTCAAACGATAGGGTTAGACTGCCTGATGACTAATTCGTGGTCAAATTCAATTCTGTCCCTACGGCCGTCCGTTAGCACAATAACTTTCGAAGGGATTTGAAATTTTCAGGGTGAGATCGGTTCCCAAAAGGCTCGGTTAAGTTCGTTAACTAAATCGTACAGGGTCATACAGACAAAACAAAACCCATCGAAATGAAATGTTGTGGCCATATGCAAGATTGTCATAGTAAGCTTCATGCAAAATTTTGTGACCATACTGTAAACAGAACCACAGAACATTCAATTGGAATATTGAAAAGGAGAAACTTCATAAATCCATAAAACAAATATCCGATTCGGCTGAAATGTATTTTATAAATAAAGATTGATACACTTAAGGTTCTTGCAGAATTTGTGGCCATTGTGTTAAAGGAACCATAGAAATTTCAATTGGAATATTGAAAGAAGAATCTTTATATTCCCATAACAAGATATATCATTCAGGTGAAACCCATTTTGTGAATGAAAAATGATATACTGAATATGCATGCAAAATTTCAAGAGGATCGCTTCATCAGAACCATAGAATTCAATTTTTTTAATTTATATTTTTACACATTTCATTTTCTGAATAATTTCCAGAATATAATCCCGATTGTGCCGAGATTCTGCACTTATATATTAATTGTATATTTTGTATCAATACCAAACCCCATATAAAATTTTGAGGTAATAGTTATTACTTCACCAAAGAACGCGCGCTCAAAAGCTCCTGCTCAGGGCTTTTCTTAATTTTTTTTTACTTCCTAGCCCCTTCGCTCTCTAATCAGTTCCGCCCCTGTTTCCCATCCTTTTGTTTTTTCTTATCTGGGAACTGGACCAGAGTCAGAGAGCTGTCCAGCATATTCGCTTGATTTAACTCGAGCAGTCTCTTCCGCTGTCTGCTCCGAGTATTGAAGATGCCTAAAGGCACCTGATGCGATGAAGATTCTTGATAGGGTTTGACAGGTGACAGGAACGGTTCTTTCGTGATAGAAGGATCTAGGGGTAACGAAAAAGGGATTAATTGTGTTTTCTCTATCTGATAGATAAGTGGATTTACGTAGGGTGCGTCTGGAAGATGCAAAATTTCAGGGGGATGATTATTTTTCTAGAGACGTTATTTAAACGTTGTTTTGCGTTTTTGTTACTGAAGTTCAATGATTTCCATTAAATCAGTCAGTTGGCTATGGAAGTTCGACATATTTTCTATTTGAAATGATTTCGAAGTGGATTTAAGTAAGGTGCGTCTGGAAGATGCAAAATTTTCTACGGACGTTTTTTAAACGTTGTTTTTCCGTTTTTGTTATTGGAGTTCAATGATTTTCAATCAGTCAGTTGGCTATGTATGTTCAATACATTTTTCTATTCGAAATGATTTCGAAGTGGATTTACGTAAGGTGCTTCTGGAAGATGCAAATTTCAGGAGAATGATTATTTTTATTGGGACGTTATTTAAACGTTGTTTTTGCGTTTTGTTACTGAAGCTCAATGATTTCCATTGAATCAGTCAGTTGGCTATGGAAGTTCGATACATTTTCTATTCGAAATGATTTCGAAGTGGATTTACGTAAGGTGCGTCTGGAAGATGCAAAATTTCAGGAGAATGATTATTTTTATTGGGACGTTATTTAAACGTTGTTTTTGCGTTTTGTTACTGAAGCTCAATGATTTCCATTGAATCAGTCAGTTGGCTATGGAAGTTCGATACATTTTCTATTCGAAATGATTTCGAAGTGGATTTACGTAAGGTGCTTCTGGAAGATGCAAAATTTCAGGAGAATGATTATTTTTATTGGGACGTTATTTAAACGTTGTTTTTGCGTTTTTGTTACTGAAGCTCAATGATTTCCATTGAATCAGTCAGTTGGCTATGGAAGTTCGATACATTTTCTATTCGAAATGATTTCGAAGTGGATTTACGTAAGGTGCGTCTGGAAGATGCAAAATTTCAGGCGAATGATTATTTTTGTAGGGACGTTATTTAAACGTTGTTTTTGCGTTTTTGTTACTGAAGTTCAATGATTTCCATTAAATCAGTCAGTTGGCTATGGAAGTTCGATACATTTTCTATTCGAAATGATTTCGAAGTGGATTTACGTAAGGTGCGTCTGGAAGATGCAAAATTTCAGGGGGATGATTATTTTTCTAGAGACGTTATTTAAACGTTGTCTTTGCGTTTTTGTTACTGAAGTTCAATGATTTCCATCAAATCAGTCAGTTGGCTATGGAAGTTCGATACATTTTTCTATTCGAAAAAATTTCGAAGTGGATTTATGTAAGGTGCGTCTGGAAGATGCAAAATTTCAGGTGATGATTATTTTTTTTTTAACGTTGTTTCTGCGTTTTTTTACTGAAATTCAATGATTTCCATCAAATCAGTCAGTAGTTAAGTCGTATCTGCTACCGGCGATTTCGAGAAAAACATTTTGAGCGATTCTCTCGAAATCCTTAGAAAATTCACTATTAGGTATAGTCCGTTCACGAAAGTTTGAGCGCATAGCTGGCGTTTGTTTATTTATCTGAAGTTGGCAGTATTTACAGTCATAAAGTAAAATAAGTCAACGTTGCCGAATGTACCCGGCCTCGTCCTACGAGCTTGCGAGTTATCAGAGAAGTATATGCAATATTGACAACATTGCGTATCAATCTGACAAGAAAATAAAAAAACATAACCTAAAATTTCAATATACACAGTGGAATATGCCAAATTTCCATGGCCAACCGACGGCTCAACCTTTCGTGAACAGAGTATAGGTTCGGATCTTCTACTATCAGCACAATAGTCTGTGGACTCAAAACAACATGTCACAAAAAGCAAACATGTGAGAACAGAAAAAATTGAATATAAAAAGTTCTAACACTGACCTTGATGCCAATGGAATTGATCCAACCCTATTCCCAGGATCCCAGGAGCTGGTCCAAAGTCACAAAAATTTATTTCGAACAAAATCACAATAATAGAGAGATTTCAAGCCAACTGATTCTGATATGTCAGGGCATTAACCTAAACTCCTATTACATAGTAATATTTTTTTTAATTCCCAACTCAAAAAAATCATAACGAATACAAATCACTTGAACGGGTGGCTTGAAACCTTGCTTATTTCAGAAAAACTCCGCGAAAATTAAACACGCGATATCTCAGTTAACTCGAAGTAATATTCTGATTGTCACTACAAATATCAATTAGTTCGCGAAACTCAAAAATTGACAACGGAGCGGTATAAAATACAAGTTCGATCTGTCGCTCGATCGAGTTTACCGAAGTGATGATTCATGTTTCGATGCAGTTTCCATATTTTCACCATCTGGTCGTGACAGATAACATTGATAACACAGAAAGACAGCGATCGAGAATCGCAAAAAACTTCTGTTCTACCCAAATGTCTGTAATTTTCGAATTTCAAGCCGGAACTGGCCTAAAACGATAGGGTTCAAGTGGTTCAACTCCCTGATGACGAATTCATGGTCAAATTAAATTCTGTCCGTGGGGCCGGCCATTAGCACGATAACGTTCGAAGGGATTGTCCTAGAAACTTGAGATTTTCGGGTTGAGTTCGAGTCCCAGATGTCTCGGTTGAGGTCGTTAACCAGTCAATACGTACAGGGTGTTCCCTAAAATTTGGCTGTTCCAAAATTTCGTTCCTCAATATCTCAGACAAAACGAAATTTATCGAAATGAAATTTTGCGGTCACGTGCAAGATGCTCATAATAAGCCTCATGCAAAATTTTGTGGCCAAGTTTAAGATACTTATAAACTGAACGTGATACGCTTAGGAGATTTTTTGAACTAACAATCATTTTTGAAACGAAAAATTTTTTTTTCGTGTGGGGCACCTATCGTTTTTATGAAGGTAAATAAAAACAATTAATTTAAAATACATTATGTGGTAGAGATGTTACATAAGATGTTTTATTTTTCTACATTAAAACGTCAGGTGCCCCACACGAAAAAAAGGCAGAAGAGATTTTTTGCCACAAATCGAAAGAATTCAAAAGTGATTGTCAGTTAAAATCACTCAGTAGCGTACCACTTTTTCAGGTGGGTAAACTTTAACACCCTTTTTCTTAGAAACAATGCATTTCCGGGCCTACACTTATGGGAACTTTCTTTCAGGAAATGATCTGAGGAATCACCACCCTAATTCTTTCACGACAATTTAGAAACACCCTAAATAACATATCAACCATTTTAGGTATTATTTTATTATTTTCTTATAGTTGATTTTTGAAATTTAGAATGCCTTTAGTACAATTTTCTCACAATATCACAATATTTGAGTAACAATACAGGGTGTCTCATTTAAAAGTGTCCATCCTCAGTAACTCAACAACGAATCAAAATTTGTGAAAACGCGATTTTTATGACAGGGGGACATGATACAGAGCATGTTTCTACTAGCAACCCCCTGAAGAGGGTTGTATTGTAACTCCGTCAGGAATTTGAGTAGGGAACGTAGGTAGTTTTGTGGCACAAAAGTATGCATGGATTCAAATTTGTATGAAGCTGCAGTTTATGTTCTACAAAGTGAATATTCACAAAAGTTACTGGATGTTTGTATGGAATTATTGTACCGATAAAAGTGAATGAAACACTTTATAGAACACAAACTGCAGGTTTAGACAACTTTGAATCCATGTACCTTTTGTGCTACAAACTACCAGTTTCCCTATTCAAATTCCTGATTAAGTTACAAACCTCTCCAAGCCCCAGAGGGTTGCTAGTAGAAACAAGCTCTGTATCCCAGATCATGCCCCCCCTGTCATCAAAAATCGATCATTTTTGTTCACATTTTGACGTAAATAAACTATCCACCGCGAGTTTTACTTGGATTATAGCATTGGCGCACCGAGGGGGGCTGTCGGGCTGCAGCCTACCCCGAGCTGTGACAAAAATATTTCTATTACTTATGAAGGTTTTCGCTTGTGGAGCATTTTTTAAATTATATAACTTACAAAAACCTGATTACTCTTGAGCAGCCTCCCCGAATAAAATTTCTGGGTGGGCCACTGGTTTGTAGTGGATTTACATACAACCCTCTACTCTTCATAACCTCACTGCTACTTCAACGGAGTTACGAACCGTTGAAGAAAGTAGAAACGTCTTTAGAGGATACCCTCCAAAGATACATGGTCTGAGTGTTTTCACAAATTCTGCTTCATTTTTGAGTTATTGAGGGAGGGTGAACTCTTTTCTATGAGACACCCTCTATGTTTGGTTTGAATATTTTCAAAATACGTATACTACGTATTTTGTGTTGCGGATAATGTATGAATGTTTTAGATCGCTGAATAATAACAAATGTTTATTAATTTGAGATTTGGATAGTAGATAGAATGATGGATATAATAAGATATAGAAACGTTATTATTTTTCATTTGATATTGAATTCAAAATTTAATAAAATGCAGTGAAATTAGGGGAGGCCCGGCCTCCTCTGCCTCCTCTGAGGAGCCGCCACTGCACGTATCGCGGTCCAAATATTTGCCGATGCTTGATTTTTGGATCGACGGTCCATCGGTTGTCGTGCCATATCGACTGTGTGTGGGGATTTCGTCGAGAATTGGCGGTTATTTGCCATTAGGGTAGTATAAGTCTCGTTTCTTTTTTCTTTTTTACTCAGAACCAAAACTGCGGCCGCCACTGCTAAGAGATGTTTCATCTTCATGACGTGCTAAATCGCGAACGACAGCAAAATAACTGTCCGAATTTACCGAAGTGTGTGGGCAAAACGGTTCGGCGATACGACTCGGCGGTTCGAATAGCGGCGGGGAAAACGGATGAAAAATAACGATGTCTATGGCCGGCTTTAAGAACACCAACTTCTCCCAACCACGTGCGCCATAACCAACAACAGACACTGACCTAACCCATCTCGAAGCTGTAGTTGACACAGAAGAAGAACAACAAACCATGAAAGGTCGATACTTTCATTACTTTCACTTTACCACAGCCCGAAATTTGGAACCGCTGTGTCAAAATGCTGCACCTCCAAGCATCGATCTTCTTCAAGACGTGGCGACACTCTCCAGAACCTCAAAGAGGCAGTTGACGTAAGAATCAATCAACTAAGTGTATATCCTACTCCTATTTGTCCCTAGGGATGTATCGATTTTCCCCTATGTCTAAGGATAAGTAGCAATAGAACTAATTTTGTTGGATTTGCTCCAATCTTCTTCGTACACCAGAAAGGAATCCGGAAGAAAAAAGGGACAATAGAACGTTTGGGAAGGTTAATGAGCGTTGCGCACGCGCATAAAACTCGACATTATATACGCCAGTTGCCCAGTTGTGGTCTTCTCCCATGGTAGGTATGTATAAATGATGAACTTTTTACATTAACGATTCCTCTATTCCCTTTTACGTGAATTGGTTAACGTACGGACGGATATCTGAATGATTCAACTTCGGACTTGTTAGAGTTATTCAACGTTTCGAAGGTTTGTGCGAACATAACCTCACTTTCTCTAATCGGGTATGGAAAACTTCCAGGTAGACTTCAAATGTCTGTGTGGGATGATAGACCAACGATATTCTAGAATATCTTTGTGATAGACTAAAAACACCATAAAAACGGTACCTCATAAAATATGGATTCAAGAAAAAATACTAATAATAAAAATTTAAGGTCAAAGATGAAACTAATCTTGGAAACAAAAACAACAATTTCCAGAAATGGAAGATAGAAACGTTATAAATCAGATTTGTTGATGATTATTCGCTTTAAGATTGCGAATATTGAATATAAGTATTCAAGTTGTTTTAATCTAGAATAAATTTTATCCGTTGACCTTGAAATTAAATTTAGTAATACGGTGTACATGTGTTGAGAGTTTTGCGCTCACATTTTGATTTTGATTTCGTTGATTTGTTTGGAATCTTCCACAACTTCTTTGGCGGAATATAAATCACAGTTTTCGTGCGCTTGTTCTTAGGTGGACAGCGTGCTATCATTTAGCTCAATAGCTTATATCGAATTTTGGACAAGGAGCGGTCGTTTAGACTCATGATGAAGAATCCGTGGCAATAACAATTTTCTTAGGCCTTGCACACGATAACTCTCGAACAGATTAAGTTAGGGTACACAAAATATAGGCGGTTTACGGATACTTACTCAGGGTAGGTAACTAACTCGATCCATTGGGTCACGTGACGGATCTACTCGGATCACGGACCCGGGTTCTAAGTTTACGAACACATCAGGTTTAGGATTTGAAGTGGCAGTCGTATCAATAACATGACCAATATATTATGGATTTATTTTTTCAGTAACAGTTTATTTTCGGATTGTCTCTATCTTTGCTTGCATTTATTGACTTTTGTAAAATATTTCTTATGATTTCTGGTGTGTCCTTCCATGTTTAATGTTATTTTTGAGTAAGAGAAGTAGAGAATTTATTTTTCCAGTTCCAGTTTAGTTACTGATTGTTTCTAGCTTTGCTTGGATTTATTGGTTTCTGTAAAATCTTTCTTATAATTTCTGGTGTGCCCTCGCATGTTTCAATGTTATCTCTGAGTACCTAACTTTAAGAAGGCTTCAACTTCAACACAGAAAGATCTGCATACAAAGTTATGAAGAAGATGTTTCACATAACTTTCTCGGTTCATGGAACCTCACATTTTACACTGCGCCAAATTCTCTTCTATTTCCATAATTTTCAGGAATAGAATATATGAAATTACTAAGAAAAGAGTAGAAGACTTATTCCCGCCTTTTCCAAATACGAAATGGAACTGCAGTGCGCATGCGGTGACTCTACGACCCTGCTCTCGTATAGGGTTACGATAAATCAACCTGGGTCAGTGATCGAGTTAATAGCACCGTACTTTCGTAACACGGGTTGGATGTTCAAGTTAGGTAAACGAATGCGTAGGTTAGGGATCGAGTTAACCCGAGTAATTTTCCGAAAAGGCCTTTAAGGTTGGTGTGTCCGTATAATGCCGCAGATGAGTTTTGTTAACGGGCCAAATCGGTCCAACAGTTTGGGGAGTTTTCCAAAACGACACATCTGATCATTTCAGAATTGTTATTTGAAGGAAATAATGAAGCGTAAACTTCGTGAGGAACTTGCGCGTCATCAGAAATTAAAAACAATGTTCTTGGATAATAATTTGCATCCAGTCAGTAATAGCAGTATTTATAACAATAACATAAAGAAAGAAAGAAATAATTCAAAATATATATATGATTTCAGTAAATCACACACAAAAATCCAAAAATGGTGTATGAAATTATTCAAATCAATTTATTTCTAAAAAACATCATATACAATTAATCATGCTTCTAAACGCTTGTTCATATCAGAAAAACAATCATCAAAATTGGAAAATCCTTAGGAATGAATTAATCTCTGTCCTTTAATGATCTGAGAATGAAATTCAATTTTCCTATTCAAGTCTTGAACTTCCCTCGAAAATTTTCACGTTTTGTTATTGTCTCTGTCAAAAGTTCATGGTTCACGATCGGTCGTTATAACGAATACATTCCAGAAAGGAAAATATTAAATAATAGGAAGAATAACCTCATAAAACTAATTTATATTTCAATAGAAATACGTGTGATGATAAGATAATCGATTTCAGTCTTTGCTCTAATTAAAAATTAATAAAAATATCCGGTTCCTCAAGTGTAACATCTACATCAACATTATTTGATTGCTCCAAGCTGAATTCATTGAAAAATTCCAACACGGAGCTGAATTTCGCTCTTGGATTTAAAAGTATGCAACGAACGGTGCCATGAGGCATTCCACAACACAACAGCCAATCAAAACTATCGTGTAAAATACGCATAAAAATCCTGGGATTTTCGGTCTGTTCTAGTGATATTCAGAAATGTCATGTTATGGCAGCACTGACGCCGTTGAAGGTTTAAAGCATCAGCTGTCAAATATGACGCTAGGAAAATGTTTCGTTTATTTTGAAATTTGCCGGTTTTTGTTTAGTTTTATCATGTAAATAGTCCGCATTTGTGTTATTGTGCACGTTTTATTTATTCGCATTAAATAATTATCCTAACTTAGATATTATAACACTGCCAATTCGCCCAAAATGAAAATAATCGGTATAATCTAGGTTATAATTTTGAAAACATTGCCTTGAAAGAATTATTTTCACTGTTATTTTATTATAAACAGAACAAGGAATACTTAAAATTTCATAATGGAGTGTGAGGGAATGTGGACGATCCGATGGAAATTGATGATACAGTACCAGATACTCAAATAATTGAAAAAAGTAAAGAGAAAAGTAATATGATGAAAACACTTTGGATGTAGTTGTCCTAGATGACGACGACGATGAAATGGAGCAGCAGCTAAAAAAACTAATGGTTCAGTGGATGCTGTAATAAATCTAGTGCCAGAAAAA
>CM024242.1:96450250-96510037 GCA_013421045.1 Propylea japonica
ATTATTTTGCAGCTAAGAAAGTCCACAAGGCAGATATTTCATTGTCCAGCTATGAAGAAACAAGTAAATGTAGGGTATGTTGACCGATCTTAAGGTGCATTTCGAAGGGGTTGAAGCAAAATTGAATGCTTACGTTTTGGCAGGTAACGGGAAAAATTTAATAGGAAGGCAATGGCTTCAAGCCTTGTGTATGTGGCCGATAACTTTTAAACCCACCCCAGTTTGCGTTGAATTGCTTGATGGATCATAACAGTATTATTTCACATTTTAAATCAAAATATCCCCAATTGTTCGACAACAGTCCAGGTAAATATAAAGGTAAATCTATTAAACTAACTTTCAAAAAAGATTATCAACCAATTCAATGTAAACCTTATCATGTCCCTTTCGCTTTAAAAGACAAGTAGATGCTGAGATCAATCGCTTAGTAAGAATAGGTAATTTGGAACAAGTTGAGGTGAGTGAATGGGCTACTCCAGTAGTTCCTGTGGTGAAAGGAGAAGGAGTTCGTTTATGCGGAAATTTTAAATTAACAGTGGAATCCTCAAATAATGGTTAAAAGATATCCATTACCCATAAAGAAAAAGTGGTTTCAGACATTACAGGTTGGAAACAAATGGTCCCAAATTGATTTAAAACATGCATTTATGCAATTTGAAGTTGCTGAAGATTGTAGAGATCCATTGACAATAATCACACAAAAGGTTTATTCAGGTACAAAAAATTGCCAGAGGTGTAGCCTCTAGCCCAGCAGAATGTCAATATATTGTTACTGATATTTTGAAAGGTATCCGAATATTGAAATTTACATAGATAATATTTATTGCACAGGAAAGAATGATTCAATCAGACATCTCGATAATTTAGAAAAAATATTTTATAAGTTGAATGAAGCAGGACTTAAAGTAAACGAATCAAAATGTGAATTTTTCAGATCTGAAATAGAGATATTAGGATTCAAATTGGACAAAAAAGGTATATCACCATCTCCTAGTAGAATTCATTCAATTGTGAATATGCCTTCTCCAAAAACTAAAAAAGAACTTCAAGCATTTTAGGTTTAGTAAATTTTACGAGTCATTTTTGTATAAGCGAGCTGATGAACTAAAGGTGTTGTACGATGTTTTGAAAGCAAGCAAATTTTATTGGAATTCTAATTGTGATGAAGCAGTAAATTGGGTAAAGAAAGAATTAGCATCGGATAAAGTTTTGGTTCCATATCAGCAAGATATTACTTTAGTATTGGCTACAGACGCAAGTTATTCAGGGTTGTCAGCTATTTTGTCTCACAGATTTACAGATGGTACAGAGAGACCAATTGCCTTTGCTTCTAATTAATACCTCATAATGAATTGCATAGGTCTATTCTAGATAAAGAGGCAGCAGCTATAATTTTCGGGTTTAGAAAATTTTATCATTATATTGTTGGTAATGAAATTATTCTTAAAACTGATAATCAACCTTTGAAGTATATATTTGGCAATTCGAAAAAATTGAATGTTACAGTTCAGAAGGGTTATTAAGATGGATATATTTTTTATCGGGTTTCAAATACAAAATTGAATTGATTTCATCATCTAAAAACAGTAATTGTGATGCACTTTCCAGGTTAGCAGTACGGGATAAGATGGCTGTGTTTGATTCTGAATTAAATGTTTGAACTTTATTGGAAATGAAAGTAATTTGATTGATCTAAATTTGATTAAGCAAGAAACAAAAAAGATAAGGTTTTATGTGATGTAAAAGAAAATTAATGTTTGGATGGGTAGAAAATTCGAATGATATTTCTTTGGAAGAGAAAATGTATTTCAATAAGAAAACAGAATTAAGTATTGAGAATGAATGTCTTGTTCGAGGATCTAGATTAATAATACCAAAAGTATTGCGAAAAACTTTATTGAAATCACTTCACCAGTCTCATTTGGTATTGTTAGAATGAAACAAGTAGCTCGTTCGTTTTTTTTGGTGGCCGGGTTTGGACGATGATATAGAAAAATTGGCAAATAGTTGTGAGTTATGTGTGAAAAATAGAAAACAAAATAACAAAATTAGTACTTTTCAATGGCCATTTCCATCTAACCCATGGTCCAGGTTACACACTGATTTTTTAGGACCTATTCAAGGAAATATTTTTTAGTCATAGTTGATGCACATAGTAAATGGCCTGAAGCTATAAATATGAAAAATAACACCTCAGCTAGTAAATTGATTGAAGTTTTTGATTCTATTTTTTCGAGGTTTTGGATTATGTGATCATTTAGTCTCAGACAATGGTCCACAATTTGCAAGTGAAGAGTTTAATGAATTTTTGAAATCGTTAGGTATACGGCACACATATTCTCCACCCTATCACCCAGCAACTAATGGAGCAGCAGAAAATTTGTTGGGTACATTAAAAATAAGGTTTTAAAATTACAGGAGAGGGTAAGTCATTAAATTTCGCAGTGAATTCATTTCTGTTTGATTATCGTACAACGAAGCATTCTACAACGGGAAAGTCACCATCAGATATTATTTTCAAAAGAGAGATTAAAACGAGGTTTCATCTTTTGAGAGAAAATTTGGTCAGTGAAACATCTTTTAAACAATTCAAAATGTCAGATAGAAGTAAAATAAGTAAAATTGATTTCAAGTTGGGAGACGTTTTTTGTAGATGTTTACAATAATAATAAGAGGTACCGAGTTCAAGCAAAAATCGTTGAAAATTATCACCAGTTACATTTAACTTGTTATGTGATGGAGGACGAATTATAAAAAGACATGTTAATCAAATGTTGAAATTTTTAAATATGACAATGATAAAAATAAAGATTTGAAAGATGATATAAGTATAAGGAGATCTGAACGTTTGAAAAATTTAAATAAATGAAATTAAGATCCAGAATTTATGTTTATATGTATATTGTAATTAATTCTATATTGCATAATAATTGTATAGTAATGATTGATTATAATTATATTGTATAATAGTGATAATTAATTAATTCTATTATATTACAAACAATAAATTTATGATTGTAAATTATTATACTAGAATCATATTGTTAAATTTATTTTGATCGTGTGATATTTTTGGGAAAAAATAACAGAAAAACAAAAATATAAAAAATTTGAAAAATTTAAATATTTGAATTCTTAGATTAGGATATTATTGTAATTTTTGATTGAATCAAATTGTACTTATTTAAATGGGGAAGATTGTAATATATGATATGCGCATGATTCAAATATTGACTAGGTATTAGGTTCAAACATATGTATATTCATAATAGTCTTGAGATGGTATTCGAAATAAAATGTATTCGGAAGCAAATAAGAATTAAAAACGAATTAATTTGGATAATTAAATCTGTACATAAGTTCATGTTGTTTTACTATGGACATGACAATATTAATATTCGTTGCCAGGCAACGGTAGTTCGTAGTTCATAGAGTTTGACTACTGGCTAAATTAATTCACTGAATTAAAATACCAGTCCAGCTCTATGAACTACGAACTACTGTTGCCTGGCAACGAATATTAATATCCTTAGAGCAATGCCATTTCCCTATTTAATACCTACGTCGTTTAGAGTCCCAACTAAGTTTCACTGATTTTTTTTCTTATAAATTCATACCTATAGAATGTTTAAACATGCCAATAATTTAATTGTTTTGATTCTAGAACCCAAAACAATTTATTTTCAATATTTCAGAGGTCTGAACGCAACATTTGAATGACTGTAGTAACGAACCGTTCGATATTTCACAATTCTGTTTTCATATTCGTGATTGAATAATTCAAGAAGTACAATTGTACAAAATTTCCTCCATTTCGAGTGAAATTTTTTCCATCGCTGTAGACATGTAAAAATTGTGTTCGATTTTTGAAAAAATTTTTTCACAGAAATTCTAAGAAAATTATGTTCATTCAGAAAATAAAAGTCAATTTGACAACCGCAAAAAAAAAAATTTGGAACATTGCAGGTCTTCCGCCATTTTGTAAATTTATTTTCGGCGTTCGTCAACTTTTCTGAATAGAGGACCCAAAAATATGAGATTTGACCCAAATACCATTACACCAAGTGTTCTACATAACTGACCACACTCATAAGAATCTTGCTCAAAATGACGTTTGACACCCTGTATCTCGCTTATGCTTCGAAAAACGGGATATATTGTATAAGGCAAAAATGATTCTCCCGACGTCCTCTACACGAAAATATATGTTTGTACAGTTTATGATGAAACACCCTGTACATATATTCGGGTTAATCGGGAAGCTGAAAAAAGCGAAATTTCACTCTGGTTTGGGTTTTTGGGTTTGTGTCGTTCGTGTTAACACGTTTTGCTGGTGGGTTTGTTCCTTAGTAGTGTTTGTGAATTATTTCCACAAGAATTTTCACTTTGTAGGCTTCTAGAAAGATGAAAAGCATAATAAAAAACCCGTCTATTTCGAGTAAAAGCAAATAATTTTAAGGTTGAAAAGTTCGTTCGTTACCTGCGTATAAATTGATCGGTACACATGTGTCTTGTAGGACGCGTGGAGCACAACTTGGTAATACCGAGTCATGTGGCGTGATCTAGATGGCGTTTTGAAACCACGTGCTTTAGGTTGAACTTGTATAGTTTTCGAAAAATTCGCTTGTTATACTTACCCCTGTTAATTGTAGCCCCGGTCTCCCTACATTGACTTCGGTTATGCTACCGAAGGCGAATGCCTTTAGCAGAACAATGAGTCCTTCTCAAATTCCCAAAATAGATACAGTACTTGTGATTATGCAAATTTTTGAATACAACAGAACCATTCCTATGAGTATAAATTATGTACAAATCATTGAGTTTAAAAATATTTTTAAACTCAATGGTACAATTCAAAAAAGTATAAGACCTATTTCAAATCTTGTGACTATAGTGCGGTAGAAAATCGAATCGGAGGTTTCAAAATGAGAGTAACTGGCCTTTTGCAGTGTAACTCTAATCGAATTATTTTTTGGCACTGTTAATAATTCATATTCCGATAGGCTTTAGTGACAACTGGTTGAAGCGACTTGAAAAACTTATCTGAGGGCAATTACCACACAATAAAACGCTAGAATCATTGTAGCATTAATACCGAAGGATTTTTAAGTGAAGATAAAATTAAAATTGTCAGTATAATAGCCATAATAAGATGAAGAATTGTATTGGATTCAAAAATCCAAATTACCAGTGATGATTTTTTTAAAATGATAAGTAGGCAGCTGACAGAAAAGTTTATAAGATTAATATTTTTTTTGATGTGCCTCATCACTTTATTCTGTTACAAGCCGCCACTGAATGATAGCACGTCCTATGAACAATTAAACAGATAACCACTATGAGTTTAATAACCTGTTTATTCCAAATTTGATGAATATATTTATACTAACTTCTCACATAGCACTCAAGGAACAGAAACAGCCTGTAACAAACTTCATTTCCGAATATTAATGATGAACAAACAAAAATGATATGATGCATCCATAAATGGTTAAATAATTGACCGGAAACTATTCTGAAATATAGATGCTATCATCATTAACTGATTAACTCTGCATGAGTAACCTTTATTTCTTCTTTATGTCAGTCCATTCATTGTTCTGCTCATTCAATGCAAATTCAAATAATATTGACGCACTACATTATACCATTGAGTATTCATCTAGGCTGTATATTCAAACTCAACGATTATACTAAGGTCTGAATTTGACAAGTTAAAAACTGAATTCGACAGAACAAACACTTCTAAAAAATATCAACAACCTTGACTATTTTGCTCAGATTTTTTTCACGGTTAATAACACCTACTTAAGTTAAAAACGTATATAATGTCTCAGGAGAACTAGATACAGGATGGTTGGTAATCCGACGTGATTCTTCGAAGGGGATGATATACATTTGCAGCAAAATGCGTCTATACAGGTTGTCTACTTTTAAAGTGGCCAAACTTCAAAGGGAGGATTATACGACTGATTCGCAGCAAAAAATGTCGTATAACACATGGTCGAAATATTAACGGTTATTCTTCAATTTAACATTTCTTGGTTTCAAGAAAAATTTCGATATTTTTCAATAAAATGATCATTCTTCAGTTTTCTTTGTAGTCTCATCAAATTTGACCAAATATTCGGAAATGGCATTAAATTTGCTACAAACTGAAGGAGTCTGTGTCCAGAGTAAACTTTTTATTTTTAAAGTTAACGAAATTAGTCCTTTTTTTCCAATGTTTTTTTCGATGGAATATTAATAATTATACCCACGTTTTCTTTTCAGTTAAATTACCTCATTTAGTATATAGTTCGTTCATGAAAGGTTGAGCACATAGTAGGCGTTTCTTTATTTATCTGAAGTTGGCATTATTTGCTGTCATAACGTAAAATTAAGTCAACGTTGCCGAATGTGCCCGGCCTCGTCCGACGAACTTGCGAGTTGTCAGACAACTCTATGCAATATTGACAACATTGCGTATCAATCTGACAAGAAAATAAAGAACATAACCTTAAATTTTAATATACACAGTGGAATATGCCAAATTTCCATGGCCAACCGACGGCTCAACCTTTCGTGAATGGACTATACTTTCGAATGACATATTAACTTTTGTGCTAGCTACTTATCCTCCGCCATAATATCATGACTAACATTCCGAACCTAAATTTGCTCTCTTTTGAAGCTCTTCGTTATTGAATTTTGATGTTATTTTATGAAAATCATTAATCATCATTGGAATCGAAATAATAGCGAAAGCATGTTTTCTTACTGAATCTAAAACTCTGCAGAGTTCATAGCGTTTCTGACGCTTTTCTGCACAACACAATTTTATTCTGTCGATGAGATCCTTCCGAGTCTGAAAGCGAATTAGATATACATACTTTCTCTTTCAAAGTATACTAGACATAAAAATCCAAAGGCGTAAGGTCAGAGCCTCCTCGGTGGCCATCTGACCCATGATATAAGAAACATATTATTTCATTTTACCCCTCAAATCAGAAATAAGTTTTCTGTCGAACAAAGCGCTTGTTTTTTTCTAGTTTCGAATTGCGTTAAAATTTTCATGCCTTCCCAAAATTTTTAACCTGAACGAAATTCTTTCAAACGAGCGGACGTCTCGCCGGACTATCGCAACTGCCTATTATTCAAAAATTTATCATTATTAAGTCGAATATTTATCTTCAGGGTCAATTACAATATAAATCTAAGTATATTTCCCTCAATCACCTCGTTTCCATTCTTTTATTCTTTTTAAACATCAAAAATGAGTGCATCTCAGAGAAATTCCTAACTAAATGCCTGGCTTTGCTCCCCACATGACGTCACAATTAGAGAGAGAGGCGTAGCTCTATATCTCTCCCAGATGCGATTACTACTATTATGTGCTGGGCAGCCATTCATTTGAAACCAGATATTTTGTTTTTTAGACAAGTGCATTTCATTCAATATGTCTATCAATCTGGTTTGGATTAATCTAATGAATTCTTCAGCATTTAAGTGAGCAGAAAGTATAATTGGTCCGAAACGTTCTCCTCTCATGACTGCCAACCTCACGTTGTTAAATATCATGTTTGAAATGATGAAATAATAGACGCATGAGAGTTTTCTTTTTGTCATACATGGTTATTTCGTAAATTAATCACACCTGATTTCGTGAAAGTGACCTTATCAGTACATAATATCCTATGGCCCCATACTCTCCTAAATTATTCTAGTACCACCTACAAATTGTCTGAACTCAGCATCTACAGATAACGGACGAATTGATGATTTCCATAAAATTACATTAAGATTCAATCTCGAAGAGCTTCAAAACAGAGGCAATTTAGGTTTGGTTTTTTAGATTTTTTCGTTGTTGAGTTAGCAATGATAATATGGCAGAGTATGAACAGCTAGCATAAAAGTCGATATGTCATTCGAAAGTACACTAAATGAGGTATTCTTCTCTAAAAAGAAAACGTGTGTATAATTATTAATATTTCATCGAAAAAACTATTTAAAAAAACTGACTAATTTTGTTAACCAAGATGCAGCAACAGTATCGTGACATTCATCTCCTAACTAGGCTCGCAATAAGAGTTTTTTTATGCACACAGACTCTCTCATCTTGTAGCAAATTCATTGTCCTTTTCGAATACAGTAGAACTCCAATTATCCGAATTAATTGGGACCGGGATCCATTCGGATAATCGGAGTTTTTGAAAAAAATTGCCATTAGAGAGAAAAAAGCTACGTTTTGATATTGCACTATTTTTTTATTGAATTAAATGAAAGAAACATGATATTTTCACATATTTTAAATATAAATAAAATGTACTCATGTGCAAGTTTAGAAATATAAATCATTGTTTTTCAAACATCTCTGTCAATGTAAGCTGTTTTTTGGACGAATTTTTTTCTGAAAGTGATTCGGATAATCGGCGATTCGGATAGTCGGAGTTCGGATAATTGGAGTTCTACTGTATGTGGTCAAATTTGATGAGACTACAAGGAATACAACGTAACTCATTGGAAAATGAGAAAGTGCAGAGTGGAAAGTTGCAAAGTATTCGGTCCAATCTCGGGTCCAATAGACCCCAGATCTAAATACTAAGTGTCAGATTTATATGTATAATCAACTTTTCAAAGGATCTGGCTTCAATTAATAACAAGTCCTGCTAGGAAGCAAATCATATTTATCAAAACTCAAACATCAATTAGGAAAATTCAGGAAAACAGTCCGTCAATGTTTTCATATATTTGCATTCTTTGATAGGTGGAGCATCCATGGCACATTGTTGTATTTTCAGTATCACTTCGTCTTCTAACTTCAAAGAGAGCAAAAAAGACTCCAGATTTTCCGGTTTCATCTTCTTGTTTTCGTCAAAAGAACCATCTCTTTCATTGACACATTTCAGAAAACACAGCATGTCATCTGAAGGATTCTGTAAACTTGTCTCGACATTGTCTATATCTTCTGAGGTTATGTTATTATCTTTAGCACATGAATTAATTATCGATAGTATTAATGCTTCGTCTATGTGGGTCACCTGAAATTAAAAAATTTCAGCGAAACTTGAATTTAAATACTTACGTTGATGTTCAAAAATCATTGACATTATAATCAATGTTTTCATCCATGTTTTTTTAGTTTTTTAATTTTTAATTTTTTTTTGATTGATGGAATTTCAACATTTCAGATTCATATGGAAATCCTACCTGATATTTGTTTTATTTATACAGGGTGTCTAGGCGATTGCAGTCAATAAAATTTTTCAAGATTCCTCAGACCTATTGCCGTTGTACAATGCTATTGCTATCCAAAATACACCATGTATATCATCCTATTTTTTGTAGTTCTCAAGTTATGATTTTTTGAGTGTTTTTTAAATGTTTTTTGCAAACTACGTTTGAAAAATTTATATCTCCTTATGCAGTGAGTATTTTGCTGTTTTCATTTTTTTAGCATGGTCGTCCTGAATGTTGTTTCGATAAAAAAAATTATTCAGCTTCCTGAAGTCTCTGCAACTTACCCAAAAAAATCACTTAAGCTAGAACTTGTTTTTTTAGCTTTCAGCTAAGTTTAAAAACTTCGCGTAGTCCTGAACTACGAAAGTCATAAGAAAAGAAAGGTACTTGATCGGACTTCTACGTTAAAGCTGAAGCATTCCTTACTTCTTTAACATTGGTACTCAAAAATAACATTGAACATGCGAGAGCATACCAGAAATTATAAGAAATATTTCACAAAAGCAATCCGAAAATAAACTGGGACTGAAAAATAAATTGACGCGAAGCGGAGGGAGACAAAAAGCCGAGAGCTAAAATCTAATATTTTTCCCGTGTATAATACACTATTTTTTTCTGTGACAGGAAAAACGACCATTCAATAGTGAAAGAAATATAACTGTTCACGAAATTACTTTTTTTCCCGGCTACATAGAGAATCCTTTTTTTGACAGAGAAAAAGTAATTTCGTAAAAAGTCATATTTTGTGACCTGTCAAGAGATATAAAATGTCACATTTTTTTCCCGTCACAGAAAAAAAACTGTTTTTCGTCTTGAATTTTCAGCTATTTCTTTTCGCTTCACGCCAAAAAGATGAAATTTTCAGGAACTATTATTTAAACCATGTTTTAGATTTTACTACCCTAATATGAAAGAGAAAAAAGTTACAGGTTGTTCCTAGTTCCTAGATAGATGGCGAATTTTGATTCGAATTTGTATCGGAAACCTCTTTATTTCAACTAATCGGCCATGGGTTTTCTCTCCAGTGATAAATAAATAATTCCTTATGAACCATATGCAAAAACTTACCATGTTCTACATACTCTTTTTTAATGAAAGATATCATTAATTACATCTGCCAAATTAATGATATCTAACATTAACAAAAAAGAATGTAAAACATGGTAAGTTTTTGCATTATGTTCATAAGGAATTATTCATTTATCACTGGAGAGAAAACCGATGGCCGATTAGTTGAAATAAAGAGGTTTCCGATACAAATTCGAATCAAAATTCGCCATCTATTTAGGAACAACCTGTAACTTTTTTCTCTTTCATATTAGGGTAGTAAAATCTAAAACATGGTTTAAATAATAGTTCCTGAAAATTTCATCTTTTTGGCGTGAAGCGAAAAGAAATAGCTGAAAATTCAAGACGAAAAACAGTTTTTTTGTGAATAACTCAGAAAATATCCACTTTAGGGCAAGGGTGTGATGTATACACTCACATTATTTTTTTAACGTAGATTCAATTTCTGTCATAAAAAAATGGGGTTCTAATTTGAAAAAATTGATTTTTCACGATTTTGTCATCCCTAACTTTGAAAGCGATTTTTTCACCCACTGTATCATGAATCGCGATTTCGATTCTTAAAGTGGACCTACATCAATCTCACATCTTGAAAAATCCCAAAAATGAAAATTTTCCATTCAAAAACCTCGAATTTATTCTTGTTTCAGCGGAGCCCTATTTTCGATTTTTTTTTCGTATTTCACGCTCAGAGAGAATTTTCCAACCAAAACTGAAAAATGTTACATCAAAATAACTTGAAATTTTCTAAGGAATCTATTTCTGCAAAAAAAATGGTGTTCTAATTTGAAAAACGGAAGTTGACGTCATTTCCGGAAAAACCGGAGGTGCTCATGCCTTGAAAATATTTTAGATTTCATTAGCATCGTGAAATACTTATAAGTGCTGAATTTCATGAAAATACGTTCAGTAGTTTCCCGTATAAATATGGGTGAGGTTCCTCGTGAAAGACCCTGTATAGAGAGGTCATAGATATCTATATGAAGGAGAGGGGTTTCCTTCACTTCACTTCAAACTCTCGTGGAATAGACTATAGTAAATGATCAAATAATTTTTGTTAGACCCCTCTATTCACCAGGGCTCAAGTGAAAGTGATTCTAGACAAAATATCTTTCGATTGAATCAGAAGAACAGTCCGAAAGTTATGGGCACCTTCTCTAGTACCAAAAATTAACATAAAAAATGTTAACTAGTGTTTATGCTAAAATGACAATCCTCCAAATAAATATATATCAAATCAGCCCTCTCATAAAAACTGAAGTCGCTCAAAAAATTATTACCAACTCGTATGAATTTTTCAATATCGAATATGATATTGAAAATTACACTTACCGCCAATAATGCTGTTGCAATAAATGGTAGAATCACAATAATTTGCTTAAAATACATGATCAGTCAGTTTCAGTGCGTTAATGAATTGTGATTATGGGCTGTGATTTTTACATCAAATATGCAACAATACAGAAAAGCTATTTACATGAAAAAATTCGGAAGTAGGTAATTTTGAATCTTGTTAAACTAATAATTCCGAATCATTCAACAACGGTTGGTGTTTGCCTCGAAATCATCAAATGAAATCAAACAACAAATTGAAAGTTTCGTTTTTTCCGGAATGCGTGAGATTTACCGTCTCAATTGACAGAATCGATTGATCAAAATTTAGGAAAAGCCCTGAGTAGGAGCTTTTGAGCTCTCGTTCGTTGGTGGAGCAATAACACTATTACCTCAAAATTTTGAATGGGACTTGGGATTGATACCAATTATGTAAATGCAGAATGTTAACACAATCGTAATGATATTCTGGAATTTATTCCAGAAATTAAATTTGCAAAAAATAAATAATTAAAAAAAATTAAATTCTATGGTTCTGATGATGTGATCCTCTCGAAATCTTGTATGAACATTTAGTATATCAGTCCTGTTTCACAAAATAAATTTCACTGAAATCTGATATCCTGTTATGGAGATATAGTGACTCCAATTTAATATCTTTGATTTTGTTAACATAACACTATGGCCACAAAGCTTTTTATTAATAACCACACTCATAGGGGAAGTATGCCTATGATGGCATCCTGCTTATGATGGCACACTTCAAAGAAGTCTGTTAACATCAACTGAACAAACTTATATTTACTGAGTTTGTAAGCCAGATGGCATTTACGCGTGATATACGTAGTTACACCTTGAATAAGTGGCAATTTGTGACTTTTATAAGAGTTCAATCATTTCGGTATAGGTGTTGATGTATGATAGTTATTTCATTCTTTTTCGTTTTATTTGGATATTCAAAAAATCTGTTCAAAAAATGATTTTACTTTCCTTTAATCACTCTATAACAATGCTTTATGTGTGAAAGTTTTAGGCTTTTTCGTCTTTTTAGTACCTTTTTCGCTTTGTTGAAAAATATATGTTACTTATGCTGATGATGGCATATCCAGAGTGTTCCTATGATAGCAAAGGGTGCCATCATAGAAAAAAGAATCAAGATCTAGAGACGATTCCTCCAAAGCGTGGTACTTCGCAAGAAATATTAGAGGTATCCGAAAATAATGAAAATGGTTTCAAGTGAAGTATCGAGATCATTGAAAATCGTACAAGAACTTTCACCACTGCCAACTGCCGTTGCAGAATCAAAAGTGAACAGAGGAACAAAACGAGGAAAAGTTGGAATCCTCAATACAACAACTGACATAAAAGAAAAGAAGTTGGAAGAAGAAGAGAAGACAAAGAAAGAGAGAGAAGCTAGCTAGAAAGGTCAAAAGACAGATTAAGTTCGTAGAAGAAAGTGAGGAAAAAAGAAAGACATTATGACGATGATTCAGATGCCGCTTGTCTTTATTGCTATAAGCTGTTGTCTATGTCTAGACCAAGGGAGAATTGGTTGCGTTGCCAGAAATGCGCCAGCTGGTGCCATGCCGTGTGTGATAGTGCAAATCATATTCGTATGTGAATTGTGCGTATAAAAATTATATTTTTATATTTTGACGATGCCGAAGAATGTAAATTTGGTCCCTTTACACTTATAGTTTCATTTTCATAAAATAGGACTGCCATTTTCTTCAATAAAACATTTCAATGGATGATATCATTTTATTTTCAGTTATATGCCATCAAAGGACATACGTGATCTTTTGATGGCACCCGTGGCCAAATTTTAAAAAGTGCTATACTTAATCCAAATTTTTGAAAATTTATATTGAAACTATGTATAAAAATGCATACTACATACGAGTAGCAGTAAATCTGTGCAATCGATGACATGGAAAGATATTCCTTTAATGAAATATGTGAATAATTCGTTAAGGGTGCCAACATGGGCACACTTCCCCTACCTGTCATACCGAAACCAGAGCTAAGTATCAGATTAATATTAATAACAATTCAAAGCATCTGGTTTAAATGTAATAACAAATGCTGCTAAGTAGTGAAGTTATATTTATCAGGACCTAAACATCAATTAGGAAATTTCAGGAAAACAGTCCGTCAATGTTTTCATATCTTTGCATTCTTTGACAGGTGGAGCGTCCAAGGCACATTGTTTTATTTTCATTATCACTTCGTCTTCTAACTTCATAGAGAGCAAAAACGTCTCCAGATTTTCCGGTTTCAACTTCTTGTTTTCGTCCAAAGAACCATCTCTTTCAGCAATACATTTCAGGAAACACAGCATGTCTTCTGAAGGGTTCTGTAAACTTGTCTCTACCTTCTCTATAGCTTCTGGGGTTATATTATTATCTTTAGCACATGATTTAATTACCGAAAGTAGTATTGCTTCGTCTATGGGGGGCAATTGAAAATTCTGATGAAACTTGAATTTAAATACTTATAGCCCGTTCACGAAAGTTTGAGCCGTCGGTTGGCCATGACAATTTGGCATATTCCACTGTGTATATTAAAATTTTAGGTTATATTGTTTATGTTCTTGTCAGATTGATACGCAATGTTGTCAATAGGTTGTCAATAGAGTTCTTCAGGGACGGGCGGATGGGGGGGACGATCCCCCCAATGTTTAACAGAGTTGAAAAATTTTCAAAGCAGTTAGTAAATTTTTGATCAGTTGGTAAATTTCGGAGCAGTTGGAAAAATATCGAAGCGGTACGTAAAATTTCAAAACTGTTGGGAAGTTTTCGAAGCAGTTGGTAAAATTTTGAAACAGTCGACAAAATTTCGGAGCAGTTGGCAAAATTTTCTAAGCAGTTGGTGGGTCAGTTGGAATAATGTCGAAGCAGTTGGTAAAACTTCAAAACAGTTGGAAAATTCTCGAATCAGTTGCTAAAATTTTAAAGTAGTCCAAGAAATTGCTTAGCAGTTGGAAAACATATCGGAGCAGTTTTCAAAACTTTCGAAGCAGTTGGTAAATTTCGGAGCAGTTGGAAAAATATCGAAGCGGTACGTAAAATTTCATAACTGTTGTGAAGTTTTCGAAGCAGTTGGTAAAATTTTGAAACAGTCGACAAAATTTCGGAGCAGTTGGCAGAATTTTCTAAGCAGTTGGTGGTCAGTTGGAATAATGTCGAAGCAGTTGGTAAAACTTCAAAACAGTTGGAAAATTCTCGAATCAGTTGCTAAAATTTTAAAGTAGTCCAAGAAACTGCTTAGCAGTTGGAAAACATTTCGGAGCAGTTTTCAAAACTTTCGAAGCAGTTGGTGAATTTCGGAGCAGTTGGAAAAATGTCGCAGCAGTGAGTAAAATTTCAATATAGTTGTAAAATTTTCGAAGCAGTGAAAAAATTTCGGAGGAGTCGAAAGAATTTCTTAACTGTTGAAATAATTTCGGAGCAGTTGGCAAAACTTTTTAAGAAGTTGGCGGTTAGTTGGAAAAATGTTGATGCAGTTGGTAAAATTTCAAAACAGTTGGAAAATTCTCGAAGCAGTTGGTAAAATTTTGAAGTAGTCTAAGAAATTGCTAAGCAGTTGGAAATCATTTCGGAGCAGTTCTCAAAATTGTTGAACCGGTTGGTCAATTTCGGAGCAGTTGGAAAAATGTCGAAAAAGTTGGTAAAATTTCAAAACAGTTGTAAAATTTTCGATGCAGTTGATAAAATTTTGAAGTAGTCGAAAAAATTTCGGAGCAGTTGGCAAAATTTTCTAAGCAGTTGGTGGGTCAGTTGGAATAATGTCGAAGCAGTTGGTAAAACTTCAAAACAGTTGGAAAATTCTTGAATCAGTTGCTAAAATTTTAAAGTAGTCCAAGAAATTGCTTAGCAGTTGGAAAACATTTCGGAGCAGTTTTCAAAACTTTCGAAGCAGTTGGTAAATTTCGGAGCAGTTGGAAAAATGTCGCAGCAGTGAGTAAAATTTCAAAGTAGTTGTAAAATTTTCGAAGCAGTGAAAAAAATTTCGGAGTCGAAAGAATTTCTTAACAGTTGAAATAATTTCGGAGCAGTTGGCAAAACTTTCTAAGAAGTTGGCGGGTTAGTTGGAAAAATGTTGATGCAGTTGGTAAAATTTCAAAACAGTTGGAAAATTCTCGAAGCAGTTGGTAAAATTTTGAAGTAGTCTAAAAATGCTAAGCAGTTGGAAATCATTTCGGAGCAGTTCTCAAAATTGTTGAACCGGTTGGTCAATTTCGGAGCAGTTGGAAAAATGTCGAAGAATTTGGTAAAATTTCAAAACAGTTGTAAAATTTTCGATGCAGTTGGTAAAATTTTGAAGTAGTCGAAAAAATTTCTAAGCAGTTGGTGGGTCAGCGGATTTTCTATTGCCCACTAATAAGTAGGAGTGGTATGCTATGTAATTGTTGTTTTTAAGTGTTCTGAATGATTTTTCTAGTCCAAGATGACGTACAGGGTAGCACAAAAAAATGCAACGGTTTAAAGGGGACGAAATGATTGCCAGTGGCGCCCTCTAGAAAATACAACCAAATCAACCACAAATTTGAATTTCTCACCTCAAAAAACCCTATGTACCAACTTTCATGCAATTATTTGGAATCAGTCGAATAATATTAAAGAAAACGCGAATTATGTTTTCAACTTTAACACCCTGTATCTCGGAAACGAAGCATTTCCGGACCCATGTTCATAGGAACTTTTTTGCAATGATGTGATCTATCACCCATTTCGGTTTGTCGGAAACGAATCAGAACACCCTGTATATAGATATATTCCATGATAATTGTAAAAATACTATGCATAGATATACCTATACTATTTTACCTAAGTTCCGAATTTTTTTGGATAGACGAAGTTGGATCAATGTGTATTGTTTTTGAAGACCTATAAATTATTTTTAACTGTACCTGATTATTTATCAGTACCAACCTTTGAAGTTGTGCTATGTAAATCGTAACATACACAAATGCTGTGATCCGTAAACTAGTCTCATTACATTATTCGTTATTTGTCTTTTTCTGATACATCTTATATGACTGATTATGTACATGTTTTGTTTTCAACTATGTATTTTTTTAGTACTTGA
The DNA here is from genome assembly GCA_013421045.1 of Propylea japonica. NCBI lineage: Eukaryota > Metazoa > Arthropoda > Insecta > Coleoptera > Coccinellidae > Propylea > Propylea japonica. Next base: position 96,466,961 of record CM024242.1, read on the forward strand.
AGTTTTCTCAAAAATGTTTTTGTTTAAACCATAATAAATATTATACCTGATGAGGCATGAACATAATTGAATAGATCATTTATTTTTCTCGTAATTGAGCTTAAAAATCGAAACATACAAATGATAACAGATGCCCTGTAATCCTGCAGAGTATGCTAATCTGGAACCTAATGCAGAATAAAAAAAGTATCCCAACAAATTTTTTTAATTATAAATTTTTTCAATACTCTCTCGAAAAACATTGACTTGCAATCCAAAACTCGATTTTTTTAATCTTCAATGCAATGCCCGTCCCTGGAGTTCTCTGATAATTCGGAGCCACAGTTATAATGGATTCAGATGAATATAAAAATAAATTGTTAGATATTATCAACGACAATGATAAATTTCCAAAATCAATAGAGACCCAACTAATGTTACAGAGAAGAAAGTCAAAAAAAAATCATATCAAAAAACTCCCAAAATTTCACATATGCTGAAAAGAAATTTATAAATCCATCCTATAGTAAACCACCACATTTATATGGCCTACCCAAAATTCACAAACCCTCAATTCCATTAAGACCAATAGTTAGCTCGATTGGATCTCCCTGTCAAAATTTGGCTAAATATACGTTACAATTTTTGAAACCATTAACAGGAAAGTCAAACAGTTTTTTTTGAAAAACACGTCGCATTTTCTTCAAAAATTAAGAACATCAAATTTGAATCAACTGACATTCTGGTAAGCTTCGATGTTGTTAATCTATTTCCAAACGTTCCAGTGAGTAAAACACTTGAAATAGTGAGAAGAAAATTGTTAGATGAAACAACTATTTATGATAATACTAAATTAACTGCTGATAATATAATAGAAATGTTAGATGTTTGCCTAAATTCAACATATTTTCAATTAGACGATGTTTTCTATAAACAGAAATTCGGAATGGCCATGGGTTCTCCTTTATCTCCTATTATGAGCAATATATTCATGGAATATTTCGAAGAAAAATATGTAGAAACATATTCACTAAAACCAAAGACTTGGTGGCGATATGTAGACGATATTTTTGTAATTTGGCAACACGGCAAAGAGGAATTAAATAAGTTTTTTGATAATATCAATAATAAAGAACCAACCATTAAATTTACGATGGAATTAGAACACAATAATCAAATTTCTTTTCTAGATGTTCTAATAACAAAATTTATAGATCATTATGAAACAAGTGTATTTCGGAAGCAAACACACACTAATAGATACCTAAATTTTTATTCCAATCATCAATTAAATGTAAAAACAGGTATTATAAAAACACTTTATGATAGGGCTTTTTTAATTTCATCTACACCTGAAATTAGAAATAATGAAATTTCTTTCATTAAAGAGTTCCTACTAGATAATCAATACCCACCAAATTTTATAGAAAGAACAATTTCAAATTTAGAACGAAAAATATCTAATCGAAATTCTAATGATGATCAGGTACAAACAGAAAATCGTCAAGAACAACCAAATTTGTTGAACGTCATTCCTTATATTCCTGGCCTATCATAAGAACTGTTTTCAAAACCAAAATGATTTGAGATCCATTCTAACTAGAACAAAACCAATGAATGAGACACAAAAATCAAAAAATTGTGTTTACAATATTCCCTGTATATGTGGAAAATCTTATACAGGGGAGACATCAAGACCTTTAGAAATAAGAAAACGGGAACATAAGAATAACATCAGGAATAGAGACATCACAAGATCACAAATTGCTGATCATATATGTTCAAATAGCGGAGATCATATGATGAACTGGAACCACACAAAGATCCTCATGACGGAACCTGATAATTATAAAAGGAAAATTAAGGAATCTACATGTATTTTGTTGGATGAAGTGAATAATTTGGCAAATTGTTCTGTTGGAATAGATCGTATTTGGATTGATTTATTGAGGAAGGAAGTGACATCAGGAAATTTCAAAATCAAATAAATCAACATCTCTATAGATTGACAACTATCAATGTCAATCAGATTACAAATGAGAAAACACACAATTCTGAAGAATTTTAGAGTTTGTCCGAAGAAGGTGTCTGATATAGCCACCGAAACGTTACAATATCCTTTTAATTTGTTTCATTTTTCAGTTTTACTGTTAGGCAACAATTTTTTTCAAGACCAATTTGCTCCTGACAAATAAGTGCGAAGATTTTCGCAGGAGCACTTCACCTTAATCAAACATTTTTAATTATTTATGTTTCAGAGACTGGGAGTGAAAACCTATAAAGTTCGTAAGAAAAGGCCGGGTACATTCGGCAACGTTGACTTTATTTTACTTAATGACAGCTAATACTGCCAACTTCGAATAAATAAACAAACGCCTACTATGCGCTCAAACTTTCGTGAACGAACTATACTTTGATGTTTAAACAAAATTTTCATTGACGTTATAATCAAGGTTTTCATCCATATTATTTAGTTTGTTATTTTGTTTTCTATTCTACCTGATATTGGTTTTATTTACAAAGGATGTCTAAGCTATTGACGTTAATAATTTCTTTCAAGATTCCTCAGACCTGTGGCTATCCAAAATACCCCATGTAAATAATCATCAGATTTTTTGTAGTTCTCGAGTTGTGATTTTTTGAGTGTTTTTTTAAATGTTTTTTGACAGCTAGGTTGGAAAGAATTATATCTTATGCAATGAGTATTTTCTAGTTTTAATTTTTTTTACATGGTCGCCCCTCGCATTTGTTAACAGACGTATATCAAATCAGCCCTCTTATAAAAAACTGAAGTCGACAAAGAAACATTACCCTTTCGTTACAGAGCTGTGCCGAAGCCTTGTGCTTAGTGCTCGTGAAAGCACTCGAAGCACTTTCGTGCTCGTAAGCACTATGCTCGCGAGCACTTGATTGAACCAGTGCTTAGTGCTTAGTAATTCGAAAAAGTGCTCCCGAGCACCAAGTGCTCCGAGCACCAAGTGCTCCCAAGCACTTTCAGGAATTACCAAGCACTAAGCCCTTCATGTACTTGTTGGGACATGGAAATGGCAGACTTTCGCGTGCTTCAAATAGACAAAGAACTAAAATATTTTTTTTCGTTTCATTTCTATAGATAAAAAATTTGTTCATATTTTCTTGCATTACAAACACTGGTGTTAAGAAAACAATCTCGCTGTATGTTATGGACTTTGTGGTTTTTACGTTTTCATTATTTCGACAAGAAAAACAGATTGTTATGATGTTATGGCGGAATTTTTTCAGGAGAGCTCTATGGAGCAATGCGACCATTTTCAACATACGATTCAGGTATCTTTCATCATGATTTCAAGTAATTTATTGGCGAATATTCTAGTTACAGTTTGTTAACTAAATGAATGCCATATAGAGCTCAGAAAATCATAAGAAAAATTTCCATCTAATTTGTTGACAAGACGTCACTCTTTCTCTATAACTTTTTTTGGTATGTCGTCATGGTAACCTGTCTGTATATCCGGAATTTATCAAAATAATTATTTCGTCGACCCAAAAGGTGATTTTAATTTGTACAAAAATTAATATAAATGACCAATTTTGGTGTTTATTGATGCTGTTCCAGTGTGCTATTTCCATGAACAAACGGACATAAAGCATTCAGAAGCGATAGAGTAATGTCTCAACTCAACAGAATCATAGAAATATAGACATTTATATTTATGTCAAATGTATGTCTTGTGAAAAATAAGAGTTTATTTCAATCAAGAATTTTTATACAATTCATATTGATGTCGTCAGAAAAATCTTGTAATCAACCCAGTTATTAATCAATTAATCTAGCGACTGATGGTCTCGAAGTATTAATGCGTGAGCGGAGCGAACGCTTTAAAATATCTTGACCATTAGTCGCTCTCTCAAATAACCTAGTTGATTAAATATCTATTAAACGACTCGCTAAAAAAAACCTATTGTCAATTTCAATTATGTCCAGTTTAAAACACGATAATATTAAGAAGAAATAATCAAATTCCAAACTAAGAGATATTTGGATGGAAAATATTAAGTTTGATTTTGAAAAGTGCTTAGTGCTCGGTGCTCGTGTAAACGAATTACTTTCCAAAAGTGCTTAGTAATCGCGAGCATTCTTCAAAAAATAAGGGCTTAGTGCTCGAGATTCCCGAGCACTTTTCAATAGGGATTAGTGCTTTGTGCTCGAAGCACTTTTCTTCAGTGCTCGGCACAGCTCTGCTTTCGTATGTTTTTTCTAAATCGAATATGATGATGAAAATTACACTTACCGCAAATGTTATCGCAATAAATGCTAGAATCACAATAATTTGCTTAAAATACATGGTCGGTCAGTTTCAGAGCGTTAATAAAATGTGTTAATGATCTGTGATTTTTATACCAAATATGTAACAATACAGAAAAGCTATTTCCATAGACAAACTCGGAAGTAGGTTATTTGAAATCTTGTTAAACCAATAATTTTATATCATTTTAAACAACGGTTTGTGTTTGCCTTGAAATCGTTGGCGATAATATAAACCCAGCAACACCTCAAATGTTCGATAAAACTACAAATTGAAAGTTTCATTTTTTCCGGTATTCGTGAGATTAACCGTCTCAATTGACAGAACCGATTGATAATTCCAGTTAATCAAAATTTAGGAAAAGCCCTGAGTAGGAGCTTTTGAGCTCTCGTTCGTGGATGGAGCAATAATCCTACTATTAGGTACCTCCAAATTTTATATGGAACTTGAGATTGATAACAATTAGGGGAAGTGTGCCCATGTTGGCACCCTTAACGAATTATTTACATATTTCATTAAAGGAATATTTTTCTATGTCATCGAGTGTACAGATTTACTGCTACTCGTATGTAGTATGCATTCTTATGTATAGTTTCAATATAAATTGTTAAAACTTTGGATTATAGCACTTTTTAAAATTTGGCCACGGGTGCCATCATAAGATCACGTATGTCCTTTGATGGCATATAACTTAAAATAAAATGATATTATTTATTGAAATGTTTTATTGAAGAAAATAGCAGTCCTTTTTAATGAAAATGAAAATATAAGTGTAAAGAAACTAAATTTACATTCTTTGGCATCGTCAAAATATAAAAATATAATTTTTTACGCACAATTCACCTACGAATATGATTTGCACTAGTATACTCGGCATGGCACCAGCTGGCGCATTTCTGGCAACGCAACCAATTCTACCTTGGTCGAGACATGGACAACAGCTTATAACAATAAGACAAGCGGCATCTGAATCATCGTCATAATGTCTTTCTTCGTTTTTCCTCACTTTCTTCTACGAACTTATCTGTCTTTTGACCTTTCTAGCTAGCTTCTCTCTCTTTCTTTGTCTTCTCTTCTTCTTCCAACTTCTTTTCTTTTATGTCAGGGGTTGTATTGAGGATTCCAACTTTTCCTCGTTTTCTTCCTCTGTTCACTGTTGATTCTGCAACGGCAGTTGGCAGTAGTGAGAGTTCTTGTATGATTTTCAATGATCTCAATACTTCACTTGAAACCATTTTCATTATTTTCGGATACCTCTAATATTCCTTGCGAAATACCAGGCTTTGGAGGAATCGTTTCTTGATCTAGATTCTTTTTCCTATGATGGCACCCTATGCTATCATAGGAATACTCTGGCTATGCCATCATAAGCATAAGTAACACATATTTTTCAACAAAGCGAAAAAGGTACTAAAAAGACGAAAAAACCTAAAACTTTCACACTAAAAGCATTATTATAGAGTCATTAAAGGAAAGTATGATCCTTTTTTACACAGATTTTTTGAATATCCAAATAAAACGAAAAAGAATGAAATAACTATCATACATCAACACTTACCCAAATGATTGAACTCTTATAACAGTCACAAATTGCCACGTATTCAAGGGTAACTATAGTTCGTTCACGAAAGGTTGAGCCGTCGGTAGGCCATGAAAATTTTGGCATAATCCACTGTGTATATTAAAATTTAGGTTATGTTCTTGTCAGATTGATACGCAATGTTGTCAATATTGCATAGAGTTGTCTGATAACTCGCAATCTCGTCGACGAGGCCGGTTACATTCGGCAACGTTGACTTTATTTTACGTTATGACAGCAAATACTGCCAACTTCAGATAAATAAAAAAACGCCTACTATGTGCTCAACCTTTCGTGAACGGACTATACGTATATCAAGCGTAAATGCCATTTGGCGTACAAACTCAGTAAATATAAGTTTGTTCGGTTGATGTTAACAGACTTCTTTGAAGTGTGCCATCATAAGCAGGATGCCATCACAGGCATACTTTCCCTATATAATTGCAGAATATCAACACAATCGGAATGATATCCTGGAATTTATTCCAAAATTAAATACGTAAAAATGAATAATTGTAAAAAAATAAATTCTATGAGGTCTGATCCTAAATCTTGTATGAACATTCAGTACCTATATCAGTCTTGATTCACAAAATAAACACTGGAATCGATATCTTTTATGGAAATATAGAGACTACAATTGAATATCTTGGTTTTGCATGAGGCTAATTATGAGCATCTTGCATGTGGCAGAAACATTTCATTTCGATTGGTATCGTTATACAGGGTGTCCGGGGAATAACTGTACATACTCTTACCAGAGATAGAGTTGCACTAGCTGACTACTGATTGACTATAAAAAATTAATTTCTGGGTTTCCCTAGAAAACTACAGGGTGTTTTTCCAACTTCATGGAAATACTTAGACCATCATAAAATCCAAACTTATTGACGGATATTATTGAAACTTGGGGGGTTATTGGCACATACTAAGGTCGAATCAGAAATATATCAATTATTTCTTTATTCCAGGGTCGGACTCATTAATCTTCATTTAAAGTGTTCAGGGTAAAAAAAACACTTTTTATTTCGAATTACGAATAATTGATTCACTTTTTAGAAAAAAGCTGAATTATGCTTCAATTTGTGGTATCGCTTAAAGTTGTCACATCAACAATTATTTTTTATGGATTTTTGAATTTGGAAAAAGTTCGAAAAATTGAATTTATTCACCTGAACAGGACTTAGTCACCTTGTGGAGGTCTAAAATAAATAATAATATTTTCTTTAAAAAGTCACTGAAAGTGAAAAAGACTATAATAATTTGTTGAAATACTGGGTGGCCACCCTAGACGCGGATCTCATTGGGATGAAGTGAATGAAGGTATATTGCGAAAAAAAAAATATTATCGACATGTATAGGGTATACATAACATATTTCAAAATTATACGTATGTATACCCGGTGTTCATTGGAAGAAGTGTCACTTTGATCTATATCTTTGTTGTCAAACACCCGGTATACATACGAATATTTTGAAATTTGCTTATGTATACCCTCTACATGTCGCCAATAATTTTTTTCGCAATATACCGTTATTCACTTCATCGCAATGAGTTCCGCGTCTAGGGTGGCCACCCAATATATCAACAAATTATTATAGTCTTTCTCACTTTCAGTGACTTTTTAAAGAAAATTTATTATTTATTTTAGACCTCCACAAGGTGACTAAGTCCTGTTCAGGTAAATAAATTGGATTTTTCGAACTTTTTCCAAATTCAAAAATTCATAAAAAAATAATTGTTGATGTGATAACTTTAAGCGATACCACAAATTGAAGCATAATTTAGCTTCTTTCTAAAAAGTGAATCAATTATTCGTAATTCGAAATTCAAAGTGTTTTTTTTCACCCTGAACCCTTTAAATGAAGATTAATGAGTGCGGCCCTGGAATAATGAAATAATTGATGTATTTCTGATTCGACCTTAGCATGTGCCAATAACCCCCCAAGTTTCAATAATATCCGTCAATACCTAAGTTTGGATTTTATGATGGTCTAAGTATTTCCATGAAGTTGGAAAAATACCCTGTAGTTTTCTAGGGAAACCCAGAAATTAATTTTTTATAGTCAATCAGTAGTCAGCTAGTGCAAATCTATCTCTGGTAACAGTATGTACAGTTATTCCCCGGACACCCTGTATATTGAGCAACAAAAATTTTGGATGGCCATATTTTATGGAACACCTGGTGCGATTTGACTGGTTAACAAACTCAACCGAGGTATTTGAGAACCCGAACTCACCCTGAAAATTTCGATTCTCTAGGACAATGCAATATCGTTTTGTCAAATGTCAGTTATTTTCGAATTTTGAGCTTTTTTTTGGTCTCAAACAATAGTATATAGATATAGTCTAAGGTTCGACTCCCTGATGACGAATACGTGGTCAAATCAAATTCAATTCTATCCGTTAGCACAATAACTTTCGAAGGGATTGTCCTAACGACTTGAGATTTTCAGGGTGATATCGGTTCTCGAATGCCGCTGCCAGGGGGCGTAGTGTTCGGCGTGTTCGAAGAACACGGGCCCGGGCTTGGGACGACTATACTATTTTTTTCTTGCAGAATAAATCCTTCATTTTGTACTAAAACCAACTTATCTCCGAAACTCTAGTTAAAATTATCAATTCATATCAGAAATATGATTGTTATTAAAATTTACCACATCGCACACAAATGAAAACGTTGAATCAACAATTCCTTATTTATATTTATATTCTTCTGGTGAAAATTGCTATCCCCCGTAATCAATTTTGCGGCCTGGACAAACCGAACTCTTTGCATGAAGAGTGTCGGCATTCTGTTTAGGGGATAATTACATTACATTAACGTCACCAGATGATCGCTTTATTGGGGCGGCTTCTTGATGTAGGATTCTCCATGAACATAGGGAAATTTTTTTTGGACTAGGGGGAAAATGCGAAATCATTTAACTTCTATCCCTATTCTAGAGAAATACGTACCTATTCGAATTTGAAACGACGTTGTGCTTGTGAGTGTGTTCAGAGTGAAAATTCTTGACTTTTTTTAGTGTTTTTGAATTTCTGGACTTTAAGTCTTAATAGTCTTATTGAAGGTGAGTTCTATAATTCATCACGTGGCTGATTTTTTCGTTAGGCGCCTCTCTTAGTATGAAAAATGCGGGTCAGTCTTTGGGGATTGCTGATAGAATTGAAAATTAAGTGAATTGTGAATTGTATCGTCGAGTTATCAGATTATTATTTTCAAATAATTTTCGGTATATAATCAAGGATAAATGTTCGAATTGGTAATTGGTCACTAACACTTCTTTATAAACCAAAAATAATTAGAAAAAAAAGCCTAATAGCTCGACGATATAATTCACAAGTACTTCGTTACTTGTCTCAAGGAATCTCGCTAGAATTATTTTCAATTATTTCTATAGAAAATGAAGTTGCCCGAACATTAAGTATAGCTTATATTGTGACAAATTTGCAAATTCGAAAGCCCTCAAAAAAGTTTTGATTGCGCTCTGTTTTTATCTCTTTTTTGTGTTTTATTACTTATATTAATAATATATTATATGTTAATTTGGTTTTAATATTATTTTGTATAGCCACGTACTTTGTATTGTCACTATTCTAATATAAGTGACAAATAAAATGTGGTTTTATTTTGTCCTTATCTGGTTTTTAATTATGTAACCAGCAGGCAGCGCTGCTAGTGATGAAGGTAGGGGCCCGGAAAATATCTTGAACACAGGCCCGTGATGGCGTTACTACGCCACTGACGTCATTTGTGAATGTTTCATGCAAAATTTCAAGAGAATCGCATTATCAGAACCTTAGAATTCAATTTTTTTCTGATTATTGATTTTTCACTTATTTCATTTTTGAATATACCTAGTTCCGATCATACTGAGATTTTGCATTTATATACTAAGCATGAATCTCAAGTCCTGTACAAAATTGAGGTATATACCGGGTGTACCTAAATTGAACGTACAAACGAAAAGGGGAGATTCCTTAAGTGAGTTTAAGAAAAAAAAGTCCCATAAACATAGGGTCGCAAACGTTTCGTTTCCGAGATACAGGGTGTTATAGTTTTAATCAAAAACATGTGTTGATTATACGAGTTTATCGAATCTTTATGAATCATCCCTACAGATCAGGAAAATTTCCATAAAACTGACACTGAATTCATTCACCACAGCTTACAAAGTGGCCTTCCCATCATAATTTGGATTTTCAAGAGGATTTCGAAGGAATCGTTCAAAATTTTTTTCTCGAAATCGTTGGTAGATACGACAAAACTACAAGAGACCGAAAAGTTTCGTATAAGAACAAAGCTTCTCTTTACATTTTTTCAAATTAACAGTTGCTCACCAAAAAAAAGTTCTGCAGAAGAACATGTGGCAGTGTTCCAGAAAAAATATCACCCTGTAGATCTTCTATCAAAATTGCCATGTCACGTGGTGAGAACTCTCAAATGTAATATCTATGCCAAATTTCAGTTGAATATCTTTTGAAGTGTAGATACTATGAGAAAAAAACTTGAAAAAAATTCAACTTCAACACTCTGTATCTCGAAAACGAAACCTTTGCGACCCCATGTTTATGGGACTTTTTTTTCTTAAACTCACTCAAGCAATCTCCCCTTTTCGTTTGTACGTTCAGTTTAGGATCACCCTGTATATTCTTTCGAATTGAGAGATAACAAAATGCAACACATGAAAGAAAAAAGTTCCTAGTTGAGGTTGGTGCATACTATTCTGGCGTATGATACCAGAGAACAGGGAAAAACCTCAGTAGAAAAAACCCGGGTGTCAATTCTCGGGATCACTCGTTCGGCGAACGTATACGTTCGTGATATTTTGAGCGTAGATTTTTGGAAATTGTAATAATTATATCCGATATTTAATTCTCGAGTATATCGTCAACTACTCGTTCGGACGAAATTGTACGTTCATTTCGAACGGATATATTTATCACAACAAAATATCACTAACTTATAAGTTCGCGGAACGAGTGATCGCGAGAATTGACACCCTGGTCTCGCCGTTTTTACAAAATTGAAACTTAAAACTATTCGAATAGTCCGGTCTATTTAGAACAAAAAATGAGAGTGAAGTTACATAAAGTCCCAACAAGCTGAATTCTTGTGAAGTTGTTCAAAACATAATTATAAACAATGTCTGAAAGTTCCCTATCATTCCCCTGTAAGAAAAAATTCAATTCAAGGTCAAAGGTAAAAAAAAATGTGTTTTTCGCGATTTTCAGCAAAACGGTAAGTTTTATCATAAAAGTACCTCAGACAAAAATTGTAGATCATAAAATTATCTATAAAGAATGTATCAATACTTTTTTTCTTACGAGCCACCGTTTCTGAGATATAACGATTCAAAAAGTTATAACTACGCGCTAAGTACACTACCTCATTGGTGCGTGGAAACGTGTGCATATTATGACGATAACGACTTTTATAACTTTTTGAATCGTTATATCTCAGAAACAGTGGCTCGTAAGAAAAAAAGTATTGATTCATTTTTTATAGATAATTTTATGATCTACAATTTTTGCCTGAGGTACTTTTATGATAAAACTTACCGTTTTGCTGAAAATCGCGAAAAACTCATTTTTTTTGACTTTTGACCTTGAATTACATTTTTCCTCAAAGGGGAATGATGGGGAACCTTTAGATGTTGTTTATAATTATGTTTTGAACAGCTTCACAGAAATTCAGCTTGTTGGGACTTTATGTAACTTCGAATGTCTAAATAGACCGGACTAGAATAAATACCTTCAATTTTTAGATACAAAATACTCAGATCTGGCATTCCAAGTGATAATTTTTCGAATCTCCTGTTCTTCTAAGACCGCTACAGGACCCCCCTTTGAAGGGTAATCATCTCCCATAGATTTAAATAGTGGTATTTCATCTTAAATATCGAATTCAACTCCGGAATAATGATAAAAGCTTGTGACAAACTATGTCAAAATTGAGGTGATTAATTATCATTAAAAGCATCTGGTTTCAATATAATAACAAGTCCTGCTAAGTAGTAAATTTATATTTATCAAGACCTGAACATCAATTAGGAAAAATCAGGAAAACAGTCAGTCAAAGTTTTCATATCTTTGCATTCTTTGATAGGAGGAACGTTCATCACACATTCCCGCACTTTCTGTATCACTTTGTCTTCTAAATTCTTAGAAAGCAAAATGGATCCAGATATTCCTGTTTCACCTTCCTGTTATCGTCTAGAGATCCTTCTTGTTCAGCCACCATTTCAGGAAACACAGCGTTTCATCTGAAGGGTTTTTAAAACTGGTCTCGATTTTCTCCACATCTTGTAGGGTTATTTTATTATCCTCAGCACATTTATTAATTATCGCTAATAATGTTGCTTCGTCCATTGGCGGATCCTGAAATCAAAAACCTGAAATACTTCGATGTTGAACAAAAATTTCATTGAGATGTTTCAGTAACTAGGGAAAAATGAGGTAATAGCAATATTCGATCATCGCACGCGGTATGTGAATGTTTTGTTTTGATCGATATTTTGTAATTTGGTATTTGGGGTGAAATGATCCCTTCTGTGTGTCTAAAATGATCCCTGCAATCATTTTACCCCATTTATAGTTTCTGTTTACAGATCATGCCGAGAATTTATAAACGTAAAACTAATCGCCAAAAGAGGCCTGAAGGACAAATGCAAAGGCATTAGAGATGGTATGGCTTACAAAACCGCGAGAAGAGAATTTGAGGACCCTGTGATGGTAAAAGAAAGAAGAGCCAAAGGTTAAAATAAAATAGCTGTAGGCTCAGCTGAAAAGTTAGGTATAGCAAACAAACAGTGTTCAACCTGGAACAATAACTGGAACTTGTTGACATGGAGTCCAGATAATATACGAGCTGACCACTCAGGATTTCCTAACCTCAGCTCACCAAAAATGGCAGAAAGAAATAATTTACCGCATCAATTTTCCGAAGCTAAAGGAAAAGCTGGACTTGAATGGCTTCGTGGATTTAGACGTAGACATCCAGACATTACAATGCGTGCGCGAGGTTTTAATAAGAATGTGGTGGATGAATTTCTCTCGACTTTGAGAAACGCCCAAGAAAAATATTATTTTTCAACCCATCGAATATTTTTGTTTTGTGTTACTTGCTTACATACTTAAATTGTTATAAACAATACATATTATCATTTAAATAAGCAGCAGAGTTTTTTTATTTCATGTTTATTCGATATTTATTAACTCATAGTACAAAATGATCCCTGGGATCATTTTCCCCTACCCCAGGGATCATTTTATACACAGGGGTGTATAAAATGATCCTTCATGAACTTTAAAAAATATCTAATATAAAAAACTACATGGATGAAATGAAAAATAAGTGGGTAGATACAAGTTAAGTAAATTCACTACCTTCAACAATTGAAATCTTGCGGTTTTACTTCAACTCAAGCCACAATTAAAATTTTACCTTAAGGGGATCATTATACCCCACCTTTCCCTAATTGTTAATGTATCCTAGATTTTGTGCTGTTCCGAAACATGTAACCGTATTCCGAAAATTTTTAATTTCAGGGTGTCTGTGAACAAATGCAAGGACTTTGGGAGATGATTCCTCGATTAAAATGAGCACAGGTAGTTCATATAGATTTTTTTCGAAATCGACCTCCTTTCCAAGATACAGCCTTTGGAAGGCGATGACGGGTTGACAGCTTTCAATTTTTTTACGGCTTCTTAAAAACTATACCTAATATGAAGAACTAAGTAGATGTTGCTCACAAAATTTTTTTACATTTCATACTTTATTTTTAGGGGTTGAAAATAACAACTCCTTTTGATTTCCTTCAAAAATTGTTTTCTTGTGATTATTTTTCGAAAAATAAAATTCGCTTGGTGGTTTCCCATTCAATTCTGGAGAAAAATAGCATCTTGCAAAATTTTGATACAGTCGATACCTTTCTCAGAAAAAATAAAAAATTACAAGCAGTTGATCCATAATCCATTTCATGAACATGGGTGTTTTCTTTTCCGGAGCCATCTCTTCTTTTTCCCTCTCAAACTTTTTTGCGGGATATGCCACTGATCAGCGTAATTTTCAATATCTTCGTTCAATTTGAAAACTTTTTTGACTCTTGTAATTTTTTCGTATCTCTAACCGTTTTCGAGTGAAAATCATTGAACGACTGTACGCAGATTAGTAGCGTACCGCAAAAAGTTTGAGAAGGAAAAGGAGACATGGCTCCGAAAAATAAAACACCCTGTAGATTCTAGTTAAGATTCAGGATGTGCAATGATGGAGACTGTCGAAATAGCTCTCATTCCAATTTTGGACTGAATATTTCAAAATTGCAGGAGTTATGAAGAAAAAACATTTTTTTTGTAAATTTCAACACCTTTCAGCTCCGTTACGAAGCTTTTGTGGACCCATATTTATATGTACTATTTTTCTTGAAGTTAAACGTAGATTCATCCCCTTAAGTTGTGACATACTATATTATGTATATTGTGTTATCGGAACGACTTATATCCTAAGATAAAGAAAAAATGACAAACAAAAAAATTCTTTGCATTTAAGGAGGCAGAGTGTCAGTTGCAGGAACGTCCATTAAAATTTAAAGGTCCATTAAACTCTTAATCCTCCATTATTACAAGGAACTAATGGAGGATTAAGGTTTAATGGACCTTTAAATTTTAATGGACGTTCCTGCAACTGAGCATAACCTAACAAATTTTTGAAACATAGATAAATTGAAAATAGTAATCATCGAAATGAATACAATCTTGAATTTATAGGCTCACAGAACCTATTTGTATTTATATTTGTGTTTATACTTTATTTCTGCTTTTTCACTTTTGGATATACACTTGTATGTTTTATGGCGTAATGTGAATGTGTTTTAACTGATTATAAATAAGTCCATGTATGCCATACGCTAAATAAATAAATAACATCCTATTGAAAAACTTCTACATTTAAGACCACTTGTAAGACTCTATCGAGTAGTATCCTACAGATGGTGACATCTAGTAGTGAGTAGTGTCAAAATGAGAAGTTCAATCATCACAGATCGCATGCTGAAAGCACTGATTACTTCCTCTTCACTCTTTGAGATGTTAGCAGTGGTCCTACATCAGGGCCTTCATGCAAGTTTCTCCGAGTAATGGAAACACCCAATTTTTGGCGGCTGTGAAGCCAAATGATTTTAAGATAAAGAAAAAATGACAAACAAAAAATTCTAACCTAACAAATTTTTGAAACATAGATAAATTGAAAATAGTTATCATCGAAATGAATACAATCTTCAATTTATAGGCTCACAGAACCTTCTTCATGCGGACTGGGATGATTTATTCAAGATGTTGTCAATGAGAGAAAAGACAGACCGGTTTCGGCCTTATTAGGCCTCGTCTGTGTCCCATATCATTTTTTCTTCATCTTAAAATCACTTGGCTTCACAGCCGCCAAAAATTGGGTGTTTCCATCACTCGGAGAAACTTGCATGAAGGCATGTAGGACCACTGCTAACATCTCAAAGAGTGAAGAGGAAGTAATCAGTGCTTTCAGCATGCGATCTGTGATGATTGAACTTCTCATTTTGACACTACTCACTACTAGATGTCACCATCTGTAGGATACTACTCGATAGAGTCTTACAAGTGGTCTTAAATGTAGAAGTTTTTCAATAGGATGTTGTCTCTGAGGGATATGGGGCACTGACGAGGCCTAATAAGTTCCCTCATTGACAACATCTTGAATAAATCATCCCAGTCCGCCAGAAGAAGGTTCTGTGAGCCTATAAATTGAAGATTGTATTCATTCGATGATTACTATTTTCAATTTATCTATGTTTAAAAAAAAAGACTTATTTCCTGTCAAATTTATTGAGGCATTTCCTTTATTTTGACACTATGGCAATTTATGTGTTGACCAAGATATTTTCGAGCGTGTTGCGTACAATATGCAAACTTTTAATAACTAATTTGATATGAATTGTCAGCCATTAATTCGCTGCTTTGGTAATGTTTCCATACTTCCCGGTCTCGTCCATTACGTACTTCCCGACTAAACCAAGAAATGCAAATTTCTAGAAGAAAAAGGGCGCTTGCCGAAAAATAATTTTTATTGCATGAAATTGTCAATTTCTCACTTATTCCCACATTTCAGCTTTCATGAAGGAATTCTTCGTCAACACTTTCCTCAATACTATGTCCTCATATGTGAATTTGAGACATTTATTTTCAATCTCGCTGTAATTTTTTCACAAAAATTTTTGTAATATACGATATCAAATGTTTCACTGACTCTCCACTTCTAATGAATTTCAAATTGATCATTGCACCAAAACAAAGAAAGTAGTACCTGACATCGGGGTTCATACCTGGTACCTGACATAAGATAAACCAAAAGGATGATAGAACTGTCAAAATACACGACATTTTATTTAAATACCGTCGTCCTTTATTTAAATTAAGTAAGGGAGGCTTGTATTTTATTAAAGGTCACCTCAAGATCTTTCTTTGATGCGCATGAGTAGATGTCAAAAAAGGAAATTTATTTAAGATGGGCCTCTATTTGCGTTTCGATACCTCTCCAATAACAGTTGGCTCATAATATCATTCTTCTTCTTCTCTGTGCGGTGCCTTACCGGCCGAACTGAGGCCTAGTGGCCCATTGTTCACCCGCATCGTTCTATAGAGACTCAGCTCCTCAGACACGAAGACAGAAATGTCGCGAGCCTGCCAGGAGTGGTTCCTCTCACCATAGGAATAGAAGGTGTTGGATTTCCTAGGTGTGTTGACCTTAACTCAGTAAGGTTTCCACAGTTGAACAAAATATGCTCAACCGTTTCATCAGTACTCCTGCACCACCGGCATAGGGAGCAGCTCGTCAATTCCATTCTCTTCAAATGCTTGTTAAACAGGTGACCAGTCAATGCACCAGTCACCAGACCGAGTTGTTTCCTCTCCAGCAACAGAAGCCTATTGACCTCAGATCGCGAGGACGGTCTCTCAATGAGAATCCTCGACCACCTCAGGCCCACCCCTGCGCTCCATTCCGAGGAAAATTCCCTGTTCAGCCAGTTCCTGAAGAAACTTCTGACAGATGTGCGACAGATTGGCAGCGAAGGCTCCGGACCAACAAATGCTAATCCGGCTCCCCGCCTAGCCAGTTCATCTGCCTTGACGTTACCAGGTATATCCGCATGAGCCGGACACCAGCCCACGCAGAGCTTTCCTGCATTCTTCTACCAAAAGAGAATCAACTCTAACATCGGATAGAGATTTCAGAGTTCCCTGGCTGTCACAACATATAAAATGTGCTGGCCAGAGTATCCCCTGCGAATATTTTCTAGTGCGCATGCAAGAACCGCAAATAGCTCAGCCTGCACAATGGAACAGTCCTTCCCCAGAGGGATAGCCTGATTGAAGTGAGGACCCACGATTCCGGCCCCAGACCCTGTTGCTGTGACAGAGCCATCAGTGAACCAGGTGGGACCCTCTGGACTAAGAAGCCTGTTTGATGAAGACCATAGGTCTCTGTCGGGAACAATTACCCCGTAGGGTTCGTCGAAGTAGAACTTAGTGCCCGCGCGGTCACCTGTTTGGAGAAGGGGAGCGTGAGCATCCTTAACCATTTTGAGGGCCCTTGCGTGCCCAGTATTTAATACCATAAAAAAAAACGATCATTTCCCATTATTCTCGAATTTCATGGCATATCCGAAAGTAAAACTTTGATGAAAAAAGCGTTTATTGTTTAGATGAAAATTTGACAATTGGCATAAACTAAATGTCAATTAGAAAAAACATATTTTACGCCATTGGACTCTACGCGAAAAGTTTCCGAAATAATGTTCTTATAGAAACAGCAAATTTTCTCCAGAAGAAAAGTCACAGCAGTATTTCGAAAATGCACATAACTCTTCCGTTTAATTTTTTTACATAGAATATGATAATGAAATTTTTACTTACCGCCAATGATGTTGCAATAAATGCAAGAATCACAAGAATTTGCTTAGAATACATGATCAGTCAGTTTCAGAGCGCTTATGAAATATTCATATGAGCTGTGATTTTTATATCGAATATGTAACAATACAGAAAAATCATTTGCATAAACAAATTCGGAAGTATGTAATTTGTAATCTTGTTAAACCAATAATTCTGAATCATTCTATAATAAGTGTTTGCCTTGACACTAATGGTGATAATCCAGCGTGCCAAAAAAGTAACATAATTCGTCAATAATTGTTGTACGAAGAATTATTATGGAACGTCCTCACACCCGTAGACTTTTAATTTCAAAAGCAATGTATCCTATTCTTGTTTGAATTTGATAATTTGAAAAAATGAAGAAGAGGGGTGTGTGGCGTAGGGGGTAAGAAATATCGAATTCAAAAAAACATAAGATCAATTGCTTTTGAAATTAAGAATCGAGGGGTACGAGGATTTTCCTAAATACTTCTCCCAACAACACCTCAAATGTTCGATAAAACTAGATTTATCCATACTAATATTATAAATGCGAAAGTAACTCTGTCTGTCTGTCTGTTACTCTTTCACGCCTAAACGGCTGAACGGATTTTGATGAAATTTTGTATGGTGATAGATGATAACCTAGAAATGGTCATAGGCTATAAATAATCACGCGCTTAGGGGGTAGGCAGTAGGCAGATAACTAAATTGAGTTAGTGATTTTTAGTCGTTTTTGTTGGGACTTTTGCTCTTTCACGTCTAAACGGCTGAACAGATTTTGATGAAATTTAGTAAGGTAATAGATGTTTACATAAAAACGGATATAACATCAAAATGATCACGTCATCGTACTTAGGGGGTAGGAAGTAGGCAGAAAACTGAATTGAGTTAGTGATTTTTTTATGGTTTTTGCTGGGAGTTTTGCTCTATCATGCCTAAACGGCTGAACGGATTTTTATGAAATTTAGTTAGGTGATAGATGATAACCTAGAAATGGTCATAGGCTATAAATAATCACGCCATCGTTCTTAGGGGGTAGGCAGTAGGCAGATAAATAAATTGAGTTAGTGATTTTTAGTCGTTTTTGTTGGGACTTTTGCTCTTTCACGTCTAAACGGCTGAACAGATTTTGATGAAATTTAGTAAGGTAATAGATGTTACATAAAAACGGATATAACATCAAAATGATCACGTCATCGTACTTAGGGGGTAGGAAGTAGGCAGAAAACTGAATTGAGTTAGTGATTTTTTTATGGTTTTTGCTGGGAGTTTTGCTCTATCATGCCTAAACGGCTGAACGGATTTTGATGAATTTAGTTAGGTGATAGATACCTAGTAACCTAGAAAAGGATATGGGCTATTAATATTCATGCTATCGTACTTAAGGCGTAGGCAGTAGGCAGAAAACTAATTAATTTAGTGATTTTTAATCGTTTGTTCTAAAAGTTTACCTCATTCACGCCTTAACGTCTGAACGGATTTTTATAAGACTTGGTTAATATAAAGATAGGATCCTAGGCACGGACACAGGCTACTTTTACGGCCGGAAAAATACCTCATTCCCGCGGAAATCTAGCGTGATCGTGTCAAGAAGCGCATGACGCCATAGCTATTGAAATGATTTTGATGTTTTTTTTTAACTGAGTGTTACTAAAACTTCAAGTTAGTATTTGATCATTTTTCTAACTTAGAGGGTCGGTAGGCGCCATAATTTAAGGAATTTATGATAAAATTTTGATGCAACTGTCTTTATTCAACAGTTTTACTTAGATCGAAACTTAGCGACATTCCATCACACTACTTAACTTATAGGGTAGGAAGGTACAAAATTCAGACTATTCAGACGTATGATTTAAGTGAATATTTTCGAAGATATTACCGTGCGAGGCCGGGGCGGGTCGCTAGTAAATTAATAAATTGCAAAACATTGAATTGAGTATAAATTATCGATTCAAATGACTTCTATTTTGCACGTGACTAGATTCGAAAACAAGATTACTTCCTGGTGTGAAGGTCTGTGAGAGGTTTCACTTGTTGGAAGGACCACCCTATTTTAGGAAACGAGTAATGAATCGCGAGTATATACCTTATTTTACAAAGGTCTTCCGAGAACAATTCCTGCAAACACAAATCAGCACTAACGTGTTTCCCAATAAAGTTGTAGAACTTTGTATAGTTTTGGCGGCCATATTTGTTTATCAATTTTGACGTTCGAAGTGTCATTTTATCAGAAAGGTTCAAAGTTTTACCATGAAAAGTTTCACGCTCACACAACGTTTGGAAATCGTCCAAATTTGTTACGCAAATTCGCGTTCGCCTGTGGCCACGCGAAGAGAGTTTCAACGGAAAAATGGTGATGGTTTCGTTCCATCTGAGCAGCAATCAGACGTGTAATCAAAAAGTTGGAAAGTGAGTTTTCTCTCCATGATAGAAACGTGCCTGTACGACGCAGAAATGCTCGCAGCGCTGAAAATATCGCCGCCGTTTCGGCCAGTGTCCGCGACAATTCAAATGTGTCCGTAAATCGCCGCTCGCAAGAAATGGGACTCTCTCGGATGACAATGTGGTGAATTTTGCGCGTTGACTTGGGCCTACATCCTTACAAGATAGTGCTGGCACAAGAGCTGAAGCCTCATGACCATAGTTTGCGTCGGGCGTTCTCAGATTGGGCTCTAGAGATGTTAGAAGCTGATCCAGATTTCCACAAGAAAATCATCTTTTCTGATGAGGCTCATTTCTGGCTGAACGGCTTCGTTAACAAGCAGAATTGCCGATATTGGAGCGATTCTAATCCACAAGTGGTGCAAGAAAGACCTTTGCATCCACAAAAGATCACAGTTTGGTGTGGATTGTGGAGTGGTGGCATCATCGGGCCGTATTTTTTCCGAAATTACGCCGGACAAGCCGTTACTGTGAACGGCCAGCGCTATAGCGACTTGCTGCGTGAATTTCTCTTCCCGAAATTTGATGAAATTGGTGACGACGATCTTTATTTCCAACAGGACGGCGCCCCCCCACACATTTCGAACGACAACATGACTTTATTGCTCGATAAGTTTGGCGACTCATTAATTTCGAGAAACGGCCCCATCGCCTGGCCGCCAAGATCGTGTGATTTAACGCCCTTGGACTTTTTTTTATGGGGATATGTGAAATCACAAGTGTACAGCAACTCTCCAGCGACAATTCAAGACCTTGAGGAGAACATTACGAGGTGTATCGAGGCCATACCACAGGAAATGCTAGGCCGAGTCATGGAAAATTGGGTCAAACGAATTAAGGTCTGCAAACGAGCTCGTGGAGGCCATTTGAACGATATCTTGTTTAAATCATAAACTTATACACCATATCTTTCGAATAAATGTTTGAGAACCAAAATCGGTTAATTTGTTGTTGTTTTATTCAATTTCAAAGTTCTATCAAGCTTATTGGGAGACACTGTATACCGGTGGACGGCGTTTTACGTAACGATATGAGATGAAAATAAGCAGGGGTATTTCACATAATTTTTTTTCGAAATCGACCCCCCTTCCAAGATACAGCATCTGGAAAGCGATGACGAGTTGACAGTTTTTAATTTTTTTACGGCTTCTCAAAAACACTGAGTCATAAAACTATACATAATATGAAGCAATAAGTAGATGTTACTCATACAAATTTTTAAGAATTCATAACTTTATTATTAGGCGTTGAAAATACCAACCACTTATGATTTTCCTTCAAAAATTGTTTTCGTGGGATAGATTTTCGAAAAATAAAATTCTCTTATGGTTTCCCATTCAATTCTGTAGAAAAAAATTCTCCTGAAAAATTTCGATATAGTTGATACTTTTCTCGGAATAAATAAAAACTTACAAGTAGTTATGATCACTGTTCATTCCATTGCATCGTATAAGTCAGTGACGGCTCGTGCCCTCCAGATGGGGGTCGGCCAGACCAAAAGAAATATATATATATAACACAGATTTTTTTATTCGCGATTGTAAACTCTTAATTTTTTTGCCATCACAGCCCTCGTCATTGGTTTGTCCGAATAATTTAGTCGCTATATTAAAATGATTGAAATTGTCTAACAAGTTATTGAAAATATCATACGCGGTTCAAATTTTACGGACATCGCAAAATCCCCAAAAATCGTTTCGATAATTCACCTTGTCGTCAATATTTGACAGATACATTTAATATCTATTGTCTCGTCTATTCCCCAAGAAGAGTACGTTGCACTGTCTATTTCCTCATAAATTAATTCCCTCGCCGAATCATATAAATCACTCTGTATGGTTCTTGACAAACCAAAAATACCGACGGCGCGGAAGGCTAAACACAATTTTTGAAATCTTTGTCTAAATTCGCGGCGATTAAACGACCTCCTAAAAATTCTCATGATTGTTTCTTGTGTCAATAGGAAAGGGATCATATTCAATAGATGTTCATAATTTACTACTTTCCCTAACCTTATCGTCGAAACTTTTATAAATTTGCGATGAGCACTCGAGCACTGTCCGAACAATTCAAAATATTTTGTTTTCCGACTCACCAAGTCGACGCTGCTTTACACAACCTCCCTTACATGTGCTATTACCTAGTATCTCAAATTTAACAATCAAATAAATTTGTAACAAACTTACGGAAGTAGCCAAATAAATTTTAATAACACTTGGACACTTGTATTACACTGTCGACTTACCCCTTAGAAATACTAACCCCTTTTCAATTCCTTATACATAAGCGAAGATCGCGAAATGCGATTCTAGATGAATCCCCTCTTCTGAGGTACGGCCTGCCGACCTAGCCGCGTATTCTAGACCTTTTGAAATCACGATATTCCTAAAGTTAAGAATACATTAATGATATTTTCATGATCAGAAAATCAGTAACTACTATCGAATCTTTCCTGAAATAGTTATAATTAACTATTCATTCGATCAGTGAAAGAACTGTGCAAATTAGCAACTTCTGCTTCGCAGGGTAGGCCTGCCGACCGTGACTATTGGGAAGCGACCTACTATCGATGCGTTGTACCGTTCTACTGAGTGGCCGTATTCTGGACGTATGTCGTAGTATCCGTTCATTTACGTACTGGTAGTACGGCCGAGGGCTGTGGGCCGACCTTGGTGTCACAATTGTAACATTTGTGTTACATTTCAGATCTACTGTTACGGTGTAACGTACAATTCTGAATTGTTAGCTTTCGGTGATGTTACGATATGTTACTATTTATAATTTTGGGTTTGTTACAAAAAGAACAATCGCTAGATGCTTTGGAAATCGAATATTTGGTGAGCCAGAAAGGAAATGTTGGGCGGAATAAGTTATATTTTTCTGTTCTGAGTGGAAATATTAAATATCCAGGCAATTTTAATATCGAAATTGATAATTCAGAATGACTTTGAATGACTCAGAATTATTTTCAAATTCCCGATTATTTTTGGGTCGGCCCGGCCGACCCTGCCGACCCCGACGAGCCGTCACTGGTATAAGTGCTTCATAGAATGAATATTCTAAGATATTGATAACTATGACAGGAGATAAAAGTGCATATTGACAACTGCAAATTCGAATGAAATTTTTATAACTGAATAATTTATTTTTTTTGTGACGGGAGAAAAATGTGACATTTTATATCTCTTGACAGGTCACAAAATATGACTTTTTACGAAATTACTTTTTCCCTGTCAAAAAAATGATTCTCTATGTAGCCGGGAAAAAAGTACTCACTTTTTTCCCGGGGAAAAAAAGTAATTTCGTGAACAGTTATATTTCTTTCACTATTAAATGGTCTTTTTTTCCTGTCACAGAAAAAAATAGTGTATTATACACGGGAAAAATATCAGATTTTAGCTCTCGACTTTTTGTCTCCCTCCGCTTCGCGTCGGGACACAACATAACCTCGAGCTAAAATCTAATACTTTTTTCCCTTGTATAATAAATAACTATTATTACTGCTGTATTACTAAGTATTTATCAAAAAACCGAATCCTTTTGAAACATATTGTAGAAAGAATCATAGAAATTTTTTTTCTTCTGTCAAAACCATATTGAGCATGAACAATATCTTAGAATATTCCTTATATGGAACATACGATGAAATTTTCATCCGAGAAAAATATAGACTATATCGAAATTTTGCAGGAGAGACCAGAATTAAATAGGAAACCATAAGAGAATTAAATTTTTCAAAAATCAATCGCACGAAAACAATTTTTGAAGGAAAATCATGATGGGTTGTTATTTTCAACTTCTAATAATAAAGTTATCGGATCAAAAAAATTGCTATCATATTATTTATAGTTTCATATCTCAGTGTTCTTAGGACTCCTGGAAAAAATCAAAAACTATCAACCCATCATCGTCTTTCAAAGGCTGTATCTGGAAAGAGGTCGATTTCGAAAAAATCTATATGATCTATGAAAGCCATTGATGACCCCCTTGTGTTTCTATGAATGAGTAGGGTAGAGAACAAAAGACTTAGGGGAAAGTGAGGTAATACGATCCCTAAGGGTCAAATGATCCCCCCGCGTAAATCAGAAAAAGCTTGTACCATCTATCCAATACACATGAAACATGTTCCCTGCGCCCCTGCGAGTTACCTGTAAAATGTCAATGCGAATGCGGTGCGAGTGCTTGGCGTGATTTATTAAAAAATAATCAAAAAGTGTGGCTCTGATCTAAGGTAAGCAGGTTTTGGACTTTCGTTTTTTTACATGTGAGTGTTCACTGAAATGTTGTTTTGTTTGCGGGTATTAGTAGCAGTTAGCTAATATTTAAGCCATGTTCGATCATCGCACGCGGTATGTGAAGGTTTTGTTTTTATCGATATTTTGTAATTTAGTATTTGGGGTGAAATGATCCGTTCTGTGTGTTAAAATGATCCCTGGAATCATTTTGCCCCATTAATAGTTTTTGTTTACAGATCATGCCGAGAATTTATAAACGTAAAACTAATCGCCAAAAGAGGCTGAAGAACATATGCAAAAGCATTAGAGATGGTATGGCTTACCAAACCGCGAGAGAGAGAATTTGAGGTCCCTGTGATGGTATTAGAAAGAAGAGCCAAAGGTAAAAATAAAATAGCTGTAGGCTCAGCTAAAAAGTTAGGTAGCAAACAAACAGTGTTCAACCTGGAACAAGAACTGGAACTTGTTGACATGGAGTCCAGAATAATATACGGGCTGACCACTCAGGAATTCTTAACCTCAGCTCACCAAAAATGGCAGAAAGAAATAATTTACCGCATCAATTTTCTGAAGCTAAAGGAAAAGCTGGACTTGAATGACATTACAATGCGTGCGCGAGGTTTTAATAAGAATGTGGTGGATGAATTTCTCTCGGCTTTGAGAAACGCTCAAGAAAAATATTATTTTTCAACCATCGAATATTTTTGTTTTGTGTGACTTGCTTACATACTTAAATTGTTATGAGCAATGAATATTATCATTCAAATAAACAGCAGAGTTTATTATTTCTTCTTATTGATATTTATCAACTCATAGTACAAAATGATCCCTGGGATCATTTGCCCCTACCCCAGGGATCATTTTATCCACAGCGGTGTATAAAACGATCATTTACTAAACTTTAACAAAAATATGTAATACAAAAAAACTACATAGATGAAATGAAAAATAAGTAGGCAGATACAAAGTTAAGTAAATTCACTACCTTCAACAATTGGAATCTTGCGGTTTTGCCTTCAACTTTAGCCACAATTGAAGTTTTCCTTAAGGGGATCATTATACCTCACCTTCCCCTACATGTTTTTTTTCAGGAAGGGTAACCTAGCCATGACGACGCCAGTTTAACTAATAAAAATAATCTATAATCAACGAATGTTCTGAATGAAAGAACAGGTTAAGAACTGAAACAACTAATTGAAAAGTCTGGGACAATATTTTAATCAATAAAATCAAATTCGCTTCAAACAATCAATTCATTTATTTCGACTTATTGGGTTCGAGGAATACTGCACGAAACATGTCAATATTGAAACAGTGTCTTCGCATGTTTTAACATGTTTGCTCTTCTGAACGCATCCCTTGAATTCGTCCCTCTTGCTAGCATCAATATCCAATTCGTCCATGTTTTTCTCCACACTTTCCATATTAACATTACCATCCTTATCGAAGATGTTTTCTTTTTCAATGATGCACTTCATAAAACATTTCGTTTTTTCTGGAAAACTTTCCAAATTGTTCCAATCTAGATTTTGAGGTCATTCCTATCTACGCCACTGTCTATCACGCAGTCCACAATGGCTTCTTCGTTTGGATAGCCGAATACCTATAAGAATAAATACATCAGGTTTTTGAGTGCAATATAAATAAACTTCGTGAAGAGTAATTCAAAGATGTGAGAATTTGCAGAAAATGTCTTTACAGGGTGTCCAGTCGATTGACGTCAATAATTTTTTTTTCAGATTCCTCAGACCTGGGACTATCAAAAAATACCCCATATATCGGGTGTCCCAAGGTGAGTGGCCTAATAGATTATTATATTAATATAATCGTATGAATTCACACATTGCCATAATATCAAATTGAAAGGATAAAAAACAAATTATATAAATTAATAAAATTAAAAAATTAAGCAAGTCAAAATATCAAATTGCTTGAACTCAACCAGGCGAGTGCGGTAGCAGTAAGATTATGAATGTCCTGTAAACTTCCTTCAAATCGGGTATCAGGATACTCCAGCATCATATGTAATACAGTATACTCAGCAGCGTTATTTTGGGAACTATTTATGGTGAAGTTTTCAAATTTTGTGAATCGAAATTTGTACATGTAAGGTACATTTTTGAAATAATTTCACATTTCTAGTGTTGCCGGATATACGAAAATTCGGCAACAACTTTGTTATTTTGAATAGGACATCCGGTATTTCTATTTCTTTATAATACTCCATAAAATATTAAATCTATTCACTCTTACTTTTTCATACCTATGTTTAACGGTTTTTGAGTTATCAATTTTTTTTGGAAATTTATATCATATTGGCGTGTTACAAAAATGACTCTAGTTCGCTCAATATTTGGGATTTGAGTCCAGTGGCGGCTTGTCCTATGAGGCAGGTGAGGCAGTGCCTCACCAAATAAATTACGGAAATCACAAATAATATCAAGCGAATTAATCCAATATTCTATTAATCAATTTCATCATCCCATTATGTTCTTCAGTCTCAATATTTTGTACGATACTGCATTCGTCTTCCATAATATCCGAGCTCAATCTCAATCCGGGTACAGCTACAGTCTGTAACATTACACGTTACTGACGTTACGATGAATGCACAAAAATCGGACCGTAACGTTACATGTTACAGGCGTTAAGGTCCGATTTTTGTACATTCATCTCACTTCCTCTTCAAGGCCTCAAAGGCGTAAACGGTGAGGTGAGGCTTGCTCACGCGCTTCCTTGTCTAGCGCGTTATTCACATCGACGTGACTACGAAGGGGAAGTTCATGATCTATGAACCTCCCCTTCGTAGTTTATCTATTGCGGCTTCTAAGGTGAATTGAGGCTAGCCTCAGTAACAACTTTTATAACATTTGAAGCGTTTTATCTCAGAAACTGTGCCTCGTAGGAAAAAAAGTATTGATACATTTTTGAAGATAATTTTAACATCTACATTTTTGTCTGAATTATTTTTTCGATGAAACTCACCGTTTTGCTGAAAATCCCGAAAAACTCATTTTCGACCTTTGAACTTGAATACATTTTTTATGTAACTTCATCCTAATTTTTGGTCTGGATTGACCGGACTATCTACCCTTGATCCGTGATCGTTTCGTTTCGTTTCATCGGCAAACTGCACATATTCGGGTTAATCGTGAAGCGGAAAGATAGTGAAATTTCACTCTGGTTTGGGTTTATTGGGTTTGTGCAGTACTCGTGATATTGCAGAGTTTTCAATAAAACAGAAACAGTTTTTGAGTCATTCCTATGAGTATAAAATATGTACAATTGAAGAAGTTATACAACCTATTCCAAATCTTGACTATCGGTGCGGTAGGAAAATCGAATCGGAGGTTTCAAAATGAGAGTACTACTGGCAGTGTAACTCTAATCAAATTATTTTTTGGCAGTGTTAATAATACATATTCCGATAGGGTTTAGTGAAAAACTGGTTGAAGCGAGTTGAAAAACTTATCTCAGGGCAATTACCACCCAATAAAACGCTACCGAAGGATTTTTCATGATGATAAGTATGCAGCTGACAAAAAGAGTTTATAAGATTAATATTTTTTTTGATGTGCCTCATCACTTTATTCTGTTTGAGTCAGGAATTCAGCAAGTCATTAGATATTGATCTGATTTATATCACCGCTTTTGAATTGTTGTTAGTTCTACAGGCTGGACCAAAAAAAATCATCATTTGCCAAGTTACAAATCGTAAAATAGTCTGTTTCTTCAAATTAGATACATAGAATCTTTTTCAATTTTCAGAACCAGTACAATACACTCTACAATTTTCTATTCACGTCCTTATACTTATCTCAACGATTTTTCGACTTGGCAAATGATGATTTTTTCTGGTTCGTCCTGTATAACTGACAACTATAATTCAAAAGCAGTGACGTGGATTATATCAATATCTAATGACTTGCTAAATTTCTGACTTAAATCTCAAATATTGAGCGAACTATAATCATTTTCGTAACACGCTAGTTTGATCTAAAATTTGAAATCTTTACCATCAATAGTTTCCATAATAATCTAATAGGCCACTCACCTTGGGACACCCGATTGATAAAGCTCAACTAGATGCCATTCACAATAAAAAAAAATCCAGAGTTATCTGAAGTTTCATCATTTCTTTTGACAATATTTCATTAGTAAAAATTTTTCAATAAGAACGGTTCCATTTTGAAATTAAATAAAACAAGTGTGTATGAAGCAGATTAGATCAGATTGTGGTCGGTTGTCACGTTGACTAGCTTTCCGCACTGCGACTAATGAGCTCCCTCTAAACACCCCGATTACACTCAGCCCACTTCCACGGCATGTAGCAGGGAAGTGAGCAGGCAAGTGGGCAGCGGCTGAATATAATCACTATACTTCCCTGCTGCATGCCGCGAATCCTCGTGCTGCCTCATGCTCCCCGAATTGGCGGTTTTTCGGACGGAAGTCAAAGGCTATACTGGCTATACGGGCGCAGTGTGTGATTACATTCAGCTAGATTGCAAAACCGTGACAGATGGAAGGTACTTGGGGAGGCCTATGTCCAGGAGTGGACGACCTGTGGCTGATGAAGAAGAAGAAGATTGCTGTTGCTGCGTTGAGAAAAGATCGCCCTGCGCTCTCGCGAAATTTAATAATTTTAACGAAAATATTGTTTTTATTATTATCGAAAAAAAGTCTTCGATGGAATGGAGTACTTAATGAAAATAAAAAAACTATGAATCGCTCTTGATAATATATTTTCCGGTTTTTTTAATTCTATTTTAATTTTTAAATTGAGAATTATATTTACGTTTTTTATCTGTATGTGTTGCCTGGATAAGATCACAGGGAACAATGTTAATAGCTCTGCACACTTCAGGGACAATTATTGAGATAATTGATTCTGAAACTTTAAATAGATAGTATAAACTTCTATAACTATCCCCTGTTGCCAAGAATCGCAGAGTTATCGCCAATCTAAATTTTGGGGGAATTGCCATTCTCAATCTCGTATCTTCTTTTTATCATCGGTTGAAATTTGTTCAAGAGAAATAAAAAATCATTTCAGTCATTTCATTCAGAAACATTACATCCCATTTTTGTATACGAAACATCGAATAATGTAAATTGTAGTCGCAAATTGGAATAATATAATAGTATTTAGAACTATTTTTGTTTGTTTGAATAGAGAAAATGGGTAAATTGATACTGAGGGACTAACTCTTTTTTCTCTACATGTTTTCAAGACACCCACATATTCATACAAATCAACGAGACAAAGCGCTGAGGCTACAATTTCTTCGTCCGTCATTGCCGAACCGTGGTCACGAGAGCAATGCTGCGGCTGAGTGTAAATGCACACTGCCTTCGAAAACTGCTGCAGAAGTATTACGGGAATTATTGCCGACAACGCGAGTGGCAGTGAGGAGGGCTGAGTGTAATTGTGGCATAAGAAGCAGATTAGATCATATTGTGGTCGGTTGTCACCTTGACTAGCTTTCCGCACTGCGACTAATGAGCTCCCTCTAATACGCTACCATACTTTAGAGCTTCATTCTGTCTAGGAATGTAACCTGCTTCGGAAAGTTGATTATTTTCTTAGAAGACTTCGTTTTTATGTCGGCTGGCGTCAATGTCTCGCTCGTTCTACTTAAACGAGTGCTTTATCGTTTTGCCCTAATGTCTGTATTTTTAAATTTTGTGCCGAAAATGTTTTCAAACGATAAGGTTCGACTCCTTAATGACGAATCCTCTTAGTCAGATTCAGTTCTGTACGTGGGGCCGTCCGTCCGGTAGTTAGCACAATAACTCTCGAAGGGATTGTCCTAGAGACTTGAAATTTTCAGGGTGAGTTCGGTTCCGAATGCCGCGGTGTATTCGTTAACCAGCCAAACTGTACAGGCTGTTCCATAAAATATGATCATTCAAAATTTCTGTTATTCAATATCTCAGACGAGATGAAACCAATTTTGAGGCCACATGCAAGACGCTCATATTCAGGCATAATTCTGCAAATTTGTGGCCACAGTGTTAACAGAACCATAAAAAATTCAATTGGAATATCAAAAAGAAAAAGAATAATCGTTAACAAGATATTCGATTCGAGTGAATTTTCTTTTGTTAATGAAGATTGATATACTGAATTTTTTGGGAAATTTCAAGAATGTCGCATCATCTGACCAAAAAAAAAAATTATTTGTTTTATAATTTTTTTAAATGCTTTATTTTTCGAAGAATTTCCAGTATATAATTCCATCAGCATGAATCTCAAGTCCTATACTAAACTTTGAGGTATGTAATAGCATTATTGCTCCACCAATGAACGAGCGCTCAAAAGCAATTGCTTGGGGCTTGTGGATGTGCCGCAATTTATCAATATTATTTTAAGGGTTGAATTTATGTAAAATGATTACAACATTTAAATATGTTTTGTACTGGGAAATCATCTAAATTGCATAAAGAGTGCAAATAAATTTTTTTGGGGGGTTAATTTCAGAAACCAAATTGTAACAACAGACTCTGATGAAGCTTTCGATGCCATTTAGAATACTTTTTGTTTGATTTCTACCTAGTTCGAAAGCCAAGATATAAGCTGTATGAAATAGCTTGATGGATTTTTTTTTATTTCCTAGTTCAAGTATTCCTACGGAATTTCGGAAAAGTCTTTGTATCGTTGCTATCTATTTTTGCCTCATGGAAATGTCGATAGCATTCTTAACTTTTTCAACTAATAAAACTCGAATTCAACAGAGTTTCTTACGATAATATCATTGTATAAATGAAATTATAGAATATTGGACTATTTCATAGTAATTTCATGAAAATTGATTGTAATATCTATTCATGGCGCCTCTGATGCTAATCTCGAAAATTTCACAAGATAACTTCACTGGCTGAGTTTGTTTACAACGGTTTCTGTTTTTTTTTTTCAGAAATGACAGCTTCTACCTGCATATCCAAGAGTACAATTTCGACCCCTTTGTTGCTAGGAGATTGTTTTGTTGGAAGTTCTTCAATAAATTCTTCGAATTTCATAAGTTGCAGTTCTTCAGAAATAACTAACTTTGTATCAAGGTGCTCAAAATTTGCGATCTTCATCCTTAGATATTTTATGACTTGAAGTTCCTATAAACATGGGTCTCTGAAGCATTGTTTCGCTGTAAATTTGATAGGAAAATTGGTTTTTCGGAAATATTTTCGAATCTTTTTTAATCAAAAACTATTTTTAATTTTCTCAAGTGGCATCCGTAATTCAAAATCATTTTCGTAATTACCACGTAGTTCAAAGTAAGAATACGCCAAGCAACAGAGCTACAAATGATTAGTTTTTGACAAAATACTACCTGGACGCCACCTGTGCCATTCCGTGCAGGACAGTCCGTAGTTTATTCCCACCATGTTTTAAACACGAAAATGCCATTTTTTTATTTGTTATTAACAAAAAACAACAAAAATACGCGTTCTTTTTAGTTTTTTCGTTGCAAAATGGAAACTATTGATGCAGTGATAACGTTGCAATGGGATGAATTGTGAAGAATTACATTGTGAAGAGAATGATGGGTCAAACGATCCGATCGAATAATTAAAACTGGAGAAAAGCGGAAAAAACCGGAAAATTGCGTGTTTTTATTTTTAACTCATAACTCTGCCATTTTGCAATATTAAGAACTGAAACTTCACACGATAGTAGCTATTGACGTGCAATTCATGTGTGCCAAAATTGGATTCGGTCGGATAAATAGTTTTCACATAATTCCCATTTGAATTTTTTTTGACATATTTTCGCGGAGAGCTGGATGCGTTTGAGGTCGTCCGATTGAAATTAAAAAAATTGATTTGGAAAGAAGACGTAATCAGTAACAAAACGTCTATTCTGATTTTTCAATAAACGCGTTTAAGTGTGTTAAAAACTAGTGAGAACATGAGGGAAAACGACCGACCAAGAGCGAGAGTGGTCGAGTGGTGAGGGAATGAGCGAATCGAGGGGAAACGTATATGTGTACAAAATTTGGTGCGCTGTCCGCGCAACAATCTTAAACTAGGCGACCGTTGGCTTCGCGGCGTTTCCCGGGTTTCCCCTCGATTCGCTCATTCCCTCACCACTCGACCACTCTCGCTTGGTCGGTCGTTTTCCCTCATGTTCTCACTAGTTTTTAACACACTTAAACGCGTGTTATTGAAAAATCAGAATAGACGTTTTGTTACTGATCACCGTCTTCTTCCAAATCAATTTTTTTAATTTCAATCGGACGACCTCAAACGCATCCAGCTCTCCGCGAAAATATGTCCAAAAAAAATTCAAATGGGAATTATGTGAAAACTATTTATCCGACCGAATCCAATTTTGGCACACATGAATTGCACGTCAATAGCTACTATCGTGTGAAGTTTCAGTTCTTAATATTGCAAAATGAGAGCAGAGTTATGAAGTAAAAGAAAAAACACGCAATTTTCCGGTTTTTTCCGCTTTTCTCCAGTTTCAATTACTCGATCGGATCGTTTGACCCATCATTCTCTTCACAATGTAATTCTCTACAATTCATCTCATTGCAACGTTATCACTGCATCAATAGTTTCCATTTTGCAACGAAAAAACTAAAAAGAACGCGCGTATTTTCTTATTTTTGGTTAATAACAAAAAAAAAAATGGCATTTTCGTGTTGAAAACATGGTGGGAATAAACTACGGACTGTCCTGCTCGGAATGGCACAGGTGGCTTCCAGCCTTCCAGGTAGTATTTTGTCAAGGAAATATCTCTATTGCTTGGTCTAGAATGGTATCTTGAGGTTCTTACCTGCACCGGATAATTTCTGAAATAAAAAATGAATTGCTATTTATCTTTCAAGAGAATCACGAAATTCTTGTTTACTTCCAAAATCGTCTAGACACAGATGAAGCAGCTCAGTCCCTTCACTTTCATTTTTTTTGCAAAGAATAATCCACACAAGATTAGAGAAACTCATTAAGTGGATCAATTTTCTGTGAATATATGGATTGGAATAATTGGTGATTATTTGGTTAGACCTTTATTCCTAGAGTTCCTACCCAGTAGATAAATGGAGACTGCCGCTTTTCGAATGGAAGTTCACCAGTTTTGTTGGTTGAAAGATGTCTTCAATATGAAAAGTAACGCGATGTGGTTTATGAAAGACGGTTTTTTGTTCAATGAACGCTTGATCTGGGTCTAGACAATTTCGGAAATAATCAAAGTATTTCATGACTTTCTTAGATGAAACAGCATTTTATTTTTATCTCAGAAACTATTCTGCGCAGGTGGAAAACTCAAGATACCATTCTCACTGTAAATTATGTAGTACTAGTTTTTACCCGCGACTTCGTCCGCATAAGTTTTTTTGTTTCTCCCGGCTGTAAGTCCCCCTGCAACAATGTCCCACTATCGTGTTCCAGTCCTCAACTTCACATCGAAATTTGTTCAAAAGCAACCTAAGCTACATAATGGATAGCTCCGAATGTTTCCTTATATTATTAGTAAATATAAAAAGTAAATAATGTAAATCGGTTTAAAATACTAACTACCTACCTGCCAACCCCCGATGTTAGACAGTGTGACATCCGCAACATCGTCTGCGTAGGAAGTACTAAATTATGGCGCCTACCGACCATCTAAGTTACAAAAGTGATCAAATACTAACTTGAATTCTTAGTAACACTCAGTTAAAAAAAAGCATCAAAATCATTTCAGTAGCTATGGCGTCATGCGCTTCTTGACACGATCACGCTAGATTTCCGCGGGAATGAGGTAAAAATTAGCATGTGTTCGTGCCTAGGATCCTAACTTTATATTAACCAAGTCTTATAAAAATCCGTTCAGACGTTAAGGCGTGAATGAGGTAAACTTTTAAAACAAACGATTAAAAATCACTAACTTAATTAGTTTTCTTCCTACTGCCTACGCCTTAAGTACGATAGCATGAATATTAATAGCCCATATCCTTTTCTAGGTTACTATCTATCACCTTACTAAATTCATTAAAATCCGTTCAGCCGTTTAGGCATGATAGAGCAAAACTCCCAGCAAAAACCATAAAAAAATCACTAACTCAATTCAGTTTTCTGCCTACTTCCTACCCTCTAAGTATGATGACGTGATCATTTTGATCTTATATCCGTTTTAGGTAACCATATATTACCTACTAAATTTCATCAAAATCTGTTCAGCCGTTTAGACGAAAAAGAGCAAAGTCCCAACAAAAACGACTAAAAATCACTAACTCAATTAGTTACTGCCTACCCCTAAGAACGATGGCGTGATTATTTATAGCCTATGACCATTTCTAGGCTATCATCTATCACCATACCAAATTTCATCAAAATCCGTTCAGCCGTTTAGGCGTGAAAGAGTAACAGACAGACAGACAGACAGACAGCATTTATAATATTAGTATGGATTCACGAAAATAATTTTTAAATTTGAAAAAAGCATTGGCGTGCCCTTCTTCTCGCCAAATTATTCGGATACCTTATTCTGAAATACCCTGTACAGTCCATATTCTTTGAATATAGTTATAATATGAAACTAAATTCATACCATTTTTACGCGCTTGTTCCTAGAGAATTTTCAGCTGGAAGAGAAGAATTCTGGTCAAAAGTGATTAATAATTTTGACCGGCCGATGAACACGAAAACTATCGAACGGATGAAATTGAGGTTCTGAAATAAAGATGTGCAACTTGGATACTCTTGAGTATCCGATACTGAAATAATAGGTTTCCAATACATTTATTGGATACTCGAGATCGAAATTCATACTAACATCATTGGACTAAGTTCAATTTCTCCATTTACTATCTAAGGGTTATTGGGAGAATTTTTAATTTAATAGATACTCTTTATTCTAACTCAAAGTTCCGCAGTTGAAATATTTGAAAACATAGGCTCTTTCATGACTGTGCCGAAAAAAATATATACAATAAATGAAAATCATTCACGTTGAATTTTAAAAAGGAAGAGGAAAGAGACAAGACTCGAAGAAATACAAAATAAACATGCGAAGGAAATGCTTTCATATGTAAAAATCTTTGATTTCCATCCAGAAAAATAAATTTTCCTACTCTGTCAGGTTTTAATCTCGATCTTTTATCCGTTATAATCTGACCCGTTTTGGAAAATACTGTTTCACTAGGAACATAATTATGTTGCCACAATATTCAAATATTTTTGCGCAAGATGAGACAAGTGTGGTTAAATTAATTCTCAGTTTTCCACCACATTAATTTTCATGCCTTCCAACAACCGCCTCTTCACTATACAGGGTGTCTGGTGAGGAATGGGACAACGTTCAGGTGGTGATGACGGATGTCTCAAGGAGTGAAAAAATTAGGAAATTTCAAATGACCATAATTCAGGAAATAAAAGAGCTAATCCGATGATTTTTCGTATGAACAATGATAGAGTGAGTACGAATCTGTTTGAACGAAAAATTCGAAATAAAATCAGATCCGGACTCAGAAATTTCAGTTTTTCTGAAATTAGGTAAAAACAACACCCTGTATGCGTTTTTCAAATTTTTTTGACTTCAGATTCTGAGAGAGCATGAAAAATACTTTCGAACTCAACTGTCATCCCGAATGACACAAATTTCCCTCCTTTCTATGGCCCTTCGAATGTCAATCTTCCGATTTTCGCTGTCGTAAAAAGACAAAACAGAGACGTTTCAGTGTTAATGTGTGGTGCGCAGTTTATGATAATAATTTAATAGGTCCTCATTTTTTCGAAGAAGATCACCCGGAGAAATTTATAGAGATTTCCTTTTGAATGTTCCTCCTAATTAATTAGGGAATATTAATCAAAGAGGACTTATCTTCCAGCATGATGGAGCACCTCCACATTTCTCGATTTAGTGAGAAATCATTTGAACGAGGTCTAACCAAATAGATGGATAGGTCGTGGTGGTCCAAGATCATGGCCACCTCGGTCCCCCGACATGACACCGTTAGATTATTTCCTTGGGGACACCTTAAAACTATGGTGTACGGGCGAGAAATAAATACAAGGAAACAATTATTCAGCGCATAATAGACGCATGTGACGAAATACCAATAACCCGAATGTGATAAGGAAAGCAGTTTTGAACTTAATGAAAAGAGCAGATAATGTGTAGAAGTGGTGGTTTTCATTTTGAACAATATTTGAAGAATTAATTATTAATTTTCCAAATTTCGCATTTTTGATCATTTTATAAAAATGTTGATTTGTTTATGATCTTTTTTACTTATAAGTAACTATCTGAGATCTCATGTTTCTGAAATGTCGAGAAATAATATGTAAGGAGCGAAAATCGGAAGATTGACATTCGAAAGGTCATAGAAAGCAGGGAAAATTTGTGCCATTCGAGATGACAGTTGAGTTTGAATGTATTTTTCCTGCTCTCTCAGAATATGAAGTCAAAAAAAATGAAAACCGCATACAGGGTGTTGTTTTTACCTAATTTCAGAAAAAATAAAATTTTGAGTCCGGATCTGAATTTATTTCGAATTTTCGTTCAAACAGATTCGTACTCACTCTATCATTGTTCATACGAAAAATCATCGGATTAGCTCTCATATTTCCTGAATTATGGTCATTTGAAATTTCCTAATTTTTTCTAAAACCCCCTGTATATCAGGAACCATGTACTAACCTCAGATGATTTCAAATGGCATTTTCTCACTCCTTGAGACACCTCATCACCACCTAAACGTTGTCCCATTCCTCACCAGACACCCTGTATTTCCGGAATTATTTCATATTGTCGACCAAGAAATTTGTTGCATTTCCGCAATTTTTTCATCGAAATATTGTCATATTTATTCTATCTGAAAATTTAAGAAGTAGGT
Source organism: Propylea japonica (assembly GCA_013421045.1). Lineage (NCBI taxonomy): Eukaryota > Metazoa > Arthropoda > Insecta > Coleoptera > Coccinellidae > Propylea > Propylea japonica. The sequence continues at coordinate 96,504,253 of CM024242.1, forward strand.
AAGTGTAAGTGACCCGAACGCTGCGATTGAGTAGGACCAAATCGGTCCAGTAGTTTCGCAGATATTGACATTCGATGTTTTTCATTATTTTTGAGCACTCGTTCTGCTTAAACGAGTGCTTTTACGTTTTGCCCAAATGTCAGTAATTTTCGAATTTTGCGCCGCAAATGATTTCAAACGATAGGGTTAGACTCCCTGATGACGAATTCGTAGTCAAATTCAATTCTGTTCGTCGGACCGTCTGGCCGTTAGCACAATAACATTCGAAGGGATTGTCCTAGAGAAATTTTCAGGATGAGTTCGAGTCCCAAATGGCTCGGTTAAGTTCGTTAACCAGCCAAATAGTACAGGGTATTCCATAAAATATGACCACTTTAAATTCTTGTTCGTCAATCTCTCAGATAATACGAAACCAATCGGAATGAAATGTTACGGCCATATGCAAGATGGTCATAGTAAGCTTCATGCAAATTTTTGTAGTCACAGTGTAAACAGAACCATAGAAAATTCAATTGGAATATTGAAAAGAAGAAACTTCATATTTTTATAAAAAAAAATATCCGATCCGGATGAAATTTATTTTATAACTATCAGAACTATAGAATAAATTTTTTGTAATTAGGTATTTGTACATATTCAATTTTTTGATTAATTTCCAGAAAAATATTCCGATTGTGCTGACGAGATTCTGCATTTATATATTTGGTATGTATCAATCTCATATCCCATACAAAGTTTTGCGGTAATAGTCTTATTGCTCCACCATGGAACCAGCGCTCAAAAGATCCTGCTCGGGGCTTTTCTTAATTTTTTTCAATAAATTCATTCGGACAGAAGTCTTTACGGATGGCACTTGAGAAAATTAAAAATGATTTTTTTATTGAAAAAATGTGTGTTGATGTGTACTCGTCAAAAAACAAACAAAAATATTGTAGAGCGTCGAAAATATTTTCAACTGTACAGGGTGGGCATATTTCGATGTTTTAGCACTACAACTTTTAAACCAGAGGAGATGGACAAAATCTGATACCCACTTCTCGTCTAGATATTTTTCTGAGAACTAACAAGAGTAGTATTCATTTTTCGCTACCTTCTTCTGTTTTCGAGTTATATGCGAAAATTGGGAAAAGTGGCGATATCGAAAAAAAGTCATATCTCCGCTAATACTGATGATAGAACTCTGAAATTAAGACATTATACAGGCACTTTTTTACGTAGAATCCAATGGCGTACTCGCCTTTTTCGCACCATTTTTAATTACGGAGCTATGACCCAAAGTTATGTTTTTTAAAGGAAATACTAGATGTGTTGTGGCATTTTTAAAAGCTTAATTTTTCTGATTTCAAAAAATATATAACATTGTATTGTTTGTAATTTGTATTAATATGAGTATAGAAAATGGTCAAAAACTCATTTTCATCTGAGTCTCAATATTTTCTATGGTTTCAACTGTTGATAAGCACAGAAAAATGGAGCTTCCTATAACAAGAGTTGCCTCCTTCCGTCAATCTCATTATTTCTATGCTTTAAACTAATTTCTCCAAAATTCGAACATGGATATATTTCATAAAAACTTATATCTTGAAATGGATTTGGAAATAACAAAAAGATCCACATGATCCTTCCGTTTCAATCGATATAATTAGTTATAATGAGATGGATGCAAGAGAATTTTTTATTGCACTCCAGAATAAATACGCACAAGTGCTAAGTAGTCTACTTCAAATCGCATATGAAGTTATCAATTCAATTAGAAAAGTAATAAAGGAAAAATGTTTTTCAATACCTAATAGTGATTACAATAAAAGGTCAGTAGGTTATAACTAAGATGTCTTATTTTAGACATCTCAGTTATAACTTAGAATGAGGGATCAAGTTTCACAGCAGTCCATCTTGAGAAATTGAGTACAGAGCATAGAAAAGAAAGGAAAAGAATACTGGAAAGATATTGTAGTAATATACGATGCTAAATTTTTCTGTGCTCATCAACAGTTGAAACCATAGAAAAATATTGAGACTCAGATGAAAATAGATTTTGATCATTTTCTATACTCATATTGATACGAACCATACAATGTTTTATATTTTTGAAATCAGAAAAAATTAAGCTTTCAGAAAATGCCACAAAAATCTAGTATTTCCATTTAAAAAACATTGGGTCATAGCTCCGTAATTAGAAATGGTGCAAAAAAGGCGAGTACGCCACTGGATTCTACGTAAAAAGTGCCTGTATAATGTTTTAATTTCAGAGCTCTATCATCAGTATTAGCCGAGATATGATTTTTTTTTCGATATTGCCACTTATCCAATTTCTCGAAAACAAAAGAAGGTAGCTAAAAATGAATATTACTCTTGCTAGTTTCTCAGAAAAAGAGATCGAGAAGTGGGTATCAGATTTTGTCTATCTCCTCTGGTTTAAAAGTTGTAGTGCTAAAACATCGAAATATGCCCACCCTGTACAGCGAAACAATGGTTCAGAGACCCATGGTTTATAGGAACTTGTCATAAAATATCTAAGGATGAAGGTCCAAAATTTTGGGGACCTTGATACAAAGTAAGTTATTCCTGAAGAACTGCAACTTTTGAAATTTGAAGAATTCATTAAAAGAGTCCCAACAAAACAACCTCCTAGCAACAAAGGGGTCGCAATTGTTCTCTTGGATATGCAGGTAGAAGCTAGACGCTTTCATTTCTGAAAAATACCAGAAACCGTTTGTAAACTCAGCCAGTAAAGTTATCTTGTAAAATGGTCGAGATTAGCGTTTCAGGGAATAGATATTACAATTCATTTTCGTGAAATAACTATAAAATAATTGAATACTACCATTCTATAATTTCATTCATACATTTTTTGGATTTCACTCTCAGTTTCTGAAACAGAAATAATTAAAAACTTTTTAATTAAAATGAAATGCTCCTGCTTAAATCCTTGCACTAATTTGTTTGGAGCAAATATAGGTTCTGAAAAAATTGTTTCCTAATAGTAAAACTTAAAAAAATAAATAAAAAGGATAATGTAACGTTTCGGTGTCTATATCAGACTCCTTCTTCAGAAAAACTCGTAAAATCTTTGGAAATGTGTATTTTTTTCGTTTGCAGTCTAATTGACATTGAAAGTTGTCAACACATAGCATAGAGGCGTTGATTTATTTAATTTTGAAATTTTCTGATGTCATTTCTTTCTTCAATAAGTCAATCCAAAAACGTTCTATTCCAACAGAACAATTAGCCAAATTATCTACTTATCTAACAAAATACATGTGGATTCCTCAATTTTTCTTCTTTCATTTACTATCAGGTGCGTCATTAGGATCTTTGTGTTGTTCCAGTTCATCATGTGATCTCCGCTATTTGAACATACATGATCGGCGATTTACGATATTGTAATGCCTCTATTTTTTATGTTGTTCTTATGTTCCCGTTTTCTTATCTCTAAAGGTCTTGATGTCTCTCCTGTATAAGATTTTCCACATATACAGCAAATATTGTAAACACAATTTTTTTGATTTTTGTGTCTCATTCATTGGTGTCGTTCTGGTTAGAATGGATCTCGAATCATTTTGTGTTTTTAAACAGTTATGTAGAGAATTCAAAAACAAAAAAATGAGAGGTGACAGTCTCAAGCGGATAATTAGTTTCCGAGAAAAGTCAAAAAACTGAAAAAAAACATCAATTTTTCGAAAATTCATAACTTGGTCAATTTTCTGAGATGAAGCGTAGTTGCTCTGAATTTAAGTAGTTATTAACATATACATATACTTTATTGGAGCACAATTACAAAGCTGTCGGATAAATAGTTTTTGCACAATCGCAGTTTCCGAATTCAACGTACTTATTTCAAGAAGGTCGTGATACTCGCTACTTGTCGGATTTGAATTTTACAAAAAGCATTTTAAAGAAGAAATAAAATTCTTCAAATCGTTATTCTCTCGATACCGACCGATAATGTTTAGAGGGTGAAAAACGGCTTCAAACAGGAGCAAAAAGGCTCGATGCATCAAACTAGTCGTGGAGTGGGAGTCGCCTGCTACGCGACACGCGAAAGATACAAGGTATACAGTTTTCCCCCTCGCGTAGCGGGCGACTCCCACTCCGCGACTAGTTTGATGCATTCGAGTCTTTTTGCTCCTGTTTGAAGCCGTTTTCACCCTCTAAACATTATCGGTCGGTATCGAGAGAATAAACGATTTGAGGAATTTTATTTCTTCTTTAAAATGCTTTTTGTAAAATTCAAATCCGACAAGTAGCCGAGTATCACGACCTTCTTGAAATAAGTACGTTGAATTCGGAAAACTGCGATTGTGCAAAAAACTATTCATCCGACAGCTTTGTAATTGTGCACCAATAAAGTATATATATGTTAATAACTACTTAAATTCAGAGCAACTACGCTTCATCTCAGAAATTGACCAAGTTATGAATTTTCGAAAAATTGATGTTTTTTTTCAGTTTTTTGGACTTTTCTCAGAAACTAATTATCCGCTTGAGACGTGTCACCTCTCATTTTTTTGTTTTGAATTCTCTACAAAAGTGCCTTAACAGCTTTTCGATCAGATTCAATACTTCACGTTTTATAACCAAAAATCAAAATTTTGATTTTTTTGGCTATTTTCGCTTCTCAAAAAAAACCTAAGACGATTCAGGAGTGGAATTTATCATGAAAAACATGTAGAAACTACCTATTGCATGACTGCACAGTCAGATTTCAGGTGGTCGTATCTTTGTCACGTAAAAAACTATTGCTTGGTCTATAATAGTTCTCAGGATATTTAGATCTCATTTTCCCAAAATATAGACAATCGAGCAAAAGCTTCTGACTTCACGTCAGTGCTTTGGTGATACTCATGATACACTAAAGTTTCTACTTACCATTCCTATGACACCAATAACTAACAATAAAATTTATATTTCAGTGAGCATTTTCGTCTTTTATTGGTTTTTACATAAACAGTCAGATGTCAATTTAGATACTGATATAAATTGCTGCTGTTTCGTATTTATACTGATATTATCGTAATTCAGAAATACAATATCCTAATTATTTTCAATCTTAATAAGATCAATATGGTGCCCATTGTTAGTGTGGTGTATTAAATTGATTCACATTTGTTTTTTACTGTTTTGATGACTTTTTAATTGCATAAATTAAAGAAAGTGTTAGGGAAATTTGTTGAATTATTTTAAGTTTGTAATTCCCCTGAATGAAGTTATCCAATTTCAATTTGTGATGCTTCCATAGTTTGAAGTTTGTTCAATAAAAATTACTTATGTGCTTCAACTCCAACGGATGTATGTAATTCTATTTTTTTTACTCAAGTGAAGCTGAGGTTGTTTTAGGAAGAACTTCCGTGTTATTCAATTTTTTATTCCGAGTAGTTTCTATCCATAAAATGTCAATGACTAAAAAAAAAGGTGAAACATGTGAATTATTTTTAAATTAAACGCATTTTCTAGCAATAAAATGAAAGATTTCTCTTCAATCCCTTAGCTTCAATCTCCTCCAACTTTTTTTGAGTGCTTGTTCTACTTATCCGAGTGCTATATCGTTTTGCCCAAATGTCTGTAATTTTCTAATTTCGAGTCTAAAATGGTCTCAAACCATAGGGTTAAACTCCCTGATGAGGAATCGCGGTCAAATACAATTCTGTCCGTGGAGCCGTCCGGCCGACCGTTAGCACAATAACTTTCGAAGGGATTGTCCTAGAGACTTGCCATTTTCGGATTAGTTCGGGTCCCAAATGGCTCGGATAAGTTCGTTAACCAGCCAAATCGTACAGGTGTTCCA
>CM024242.1:96510137-96587318 GCA_013421045.1 Propylea japonica
ATCGCTATATCGTCTTTCCCAATGTCTGTAATTTTGGAATTCTGAGACGAAAGTTTCTCAAACGATAGGGTTCGACTTCCTGATAACGAATCCGTGGTCAAATTCAATTTGTCCATGGGACCAACCGGCCGTAAACACGATAACTTTCGAGAAGATTGTTCACTTGAGATTTTCAGGGTTCGGTACCCAAATGTCACGGTTAAGTTCGGTAAACCCGTAAAATTTTGTGGCTACAGTGTTAACAGGACCGAATAGAATTCAATTATAGAACATTTAAGCCGGGTTTTCATAAAACTCCGATCACGGTGATTAATGAAATGTGCAATTTTCAGTTCATTTTTGATGTAAACCCTCGACTCAATTCAAATCAACGATTTGATTGCCAATCAAGCTTTCTGAAACCCATTGTTAAAAGAAGAATCCTTATACACTGCTCAACAATCGATAGGGATCACTTACTTGTTCTAAATTTATTTCTGACATATTCGCTCCAAGATTATTAATTCAGTCAGATAACAGAGTATTTTCATTGATAAATATGTTTCATCATCGAGAAAGAGAATGAAAAATGGAAAGTTGGAGGGAAAAAAAGACTTTATTAGGAACACTCAATATTCTTGTGTTTGAATAACATAAAATTTTATGATGAAACCACAAGAAAGCTGAAGTTTTCGGTTAAGCTAGTACCTAGTTGATCCCCCACGAGCTCGTCTCAAGCATTCTACCCTACGAGGCATACTTTCGATCAAACGATTTATAACATTTTGGGGGCAAATTCGTCCAAATATCCCGTAAAGCGTTAGAAACTTAGACAAAGGTTAGAAAGGTCCTCCAGGTTATTGATCGGTTTGTTCTAAGGTTGACAATTTTTAGACATCTCAACCCAGACATGTTCGATGGCAATTCATGTCTGGAGGGCGAGCTGGCCAGTCCATCCTATCAATAGCATGAGTTTCTAGCGCTTCATTAACCAGACGGACTACGGTGTGAACGGGCATTATTTGTCAATTAAAAATGAAAATTTTCGCTCACGGCAGCCGCAAATGAAACAATTATTGGTTCAATAATCATATCGTGATATCTCTGGCTGGTCATGGTGGTGTTCTGCAGAACAACCAACTCTGTGCGTTGGTTCAAACAAATGCTGTTGTGGGTACCACAACAAACTGTTCTGCATACCTTCGACCTCTTTCTCCCCTCTCCAAGCAAGAATACGTCCTCGGAGTTGACCAAACGAAATCTAGATCATCCGTAAATAAACATTGGCTAAATCTTCAAGTGTCCCAATTGCGGTGCTCCTCAGCCCATTGCCGTCGATGAACCCGTGTGTTCCTATTCAAACGGGGATGTTGGTCCCTCCTACGTGCTCTCAAACACGAACATGTAGTCGTCGTCTTACAGTCTGGTTCAAATTAGAACTCCTGTTGCAACTCTCAGTGATCTATTGAGCCGCGACGCCGGGGGTAAGTGGGATTTCTCCTAGCATTGAGGATCAAAAGACGATCTTGGGCAGCTGTTGTACTGCGCTGCCGACCTCCCCCATGAACATAGCTACTGAGTCGTTTTGGATGAACCTATTCCAAGCCCGACTCACGACACTTTGCGAAACATTCAACCGCCGGGACACCTCTCGCTGGGACAAACCTTCCTGTATCCAACCGTATGATTGGTCCAGTTGCACCAGAAGCCAAACGTCTTCTCGGCATGACTGATAGAGCTGATATTGTTCTCATTTCTTCAATTATTTGTCACCTTAATGGTTTTGAACGGAGAAAAAAACAGATTTAATAACAAATACCACATTGCTTTTCACTCCAACCTGTAACAGCCTACAATAATAATAATCGATTTGTGAACAAGAGCCGATGAAGTGAAGAAGACTTTGATATAATCAACTCAAATATCTTCCTTAGAGAACATATAATGTACAGATATTCACGAGATAACTTGAAAAAAAATAAATGAAGAGAAGTTCATAAGTGAAGCAATTGTTGATCAGTGTATTTCCGTAACAAGATATTCGATTTGAGTAAAATTTATTTTGTGAATGAAGACTGATATACTGAAGTTCAGGCAAAATATGGTATTATTTTTTTCACTATTGGTTTTTTACATATTTCATTTTTTTGAATAATTTCCAGAATATATTCCGATCGTACTTAGATTTTGCATTCATAAACTTAGCATGAATCCCAAATCCTATACAAAATTTTGAGGTAATAGCATTATTGCTCCACCATGAACGACGGTTCAAAAGTACCTGCTCAGGGCTTTTCTCAAATTTTTTTTATCCCATTTTGACGTTAAAGACGACAATTCAACCTATGGTAACAAGGGTAAGTTGACGTTTATTACCACTGAGTGAATTAAATTTTTTTTAATTCACTAGTGGAATAAAATGTTCACCACTCACTTTCTGAAATAAAATATTGCTCATCAGGAGCGGCATCTAAAGAGTATTCTAACTCCACTCTTGTGAATACCTTCGGCTTCTTTGCTACGTATTCCCTGAATGTTGCTTCAAGAAGCCGGGACTTGGTGAAATCTGCCGATGTCTATTTTTTCTTTCAGAGCCAACATTTTCTTAAGTTGCGATAGTAGGACCATAAAGACGACGACTCAACTTTCTTGGATTGTTTTCGGAAATATACGACAAAATTATTTTTTCGTTAACACCTTTGGCTTTTTTACTATTTCTCCAGACACAAAATTCCGTATTTTGCTTTTCGTACAATATTTTGATTTTAATGGAATTACTGCTTCTGCTGCCCTCATTGCTTCTTGTATAATGCACTCACAGGAACTACAACCTCGTCGTCACCGCTCAACATTTTTTCGAAACAAAAATTCTTTGACTGTTTTATAATTTCATTGACACTTGCAAACAATTAATTATAGTCCGTTCATGAAAGCACATAGTAGGATTTGTTTATTTATCTGAAGTTGGCAGTATTTACTGTCATAAAGTAAAATAAAGTCAACGTTTTCCGAATTACTCGGCCTCGTCCGACGAGCTTGCGAGTTATCAGAGAACTCTATGCAATATTGACAACATTGCGTATCAATCTGACAAGAAAATAAAGAACATACCTAAAATTTTAATACAAAGTGGAATATGCCAAATTTCCATGGCCAACCGACGGCTCAACCTTTCGTAAACGGAGTATACATAGTGCCTAACAACCATCGATCGAAGGGAAATCTCGTTATGAATTTGAATTATACCTAATATTTCATCTGAAAAGTATTCATTATTCGAATTTTCATCAAAATGGGGATAAAATTTTTATACGACACGTGAGTTAAAATGTTTATTCACTTCGAAGAATTAACCCACACGCCCTACGGGCTCGTGGGCTAAAACTTTCTTCTCATGAAAAAACATTCATTTAACTCACTTGTTGAATAAATAACTATTAACGAAATTTTTAGAACTGCCATCTCAGAGTTTTCAATTTTTCAGGCACGAGTGGCTGGAAGGAGTTACTGTAGGAGTTGCAAGAGTTGGTTCGATGTGTTCATCAGAAAGTTGCGCAGTTGCAGTAGACAAAGGACTACCGACAGCTTACACCCATAGCACACGAGATAGGACATACCTTGAAGTGAGATATTAGTTCAGAAATATTTCTGTGTCTTCCTTCATATTATCTCTCATTCCTTTCCTTACTTTAAATTTCTAGAAGACTTATAGCAAAATATTTGTAAATCACATGCTCTACCAGAGTAATGTGGTTGCACAGTGTGAGGGGTAATTATTTAGAATTAAAAGAATCCTGTTGGAGGTGTGAAAAAAGAGAGTACTCACTTAGTTTGGGTCCCAGATTACGAAAATGATAACGATAAGTCTACAATCCTCTTAGTTTTCTCAAAAAAAAATTAGGTTCGAATTTTTAGGTTATTTCATTGTTATCATGTTAGCCATGATATTATGACGGAGGGTGAAAAGTTAGCTCGAAGGTTGATATGTCATTCGGGAGTACACTAAATGAGGTTTTTTTTACTGGAGAGGAAACGTGTGCATAATTATTCAAATTTCATCGAAAAAACTATCGGAAAAATGGGACTTATTTTATCAACTTCAGAATCGTGATATTCATCTCGTTACCACGCTCGCAATAAGAGTTTTTTTGCACACAGACTCTCTTATATCGTAGCAAATTTATTGCCCTCTCCGAATGTGTGGTCAAATTTGATGAGGCAACAAGGAAAACCGAATAATGATAATTTAAGAGAAAAAACTCGAAATATTTTGAGAAATCAAGAAATGTTAAATTGAAAAATAACCGTCAACATTTCGACCATGTGTTATACGAAATTTTTTGTTGTAAATAACTTGTATAATCACTCCTCGAAGTTTGCCAATTTCAAAAGTACACACCCTGTATACCTTAGTGATGAAAGGTTATTCTTGTCTACTCCAAATATCAATTTACTGGTTGCTACAAATGGCTAAAAATTTATACCCTAAAAATTTTGGATCATCTTCAGGCTATTTGAAACACACAAACGTCAAATCCTGACTAATTTTCCCTTTTGTTGTCAGCATGCCGCATGACAGCAATGACAAAGGTACTTGCAACAACCTCATAAGGGAGAGTGAAAAGTACATCATGGCGCACTCGTTGGAAAAAGACATCAAACCTTGGATGTGGTCACCTTGCTCTAGATATTTCGCTACAGAATTTTGAGGTGAGTAGTGAGTACTGAAAGTTAGATACGTTTCCGTAAGGAGCAAAATTCCTAAAAACAAGAAATTGAAATATCACAACTGACGAATTTGACCTAGAAAAGTATTCAACATGACTTAGTGTCAGTTGCAGGAACGTCCATTAAAATTTAAAGGTCCATTAAACTTAATCCTCCATTATTTCAAGGAACTAATGGAGGATTAAGGGTTAATGGACCTTTGAATTTTAATGGACGTTCCTGCAACTGAGCATATATCCCGAGAAAATTGATCAGAAAGTAATATTTACAGTAGAGTCTCTATAATCCGGCCGTGCGCCACTCCGGCACGTCCAGTAATCCGGCACTCGGCGTCGGAGGAGGGGTCAGCTGTTTTCATGTTTCTTCTGCATGTCAACAAACCCGTTTTTTTACATTGACCTTAACTGTGTTTTGCTTATATGTAATATTTTTATCGATTTATACAAATATTATGTAATGATTTTTATACTGTACTTGTTTTGTAGTAATTATACGATGTTTTTATGGTCTATTTTAGCTTTTTTTTACCATATCTCCTCTAATCCGGCAATTTCGGCAATCCGGCACTACCGATCTCAATATAGGCCGGATTAGCGAGATCCTACTGTATTTATTATGCGTTATGGAAACTAAATATAAACAGGTCTTGTGCTGGTAAAATTAGGTTTTGCATTTGACAAACATTTATTTTCTGAGCAATCTCGAATTTGATAACTTTCGAATTTTTTTTGAAACCTGAACTCCCATGTTTGAATTGCCTTGTATTTTGTAAAATTAGACGAAATTTACTGTTGATATACCTACTGGAATAGTAAGTATAAATAGAAAATATTTTCAACTTCTGGACGTTCTTTAGTCTCAATCATTCTTGGATGTAAGAACTAGAAAAAAAGACCTACATGGTAACAGTCCCGGGAAGGCTAACCCAGCCATAACTACGTCAGTTAAAATAAAATAAAATAGCCTCTTCATTTCTTTTGATCTGGAGTGACCAGGAACCCAGACCAAAGGGACTTGATTCTTAATATTTTCGACAACAAATTGGATGGAAATGTTTTTATGGTGAAACAAGGACAAATGCACAATCTGGCAACGCTGCTGGAAAACATTTATGACGTCATATCATTGGTTCATTCGTACCAGAAGCCAGAAGAATCAGATTGATGTGACCTTTCCTTTATTTACGTATCCAACGATTAACTCATATACCCTTTTCTAGCGAAGCGATATTATTGAAAATCGGCATGTGGCACATTTTACGAATAACTAGGTCGTCTGATCTCATCGTCAGAAAAATGACCAAAGGTTCATAGTTATATCTCAGAAACGGTGGCTCGTAAGAAAAAAAGTATTGATACATTTTTTATAGATAAATTTTATGATCTACAATTTTTGTCTGAGGTACTTTCATGACAAAACTTACCGTTTTGCTGAAAATCGCGAAAAAATCATTTTTTTGACATTTGACCTCGAATAAAATTTTTTCCTCAATGAATGATGAGGAACTTTTAGACATTGTTTTATAATTATGTTTTGAACAACTTCACAGAAATTCAGCTTGTTTGGGACTTTATGTAACTTCATCCTCATTTTTTTGGTCTAAATAGACCGGACTATCATAGAAGTCTCGGTTATCTATATTAATTGAAATTGTCACGTACATATACCTGCCATATAAAGGAAAAGAACGCTGAGATGTCTGTTAAGCCAATTCTCATTATAATATGCTTCCAATGAACACCAGTATCTGAGAGGACTTCAAGATCCTCTCTCCTCATTTGCTGTCCAAGACCTCCTTTACGCAGGCTGGCAATGGCGAGGCATTCTGTAACTAAGTAAACAGGAGTTTCCCCCATTTCCTAATAAAATTCACAATGGTCATTTCTCCTAAGCCAATTTTCATCATATGCTTCTAAGACGACTCAGAAAGCCAATGAAGATTCGTAACTTATTCTTAATAAGATCCAAATACTTTTTCGACCTTGCAGTTTCAAATTTCCGGAAGAACATTTTGAAATGATCCTTTATCGGAAGATTCCTCCAGAGTGCTTTACCTTCAGTTTCTTTCTTCTCCAATAACACTGCATTTGCCTATTCCTATCACAAAACGTTCTGGGCCAGTAAGTAGCGTTTGTGCAGCCTTTCTGACTAATCTGTTAGCCTCTTCATTTCCTTTGATTCTTGAGTTGGCAGAATTCTTGAGTTTTTTCCGGACTCCCATATTAGCCGATATGTCACCTACACCATACTAAAATCTGGATGCACAATGCAAAATATTTCTGACAGCAAATCGGATGGAAGTGTTCCTACGAAAAAAACAGGGAAAAATGCCCAACCTGGCACCGAAGCTAGAAAACATTTCATTAGTTCATTCTTACCAAAAGCTAGAAGAATCAGGCTGATGAGACCTCTCCTTTATTTAGTTATCCAACAATTAACTCATATACCCTTTTATAGCCAAGCTATATTATTGAAAATCGTCATGTGGCACGATTCTACGCGCATTTTTCGAATAACTAGGTCGTCAGATCTCCTTCGACAGATAAGATCGTCGATCTCGATCATCAGAACATGGCCATCGGTTTATAGAAGTCTCGTTTTTTCATATTAATTGAAATTGTCACGTATATCTGCCATATAAAGGAGAATAACGCTGAGAGTCGACCGTAAAAAGAGTAAAGATTGAATATTCATTCTTGGAAGTAAACGGGAAAAAAAACCAGAACGTAATGCGCTTCTGTTTCTTTTCAGCAATTTGTACTTGTCTAGGTTGAAAATGTTTATGTTTCTCGTGTTTTTAGACAGGAGGTGTTTCAGGATATTGCTGTGCTTATTAGGTTGAATAATTGTGATCAATCAATGAAATGAACATCGAATTTCTGACATTATAACGAGTCAGTCTATAACAACGACCTGGTTCTCCTTCTTTATATGCATTGTTCTTATGCCAGGCAGCTCTGGACGCTTCCATACCACATGTTAAGAGGATTCAGAGATTTTGCCTTTTGTAACCCTCGCAGATACTTAATGTTCACTGAAGCTATGAAATAGGAGCGTGAGCTGTAGCTTCGATGGGGTACACAATAGACTTCAGGTCACAGTAAAATGTAACCCCCCTTACTTTGTACAATCTATTACAGGAAATAAAAGAATCAGAGAGTCTAGGTCTTTCGCAATCATTGGTCCTCTCTGAACAACTATATCTAATCTGCGCAGCTCCCTAGTGATGTAATGATCAAGAAAGTGAGCTCTGAGAAAAACTTCAGGACATTGAAAAATAAGAAAAGGAGAGGAATCTAAACAAGAATACACTGACTATAATCTCGAAGAAAATACCGTAAAATGGTTCCAAAACCTCTACAGGAGCTGACGCTGGAATATATGGGCCAAGTACCAAGTAGCACTGTCGCTAGGCTCCTGATAAGCGTCTTTCAAGCGGAAATCTTAGCTATTGAAAGATGTCTAGATATAAATCTGGAAAGAAACTATCAAAATTACGATATAGCCATTCACTCAGGTAGTCAAGCTGCTATTAAAGCACTGAGCTCCTACGTCATCGACTCAAATATAATTTTGGGAGTGCTGGAACAATGTCAATGAGGTAGTCAGAAAATAAGGTCTTTTAACCTATGTGCCCGGCCATTCGGGAATCAAAGAAAACAAAGAGGCCAATACACTTGCCAAAAAGGCCGTACGAATAGCACTCCTTGGCCCAGAACCCTTCTGTGGTATGGGAAAATGTACTTATAGAAGGAGTTTCTGGAGAAGGAGAAAGCCGAAAAGGAAAACTCACGCGGAATCTCCCAGGAATGGATCATCCCACTAATTCCTTCGGAACTTTGAAACAGCAAAATCCAAAAGATATCTGGATCTTGGTAAGAAACAATTACACCACCTCACTGGCTTTCTCACAGTACACTGTCGCCTCTGGAAGCACCTGTTGAGGATGGGATTATCGGACACTGACAAGTGTAGGTAGGGGGATGAAACCCCCATTCACCTAGTCACGGAATGCTTTGCCATTACGAGCTTAAGGAAAGAATGCCTTGGGCGAGAAACTTGTAGGAGTGAGGAATTAGCCTGGTTGAAGTCGATCTGTAAAGGGTGTGGTGAGAACAGCAGAGCACATTATACCTTGAGGTCCCAGTGAACTGTAACCCCTTTTATAACTATAACTGTCTACAATCTAACACATCAAATGAACAATTCTCAATCTAGCAAAGAAGAATAAAATTTTAAGAATGAGATATATTTGCTTAAATGATTCATTCGAATGATTTCCACTCTCTGTCGAAATAACTCTTTCAGAATAACTACGTGAGAATCCTCGCAGAGGATAAGGTATATTAATGAGAGTTTATTGGTAGAATTAGGAGTAATACATAAATCATCAATCTGTTCTCATAACAGTGAGCATAAAAACTTAAATTCCGAACATTTTTGTCTCACTTTAACCCGATAAAATTCAACTTGGCAATCGTTTCAGACGCGATAGAAAAACAAGGCGCTAAAATGTCCAATAACTTTTCTGATCTATGTTCCTCCATTACCAGAAATTACTTACTATACCGAGCTGTGCCAAAGAAAGTAAAAAATGTTCAGTTTCACAAGGTCAATGTCTGTGTTTGTGCCAATCTGTGAGTGCAACACTCGCTTAGAATGCCAATTGTATGTTACGAAAGTTATTTGCATTCTAATCATTGCTTTCGTGCCATTCTGCATGAGAAACTGCTAAAATCGACTAAATTTATCAATATTCAATCAATGAATGTCACAACTACTGTATTATTCCACGAACAAGTTGTATAGATGCACGTGCTCAGAGCTGTGTTCAATATCAATTGAATATTCAGATAGTTATATGCAATATATCCCGATATCTTTGCTCATATTTTCTATTGGTCTGGACTTGAAGATTTCGTAGGAAAAAATACTGAATAAAAGACGTTTTTGATTTTTTTAAGATGTAAATTAGTTATTGAATCAACTAGTAATGACAGCTATTCATAGTCGAGATATTGATCAATAGTTTGAGGCCATTAATCGCGGCTAAATTAATGAACGAGTTGATTGCGAGACTTTTCCATCGACCGCACTATGTATTGGAATAATAATAAATAATATAATAACTCTTGAAATAAATGATGAAGGTTTTCCTAAAAGAGGTGTCATTTTGAATAGCCCGCTATTTCGGTGGATTTCACGTTTGAAGCTGCCATTTTTTGACATTTGACAAGTAGAAAGTACCCCATTAATAAAAATGGAACGATACACGCTTCAAGAACGCATCGAAATTATTAAAATTCACTAAAAAAATGATGAAAGTTTAGCAGAGACGGTTCGTAAAACTTGAACATTTTTGGGTCGTCGTGGAGCACCTTGTAGGATCGCAATAAAGAAATTGGTGGAAAATTCGAGCTGTTGGGACAAGTTAGTGATGTGAAGATAAATCTTGTGAACGTCGCTCAAGAACAGTCGAGAATATTGTAGCCGAAAGTGTTGAAGAAAACCCAGGTTTGTCCATTCCTCGTCGTTTTATGGAATTAGGCATTTCACAAACGTCATACTTTCAACAAGACGGCGCTACCTGCCACACAAGCAACGAAATCATTGATCTGTCGCGGGAAAAGTTTCCGGGCCGTGTTATCTCTTGCAGAGGTGATCACAATCTTGTGATTTAACACCTTGCGACTTCTTCTTTTGAGGCCACGTGAAAGAGAAGGTCAATAGCCCAGCGTCGATTCAAGACCTCAAAGATGGAATTCGTGAGGCTAAATGAGGACATAGGGCAGCCACTTTGCGATTTGGTTATGGAAAATTTCATTAAAAGGATATGGTCTTGTAAGTGTGGTCATGGTGGTCATTTACCACATGTTATTTGCCACTTTTAACGGCACAGCTTCTTCTTTATAATGAAATAAACATCCGATCATTTAAATTGAAAAATGGCATTTTTCTGTGAATATCAAAATAACACCTCTTATTGGAAAATCCTTTATTACCTACCTATTGAAAAAATAGAGGGGTGCGAGGCGTAGGGGGTGAGAAATATCGAATGCGAAAGAGCATAGGATAAATTGCTTTTGAGATTAAAAATCGATGGGTGCGAGGATTTTTCTTAGTATTTCTTGTTACAAGAATTATTGGCAAGTTATGTAACTTTTTTAGCACGCTGTATTTCCTTATAATGGATTGTTTTTACTTCTTTTTCGACCTTATTACAGATCGAAAAGGTCAAAATGTCTGTTGAAACATCCAACAACGAACTACCTATCGACAGATTTGGCCAACGTACCGCCTGGAGAAAGATATGGAGTCAAGAAACAATGCAAATTAGCATTCGGTAGAAACTTTATGCCCTGCTTTTCGAAGGAAGACGAAGAGGTATGCAAGTTATATATAATATTAATTTTTTTCTCGATAACAATCATGAAAATCATAAAGATAACCTTTACATATCACCTTTTCACACTTCAGGGTATTCAACAGAAAAATAAAATGTGGTTTTTGAATTCTTCGTTCAATTTGTGAAAAATGCTTTTTTCGTGTGTGGTGCCATTTTTTTGTAAAAAAAATTGAGAAAAGCCCTGAGCAGGAGCTTTTGAGCACTCGTTCTGTGGTGGGGCAATAAGACTATTACCTGAAGAATTCAATATGGGACTTGAGATCGATTTCTTATACAATATAAATGCAGAATCTCAGCACATTCGGAATTATATTCTGAAAATTATTGGAAAATGAAATATGCAAAAAATATAAATTTAAAGAAATTGAATTCCATGGTTCGGATAATATGCGATCCTCTCGAAATTTTGCATGATCATTCAGTATATCAAGTTTCATTCACAAAATAACTTTAACCTGAATCGGATATTCTTATGGAAATATAAAGATTCTTCTTTTCAATATTCCAATTGAATATTCTATGGATCTGTTAACACTATGACCACAAAATTTTGCATAAGAATTCAGTATAACAGTTAACATTCACAAAAGAAATTTTCACTCGAATCGGATATCCTGTTATGAAAATATAATGATTCTTCTTTTCGAATTCCAATTGACTTTCATATGGTTTTGTTGAAACTATGGCCACGAAATGTTTCATGAACATTCAGTATATCGATATCCATTCACAAAATAGATTTCACTCGAATCGAATATTTTTTTATGGACATATTAAGTTTCTTCTGTTCAATATTCCAATTGAAGTCTCTATGGTTCTGTTCACATTATGGCTCCAAAATTGTGCATGAGGCTTGTTATGACCATTTTGAACTAAGCCGTAATATTTCATTTCGATTGACTTCGGTTTTTTCTGAGATATTGAGGAACAAAAATTTACAATTGCCATATTTTATGTAACACCCTGTACGATTTGGCTGGTTAACGAACTTGGCCGAGCCATTTGGAACCCGAAGTCATCCTGAAAATTTCAAGTCTCTATGACAATCCCTTCGAAAGTTATCGTGCTAACGGACGGCCAGAGGGCCCCAAGGACAGAATTGAATTTGACCACGAATCTGTTATCAGGTAGTCTAACCCTATCCTTTGAGATCATTTTCGGCTCAAAATTCGAAAAACATACATTTGGGCAAAACGATATAGCACTCGTTTAAGTAGAACGGGCGCTCAAAAAGGAGAGATTTTTTGTCACACATTGAAGAAAGAATTCAATAATAATTGTTAGTTTAAAATATCTCAGTGGCGTACCACTTTTTTAAGTCAGTTTTCAAGTAAAACTACAACATCCCCTATCTTGGAAACAATGCATTACCGAGCCTACATTTATGGAAAATATGGGATTGAAATCAATTCTTAAACACCATATATTTTTCAGAACAAAACTGTATTATTTCGTAGAAAATAAATGAACTGAAGAATATTAAAAACACACTGATCTAGAAAAATTATAGTTTCAAGAGAAAATTTGATAGTTTTCATCCTACGTTTTAGCGTCCATGCTTACAACTTTGGTGTACAGAGGATGTAAACATAGGGTGCCAAACAGACCATATGCCATGGGCAGACGGAACATATTGTGGAAAGGACAGGTTAGTTATTTCACTTAAAAAATATTAACCTAGAAATCCAACGAAAAATTTCTCATATGCTCTCTGTCACAATCTTATTCATTTAATATAATGGTCACATCATTATCCAAATGAATTTCAATTGTGAGCAACATTATACAAGAAAAAGCTTCTGAACGAGAGGTATAAGTATCATCCTTTTCAATTATGTATTCACCTTTCCTGTTCAAATCAACGGCATATGAAAACAGAAACAGTTTGTTGCCAAGTATATCAATTTTTTAATTATTCCGAATTTTATTTTTCAACAGTTGGTGCCTCAACAGAGAATGTGTTCCTAGGAGGATCGATTTAAGACCGATTCATGGAGGTTGGGGATTGTGGTCAGAGTAAGTTGAATTCTTTTGTTTAGAAAAACTGTTAAAATCGTGACGTTCACTTCAATTTCACTGGAATTTGCACCACGTCAATACTTCTATACAAGCTTTTTTCTTTAAATTCCTTTGAGGCATAATTCAGCAAAGGAAGGACGCAATTGTTGAATAGTTAAATCCTAGTCAAGGAATAAAGTAATATTCAATATATTTATGTAGATGGAGCCTGTGTAGCAGGACGTGTGGAGGTGGAGTTAAGACATCTCAAAGGTTATGTAACAGTCCAGCTCCAGAAAATGGTGGTGATTATTGTATAGGTCACAGCACACGTTACGCTTCTTGTAGCACAGAACCATGCCCTGATGACAAAGATTTCAGGTGAGCCGAATAAAAAAGTTCCATCAATATTATGTAGGATTTTTATATTTCACCAGCTTTTACCCGCGACTTCGTCCGCATCAGTTTTTTTTGTTTTCTCCCGGCTGTAAGTCCCCCTGCAACAATGTCCCACTATCGTGATCCAGTCCTCACTTCACATCAAAATTTGTTCAAAGGCAACCTAAGCAACATAATGGATAGCTCCGAATGTTTTCTTAGTGAATATAGAAAGTAAATAATGTAAATCGGTTTGAAATATACTACTAACTACCTACCTGCCAACCCTATAAGTTTCGATCCAAGTAAAACTGTTAAATAAAGACAGTTGCATCGAATTTTATCATAAATTCCCTAAATTATGGCGCCTACCGGCCCTCTAAGTTAGAAAAGTGATCAAATACTAACTTGAAGTCTTAGTAACACTCAGTTAAAAAAAAATCAAAATCATTTCAGTAGCTATGGCGTCATGCACTTCTTGACACGATCACGCTAGATTTCCGCGGGAATGAGGAATTTTCCCGCCGTAAAAGTAGCCTGTGTCCGTGCCTAGGATTCTATCTTTATCTTATAAGTCTTATAAAAATCCGTTCAGACGTTAAGGCGTGAATGAGGTAAACTTTTAAAACAAACGATTAAAAATCACTAATTTAAATAGTTTTCTGCCTACAGCCTATGCCTTAAGTACGATAGCATAAATATTAATAGCCCATATCCTTTTCTAGGTTACTATCTATCACCTAACTGAATTTCATCAAATCCGTTCAGCCGTTCAGGCATGATAGAGCAAAACTCCCAGCAAAAACCATAAAAAAAATCACTAACTAAATTCAGTTTTCTGCCTACTTCCTACCCCCTAAGTACAATGACGTGATCATTTTGATCTTATATCCGTTTTTAGGTAACCATCTATTACCATACTAAATTTCATCAAAATCTGTTCTGCCGTTTAGACGTGAAAGAGCAAACACGACTAAAAATCACTAACTCAATTTAGTTATCTGCCTACTGCCTACCCCCTAAGAACGATGGCGTGATTATTTATAGCCTATGACCATTTCTAGGTTATCATCTATCACCATACCAAATTGCATCAAAATCCGTTCAGCCGTTTAGGCGTGAAAGAGTAACAGACAGACAGAGTTACTTTCGCATTTATAATATTAGTATGGATTTTGTCCGAATAGATATGTTTGAAAGTTCGTGAAACACTTTTAGTTACAGTTTATTTATACATCAACTCGAAATCATGGGTTACACATTTACTGTGTATTCTAGCTGCTGAACTTCTCTTAGGTACTCAGAAATCTTAACGCTACTCCTCTGAGCTCTGCGGTTTTCGCACTCAGATCTTTGGAATCTAACCCTGAGCTCTGTCGTTTTCTCACTGATTCATTGTGGAAGTTCTTTTCGTCTCGTCGATTCTATCTAGGGTAGCCCATGAGGCTATACTCAGAATATCTGCCTGGTCCTCTCTGAACAACCACATCTCATCTGATAACCTCTCTACTGATGTAATGATCAAGAAAGTAAGCATTAAGAAAACTTCAGGACATTGCTAAGTAAAAGAGAGGAATGGGTATGGGAATACACCGACTATAACCTCAAAGTAAATACCGTTAAATGGTGAACAGATGGTTCCAGAACCTCTACAGGAGCTGGCCTTAGACTAAGTATATAGTCTAAGAAGCTGACGCAGGGATGCACTGTAGGTAAGCTCCTGTATGAACGTCTTTCATGCGGAAATCGTAGCTATTGAAAGATGTCTAGATATAAATATAGAAAGAAACTATCAGAAGTGCGATATAGCCATACATTCACACAGTCAAGCTGCTATTAAAACACTGAGCTCCTGCGTCATCGACTCAAAGATGATCTGGGAGTGCCGGAACAAACTCAACGAGGTAGGCAAGAAAAATAAGGTCTTTTTAATCTAGGTTCCCGGCCATTGGGGAATCAAAGGAAACGAAGAGGCCAATACACTTGACGAAGAGGGCGCACGAATGTGATTCATTGGCTCAGAACCCTTCTGTGGTATAGATAAATATACCTATAAGAAGGAGTTTCTGGAGAAGAAGTAGAAGAGGGAACTCCGACGAAATCTCTCAGGGATGGATCATTCCACTGAGTTCCTTCGGAACTTTGAAACAGCAAGATCCAAAAGATATCTGGATCTTGGTAAGAAACGAGTACACCTCCTCACTGGCTTTCCTACAGGGCACTGTCGCCTCAGGAAGCACCTGTTGAGGATGGAATTGTCGGACACTGACGAGTGTAGGTTCTGTGGGGAGGAGAAAGAAACCCCCATTCGCCTAGTCACAGAATGCTTCGGCATTGCGAGCCTAAGGAAAGAATGCCTTGGGGAGAAACTTGTAAGAGTGGGGAATTAACTAGCCCCGCTGAAGCCTTCACATATATTGGATTTCATCAGATCTCTGGAACTGGAAGGCGAGCTGTAAAGGGTGTGGTCAGAACAGCTCTGTAAGGGGGCACAATAGACCTCGAGGTCGCAATGAACTGTATCCCCTTTCTTACTCAAGTCGAGGGCGTACTTCCATTTTTAAATCCCATTATGAAGTGATCTCATTGGTTCACTCTCAAAACCATATGAGTTCGGTGGTAGGAACGTACCAATGGGAATCGCAGAGTGAAATATCATATCGCCAGAATTCTAAGAATTATTAGATCTGGTAAAATTCACTTTTCCAGACCTCTAAATTTTCAACACGTCCCTTACGAAACCCATATATCACAACTTTGGTACAAGCAGTTTCTGAGTTAACACAGCTTCTAAGTGACGCCAGCTCTACAACTAGACTACCTTTTATTCACGTACTCAGTCCGCTTTAGTACGTAGAAAAACAGTTGCTTCGAGAAGAAATTGAATTCCTACATACATATTTTTTGAAGACATCAACGCCACCTCAAAGAATAACATCTGAACACTCCGGAACTCCATATCATTGAGTGTACCTACTCGAAGATAATTTTATTGAAATCTCTTCTCTCGCAGGGCAGTCCAATGCAGCAAGAGTGACGGTAACAACTTCAACATGTCCAATATTCCAAAGGACGTAAAATGGCTTCCCAAATATGGCTTCGGTAAGAAATTTTTTTTTTCTAGCATAATGTGAGTTTAATCATTGTGTATTTCAAAGAAAAAGACGAACAATGTAAGCTCTACTGCAGGCCGCAGGGCTCAAGATCATACAGACTGATTAACCAAAAAGTTGTCGACGGGACCAAGTGTGGCTTCAAAAGTTTCGGTATATGTGTTGATGGTAAATGCAGACAAGGAGGCTGCGATAATAGGTTACATTCCAAGATGACACTTGGTAAGTTATGGCTTTTACATACTTTTAAATAACGTGAACTGAAAAATGTTCGCTGATGAATATCAATAAAGATCAAACTCAGACTCCAAAGCTCATAATACACCTCACCCGAAGAACATACAAGAAAATTTTGCCATTCAGAGTACCTATCTGCAGCCAGATATTTAGAGCTTTTGGTTGTCGTCGATGCAGATATAGGTATGGCGAAGTGGGGTAATTGCGTACCTGTTTTAACGAAATTCAACTTCTTCAGCCTCTGGTGGGGAGGGAAGTATTCAGAATTTTATTTTTATCATTTCATCTTTCAGCGGCGTTTCTCTAGATTACAAATCACCAAAAGAATTAAAAAAAATTTGCTTCATGATTGTATTGCTATTTTTTAAAACCACCTTCGAAGTACACATTTGCCCCACAAGTTGGGGCAAATGTGTACGCCGCATGGAACTCCTGTACAATTGCGTTGTTTTGCTGTTGGGGCAAATGTGTACAAAAGAGCAGTTGAGGACAAAAAAAATCTATATATGATTTTGTTATTTCCGAATTTTCCAGTGAAAGCTATGCACTTTTTTGTTGCCCACCTTCTGTCCTCTCTTAACTGGCACAAATGGCGCCACTAGACAGCAGCTAGTTTCAGTTTTTCCTCCTTTTTTCAAATGAGTACACATTAGCCCCAAGTACACAATTACCCCACTTCACCATACAACTGTTATGGGTCGATTACATTGAGGTACTTTACAAACTGCTACTGAGCGAATTTAGAAGCGAGTAATTAGCTTGTGATGATTAGGATTACTCACAAAACTGTCTACTCGCTGAGTAGTCAACAATCCAGCGATCCACGTGAGGTTTATGTTTGTATCGTTGTCGAAAATCGGAAATAAATGTCAAATACGTTTTCAAATTTAAGAAGCAGGAACCACCGAGTAGATGAGAACTCACAGATTGTTTAGTAACAACTGTGAAGAGACACGGCTTGTTTACATGCCAACAAGCCAAAACACCAGCGATTTAGCATTTAAAGTAACCAAGCTTTCAACTTTAGTCGCAGCTTTTTCACAATCAGATTGTTGGCTTGTGAACACGATTACACTGAGCGAATTTACAATCAGCTACCAAATTTGCTCAGTACCAGCTTGTGAAGTATCTCAATGTAATCGACCCAACAATGACTTGAGGCACACGTAATACACGATTTGGAACTAAACTAATTAGTATCATCAATAGCTTACCAGCACCCTCTCGGAGCAGCAATCCTTACTAACAATGTCAAAATCTCGGATTGTTGCATAGAGAAGGGTAAAAAGGTTATAGGCCATAATACTAAAATCTGTTAGGTTTGCAGTGCTACAAAATAATTACAGTTCTAATTTGTAGATGACTGCGGTGTTTGTGGAGGCGACAACAGTCAATGTGAAGAAATTTCTGGAAGCTACAACATTACCGCTTCGATGACTGGTTACATCCGTATTCAAACATTTCCAAGAGGAAGTTCAAATTTGGTCATCAAACAGAAAGACAGCTACAATTCAGAACTGAAGACTTATCTAGGTGAGACTCTGTATGAATATTCACCCTCAATCTCTTTTGTGGCCTCTTATTTAATTAAATTTACAACGACCATGACGTTGAATATTTGACAGATATTATGCTCTCTAATAAGAATGTGTGAGGTTAAAGTACTTTCCCTGACAGAGGAGTAAGCAACGTTTGCCAATAATAAAGGGTTTTCCAATAAGAGGTGTTATTTTGATATTCAAAGAAAAATGCCATTTTTCAATATAAATGATCGGATGTTTATTTCATTATAAAGAAGAAGCTATGCCGTTAATAGTGGAAAATAACATCAGGAAAATGATCACCACGACCACGCCCACAGGACCATATCCTTTTAATGAAAATTTCCATAACCAAATCGCAAAGTGGCTGCCCTATGTCCTTGATAGCCTCACGAAATCCATCTTTGAGGACTCGAATCGACGCTGGGCTATTGGCGTAGACCTACTCTTTCACATGGCCCCAAAGGAAGAAGTTGCAAGGTGTTCAAATCACAAGATCTCGGTGGCCAATTGTGATCACCTCTTCGCGAGATAACACGGTCCGGAAACTTCAGCAAAGACACGACGTTGTTGATGATCGACTGGCTTGAGTTCTTGTGTTAACAGAACTTTAAAAGCCTTAAGACCCAAATCTTTATGCAAAATACGGTGTAATGACGTTTGTGCAATGCCTAACTCCAAAGAACCACGAGTAATGGACAAACCTAGGTTTTCTTCAGCAATTTCGGCTACAGCAGCAATATTCTAGGCTGTTCTTGAGCGACGTGCACGAGTTGTATTCTTCACATCACTAACTTGCCCCAACAGCTTGAATTTTGCCACCAATTTCTTTATTGCGGTCCGACAAGGTGTTTCACGACGACCCAAAAATGTTAGAGTTTACGAACCGTCTCTGCCAAAATTTCCCCTTTTTTATAGTGAGTTTCAATAATTTAAATGCGTTCTTGAAGCGTGTATCGTTCCATTTTTATTAATGGCGTAGTTTCTACTTGTCAAATGTCAAAAAATGGCAGCTTCAAACGTGGCATCTACCGAAATAGCGGGCTATTCAAAATAACACCTCTTATTGGAAAACCCTTTACTTAAACGAGTGATATATGATATTTTGGTATCGTTCTCAAGTCCCATATAAAATTTTGAGGTAATAGTCTTATTAATCCGGCAAAGAATGAGCGCTCAGAAGCTCCTGCTATGGGCTTTTCATAAATTTTTTTATTGTTATTATGAGTTTTCTGCATTTTCTGAAGAAATCCAATATTTTGAAAAAAATTTCAGCATTGGTAGATGGTGATACCAACAAATACATACTAAACGGAAACAACGTGGTCACTCATCAGCAGAAAGACATTCCCTACGGTGGTTCCATCATTTCATACTCTGGATCAGACAGCACGACTGAAACTATAAGCACTGCCAAAAACGATATTCTTTCTAAGCCTCTGATCCTAGAGATTCTCACCCTCGATACCAGAAGCCCGGACGTCACTTATAGGTACATCATCAACAAAGAGAATGCACCTAGGTAAGAAAAGAATGTTAGATTATTTGTGACTTGGGGAATCTGAGTTTGAAAAGTTTTCAGATATTATACTTTCGGAAATAACTTTTATTTAGCCTACTTACCAGATTTGTTATGATTGCTGTGGACACATTTGAGTAGAACTGGGCTCTTCCAAGCTCATTTTCACTGGATGTTACTTTCGTCCAAGGTCAAAAATTGAGCAGAAATGATCAAAAATCATTAATTTGTGTATACTTAATACAAACTCACTTTTTGAGCGCTCGTTCTACTTAATATCGTTTTTCCCAAATGTCTGCAATTTTCGAATTTCGAGCCGAAAATTGTCTCAAATGTTAGGGTTCGACTCCCTGATGAAAAATCCGTACTCAAAATCAATTCTGTCCGTGGGGCCGTTCCTGATTTTTTTATTTCTGCTTTATGTGTCAATTGAATAAAGAAAGTTGAAGAGTTCCGAAATATCTTGGAGTGGAAGTTAGCAGTTAAATAACTTGGAATTACACTGGATAGGAAACTTCTGTGGAATAAGCATGTTGATACTGCTACTGGTAGAGCTAAAAGGGCTCTAATGGCGTGCAGACGTCTATGCGGCAAAAATTGGGGTTGTAACCCAAAAATACTGCCAAGGCAAGTCAAGTGAGTACGAGGAAAAGCCTCGATAAAGTACAGAGGTTTGCCTGTGTGTGCATCACTGGAGCTATGAGAATGGGTCCAACTAGGCCACTTGAGGTCATTACGGATCTCACACCTCTATATCTAAGAAGGTACAAGTAATGAGAGAATAAAGAATCAGAGAGTCTGGTCCTCTCTGAACAACTACATCTCATCTGCGAACCTCCCTAGTGATGTTATGATCAAGAAAGTAAGCACTGAGAAAAACTTCAGGACATTGCTAAGTAAAAGAGAGGAATGGAAACGGGAATACACCGACTATAACCTCAAAGAAATAACCGTTAAATGGTATACAGATGGTTCCAGAAGTACCAAGTGTGCACAGTCGCTAGGCTCCTATATGAGCGTCTTTCATGCAAAATCTTAACTCTTGAAAGATGTCTAGATATAAATCTAGAAAGAAACTATCAGAAGTGCGATATAGCCATTCACTCAGATAGTCAATCTGTGCTATTAAAGCACTGAGCTCCTACGTCATCGACTCTAAAGTGATCTGGGAGTGCCGGAACAAACTCAATGAGGTAGGCAAGAAAAATAACTTCTTTTTAATCTAGGTTCCCGACCACTCGGGAATCAAAGGAAACGGAGAGGCCAATACACTTGCCAAACAAGGCGCACGAATGTCACTCATTGGCCCCGAACCCTTCTGTGGTATATGTAAATGTACCTATAAGAAGGAGTTTCTGGTGAAAGAGAAAGCCGAGAGGGAAAAACTCTGGCGGAATCTCCCAGGGATGGATCATTCCACTTCGGAGTGAGGAACTAGCCTCGTTGAAGCCTTCACAGATATAAGATTTCATTAGACCTCTGGAACTGGAAGGCGAGCTGTGAAGGGTTGGCCAGAACAGCTATGTAAGGGGGCACAATAGACCTTAAGGTCGCAGTGAACAGTAATCCCTTTTTTTAAACAGAAAACTAGAGGGTTCGAAACGACCGCGATCGCTTTACTTCTGATCTCTAATTCCTAAGCATTGTATCCAACCAATATGGAATACAGTAGAACCCCTCTAATCCATCACCTACGGACTGGGGGTATGGTCGGAACGCAAAAAAGGTCGGATTATCCAAAAATCCAATATTTATTACATTAAACATATACAGACATGTTTTACAGTGAAATAAGTGATCTTTGATCTTAGAAAATGTTTGTAAACATTGTTTTAACTGTACAAATCAAGAAGTAGATACTTAATAAGTAATAAGTAAAAGTAATGAAAGAAGAATAAAGAAACAGAGCTTATAAAACTCAGTAAAAGCGTTGTATAAGGATTATACAATGGTAAAAGTCAGTACATACATGTTAGGACGGCGCCTGGTCGGACTAACCGGAGTGACGGACCAGCCGAGGGCGAATTAGAGGGGTTCTACTGTATTTCATACCGAATTTTCTATTTGACGCTGCATCACTTTCAAACTGATGCAAAATCAGTAACGCAGCGTTCCTATTGGTCGATTCGGTCGAAGTAAAGTTATTTCCTCAGTCACATCGAAAAGTCCCATAACCTCATAAAATTTTTGAAACTCAGGTTCTCGGATAGTCAGCCACTATAGGTAGTGTTTTCTTAGAATACTAACTTTTATCCATCCAGTTATATGCGGTACGACACACGAATAAGAACTTTGACAAAAACCACAGTGCGTCCCATTAGGTATGTATTACAGAGAGGAATCGGTCCCTATATGTTTAATATATTGATGGTGTAACACTCCATGTAAAGTTCACTTCCGTATATAACTCCTTTTGTAGCGGCACCAAGGTAAAAGGATCACTTGAGGGTTTAAATACACTCACCGGCAAAATACTCGATCCACTTGAAAAATCGAGGAAGTTTCTGATTTTTCAATATGTTATTTCAAGTTCGATTCGATTGATTTTTTTCAATTGTAGGTATAGTCCGTTCACGAAAGTTTGAGCGCATAGCAGGCGTTTGTTTATTTATCTGAAATTGGCAGCATTTGCTGTCATAACGTAAAATAAGTCACGTTGCCGAATGTACCCGACCTCGTCCGACGAGCTTGCTAGTTATCAGAGAACTCTATGCAATATTGACAACATTGCGTATCAATCTGACAAGAAAATAAACAAGTTACAAGATAATCTAAAATTTTAATATACACAGTGGAATATGCCGAATTTCCATGGCCAACCGACGGCTCAACCTTTCGTGAACGGACTATATGTTCATCCTTAATTAATTACCACTTTTGAATTTCAATAAATCTCGGCGTACGTCTTTTTATACAGGGTGAAACCAAATCTGTTTTTTTACCCTAACTTTAGAACCACCCCTGGTGTGTTCCAGTTGTTTCACCGTATAATTTCTTATACAGGGTGTTTCATTGGGAAAGGGAAATACTTCACAGGTGCATAGGTGGCACCAAGACGGTTCTAGAGATACCCCATTCATTGGGTCTCACTGTCTTCGTAGCTGAGATACAGGGTGTTTTATGAATTTTGCCCGTTTCTTCCTGAGGCCGTACCAGACGAACCACCTGGTATATTTTCTTCATATTTGGCAAATATGTTCCTAATTGAGAGCCCAAACATATTATGTAATAACCGCCTCGAAAATCCAGGTCCGGGTTAACAAAAAATTATGAATCGTTTGAATACTCGAAACAACACCCTGTACATCGGAATTTTAAAAATCTTTTTTAATATGCGAAAACACCTTTAAAAACTAAACTGGGACGTATACTTAAAATTTTCGCGCAGAAAGTTTTACTGCACAAATTTCAAGGTAAAAGTGAAGTTTTTAGGAACTTGGATACCCGAAAATGGTTTGAAGTGACTTCAACAATGAATTATCAACAATATGAATCCATAATTATTTCAACATTACTCTGTAATTCATTTTCACATTGGTTTTCCTTTTTATAGCCCTATACTTGAAAATCCAGGTCCGGGTTAACGAAAAATCATGAATCGTTTGAATACTCGAAACAACACCCTGTACATCGGAATTTTGAAAATCTGTTTTAAAATTCGAAAATACCACCAAAAACTGAACTGAGACGTACACTTCAAATTTTCGCGCAGATAGTTTCAATGCACAAAGTTTTTAAGAACTTGGATACCTGAAAGTGGTTTGAAGTGACTTTTAACAATGAATTATCAAAATATTGATATCCATAATTATTATATGTAATAATGCAACTCACTTCTCAATAAATGAAAACTATTGTGGAAATGAATTACGAAGTAATGTTGAAATAATTATGGATTCAATATTGTTGATAATTCATTGTTAAAAGTCACTTCAAACCACTTTCAGGTATCTTAGGTTTTAAAAACTTCACTTTTACGTTGAAAATTTGAGCATTGAAACTATCTGCGCGAAAATTTGAAGTGTACGTCTCAGTTAGTTTTTAGTGGTGTTTTCGAATATTAAAACAGATTTTCAAAATTCCGATGTACAGGGTGTTGTTTCGAGGATTCAAACGATTCATAATTTTCGTTAACCCGGACCTGGATTTTCAAGTATACGGCTATAAAAAGGAAAACCAATGTGGAAATGAATTACAAAGTACTGTTGAAATAATTATGGATTCAATATTGTTGATAATTCATTGTTAAAGTCACTTCAAACCACTTTCGGGTATCCAAGTTCCTAAAAACTTCACATTTACCTTGAAAATTTGTGCAGTAAAACTTTCTGCGCGAAAATTTGAAGTATACGTCTCAGTTTAGTTTTTAGTGGCGTTTTCGAATATTAAAACAGATTTTCAAAATTCCGATGTACAGGGTGTTGTTTCGAGTATTCAAACGATTCATAATTTTTTGTTAACCCGGACCTGGATTTTCGAGGCGGTTATTGCATAATATGTTTGGGCTCTCAATTAGGAACATATTTGCCAAATATGAAGAAAATATACCGGGTGGTTCGTCTGGTACGGCCTCAGGAAGAAACGGGCAAAATTCATAAAACACCCTGTATCTCGGCTACGAAGACAGTGAGACCCAATAAATGGGGTATCTCTAGAACCGTCTTGGTGCCACCTATGCACCTGTGAAGTATTTCCCTTTCCCAATGAAACACCCTGTATCATCATCAAGACATATCTTCTCTTGACAATTCCATTCTTCATTTATAACAATAGCTCAATTTTCGGTAAAGATACAGGGTTTTCAGAGCAACATTAAACTCCACAATTTCGCTATGGATATGAAAGGACTTTCACAAATGTAACCTTACATCCGAACGTTATGAAAATAACCGAAAACTGAGTGAAAACATAAAGCAAGAGAAATTCTAGCGAGACATGTTGTTCCGTATGCACTGTTTATTGGAGACCGTTTCGTGCTAATGCTTTATACTGCCCGACCGCATCAACCGCATGTGGCTTGATGGCCAGGGAGTATTTAGTAGAGGTTGATATCCAAGAATTCAACTGGCCTGCTCAAAGATCAGATTTGAACCCAATTGGCATGTTTAGATGCTCTTGGGAGGAAAATTCGATCTTGCGTACCAACTCCTGAAAGTTGCAGCAGCTCAGTGATGCTCAATGGATGCTCAATGGGGACATGCCGATACGAATTATTGCACCTGTTATTTGCGTCTGGGCGCAAAACACGTTATGTTTCGATTTAGTTTTCAGTTCATTTTTATTAGGTCAGAATTTTAGCTTGAATTTGTTGAAGTACTGTTGTAGCCTTAGCGAAATTTAATGTTTTACTGAAGACCCTGTATCTTCAACAAAAATTCAGCCATTGTTATTATAAATGAAGAATTAAATTGTCAAAAGAAGATGTGTCTTGATGATAGAATAAGAAATCACACGGTGGAACAACTGGAACACACCAGAGGTGGTTCTAAAGTTAGGGTTAAAAAACAAATTTTGTTTCACCCTGTATAAAATGACGTACGCCGAGTTTTCTCTGAATTCAAAACTGGTGATTGATTAACGATGAACATAAAATTGAATAAAAAACTCATTAGAATCGGACTTGAAATAACATAATTATGAATTAACAAACTTCATCGATTTTTTGAATGGATCGATTATTTTGCCGGTGAGTGCAGATAACATAATTAATTTTACAATCAACCCCACTTTCAAGTATCCTCTTATAACCCTCAGAATCCTTTCATCATGCTAGAACATGATAGCATGGCATATATGGTTCGAAAACATCAGCTGCTGTAAAATATCTGCTGGAGAGTATTCAAGTATTATCACTTCATATATGATGAATTTTCGATAAGTACTGGTAATTTATAAATGTTCACTAATTTATATACCAGCTGTTGTACATCAAGTCCATTGAATTCTATTGTCGCCCTATTTTCTCTCTGTTAAACAACCCATATTAACATTTTGTACTCTTCACAATCACATCATTCAATTACAACATCTTGTAGGTATTGAATATTATACAACATGCTCACAATTCTGTACACTCAATCCACAGTTTCCAATTTTTACAATATACACACCCAATAGTGTCTAACTATCACTTTTACACCATGTCCACTATCCACTGCATACTGTCCACACAGGCCCGTATGTTGGCTCTACGTTTTCTCGGCATCTATCACAGTGAACATTTTGTCCACTTTATCCACATTCCAAAGTTACATCGTCCATCTTTGTGTTTTATATTGTTACACTTATTTCGAAATGCTTGCACGCGGTCCACAGTGCCAACAGTTAACTATGTACATTACATCCACCTCATGCCATTGAATGTCTACACTGTGCACTGTACAATTTGTAAGAATTATACTTGTAAGTTTCTTGATATTGATTATAGTTATATAACGATAAATAGAATAGAATGGTATATAAATTTGTTTCCTTTAAATTGAAAGTTGATGTATTCAGAAGACCTGTACTTATCGAATCAACAGCTTATATGTTTATGTGGATGTATATTATTATGGTAAACACGCTTTCCTCTTCACAAGTATAAAAATATATAATTGTAAATGTAGCTCATATGCTTTGCTTTTTACACTCTAGATCTAATCTTATATCGATGTAGCTATTTCCTTGGGTACTTAAGCTTCAGTGGAACTATTTTTTCATTACTTTCATGAAAATAGTAATCGAGGTAATCAAAAACATATTTAGCAATTCGAAGCCTCTATGTAGATTCACTTCTGTAAGTGCAAAATATAGCTGATTTTTGGGGGCATACATATCTTGTATTTTCGCTTTTGGTGCGTATAAAGTCGATACTATCAAATAAACCGACCAAGACGCTCTAGAGACAAGTAAATTGAATGTCCGTGGTATTCAAGGTACTCCTGGAGACTCTACCAGAAGGAGTGGTCAGAATGTAGCTCCATATGCAGTGGATTTCAATCCATGAAGCCTGTCTGCATAGAGCTAGGTATTAACGAACAAATTGTGGATGATTATTATTGCGCTAACATCGACACCCATGGTATAACCCAGCAGAAAGAGTGCAACAATCACTGTCGGCTGATCTGGGTTCCTTCAAGAAAAGGAGAATGTTCGACCAAATGTGGTCCAGGGTAAGCATCAAACATCTTCTGATTAGTTTAAGTTTTCCCTGAGCTAGAAGCCCTCGGGGTATCAACGTAATTCACTCAGAAACATAGGATTTAGCGTACCAAGTTGCTCTGGTTCCAATTGAACATTGGAAGTATTGGAACATCAGTGCAATTGTATGGAAAACACATCAGGACATGCAGAACGAATGCTGGAATCGTAGTAGGGATGCTTCGGACAGGTGGTCCGCGATGCGCGATTCAAATAATTTCATCATTCTCAATGTGGAGAGTGTGAGAACATGTCAGTTCGAAAAGAAATGAGATCCGTCTATCAATTATGATCAGTTTGGAAGGAAATTTTCAAATAATAAAATCGTGAATCGTGAATGTGATTATTAAAATTCTGTTCTATTGTATGCGGGGAATTCATTTGCCACAAAAAATGTAACAAATAATTTCCTCACTGAAAATAAGTACTCTGGTTATTTTTCGCCATGATCGAAATCAATTGGTAGCTGTTGAAATGTCGGAATAGTCTATTCTGTGTAAACTCCAAATAAGTTGTTTTCACCTCATAACATCAATAGCCATTTCTCTTCAAAAATATAAATTCAGGAGACAATATATGAATTCATTGTTTCTGAATTGATTGACCACCAAAATAACATTTTATTATTTCAATTGATCGGAATTGATTTACGGAAAATCTGATTACTTTTCAAACTGATATTCTCTCAGTCTCTCCACGTTTAGAATGATAAAAAATTTTGAATCGCGCATCGCGGACCGCCATTTCGAAGCATCCCCACTACGATTCCAGCGTTTGTTCTGCATGTCCTGATGTATTTTCCAGTCCATTAGAACCGGACCGACTTGGAGATTTGTACGTTAAATCCTATGTTTCCGAGTGAATTTGGCAAACCTGTATACTGAAGATCTTACTACATGAATAATTATTACAGTACTAGAACGGTGGAGTACAACTGTATGAGGATAGACAACGAAAAAGAGAAGTACAGTTTCCTGAGGATAATCAATGCAGACAGCGTCGACAATATCATTATCGACGATAGTTATTGCAATGTGTTAGAACCGCCCAAATATATTGAAACCTGCGTTGGTAGCTGTACTGGAAGATGGAACTTCGGAAGTTGGTCACAGGTAAATAGAAGAAATAACCGATGACAGCGTAGCCTTATTCTGATACTTTTGAATCCCCAAGTATCAATTCTAAAATATTTTCAATCTTAGTGCTCCCAAAGTTGTGGAGTTGGAATACAGACAAGAACAGCTGAATGCGTGGACGACCATAATGATGCACCATTAGATGACGAAGACTGCCAAGGTTTAGAGAAAGTAACGAAGAGGGAGTGCAAAAACAACGATTGCCCTAGATGGTCCACCACTGATTGGAGTCAGGTATAGTAGTATCAACTATTCACTAATTACTCCTTCAGCCTGATAGTTCATGGGGCAGTAGGGTAAAGAAATAGAGAACATGGTCGCAGTTCCTGGAAGGCTAACCTATCCATAACGACCCTAGTTCTCATAATTATAATAATTATATGTTATTTATCATCGAAGTTATTTCCTACTCTCCTTTATTATTTATCTTTCTCTCATTGTCTTCTATTTCACCAATTAATATTCCTGGAAATTTGAACTTGAAATCTCACATATCTTGATCATTTATTCCAGTGCTCCGTATCATGTGGCAAAGGCTACAAAACAAGGGCAGTGTTCTGTAAAGTCGAAGAAGAGCTCTACAAGGACCATTTCTGCAATCCACACACGAAACCAACGGAGAAGGTCGAATGCGAGATGAAACAGTGCGTAAAATGGTCGTCTGGAGAATGGTCTCCTTGCTCTGCCAGCTGCGGTAATGGTGTTCAGACCAGAGAGATATTCTGTGAATCCATGGAGAAAAACATGGTGCTGGACTTGGTCTACTGCTCTGAATTACCTAAACCTGATGCTACAAGAATCTGCCAAGCCGATAAATGTCCGGTGAGTGTGCTGATTTATATACAAATAGTACAAAAATGCTCATGTTTGTCTCATATCTCTTGAATGATCTTCCAGAAACCATCACAACCCCCACTTCATAGATTCTTCTATCCAGATGACCAAGAATCTAACAAAAATTCCGTCCAAATAGAATACAAAGTAGTAGAAGACAAATGGGTCACAGGATCTTGGAGTCAGGTAAAATCATTTGGTGATTTTTTGCAGAACTATCAGAAAATTTACATATTTATTCGTACAGTGTTCCAAAAGTTGCGATGGGGGTTACAGTGAAAGAAGGGTCGTATGCAGAGGGGACCACGAGGGACACTCTTGCGACATCAGGAAAAAGCCTATTTCAAGAACCAGCTGTAACACCTTCAGATGTCCCCAATGGCAGCTTGGAGATTGGTCAGGATGTGATGAAAACTGTGAGAAACATCGCCTTGTGGTGTGCAGGAACTTCAATGGTGAGTTAAGAAGTTTAGAGACGATTTCGAAACGATGGAGATGAAGTTTGAATCCTTGTAATACCCATTATATCATTTTTGCAGGTTCTGAAGTTTCTGCCGACCAATGCAAATTCAAGAAACGCCCAAGTGAGTCAACCAAATGCAAATTATCTCAATGTCCTCATCTGTCGAATCATGTTCCTAGGCAATATTTCGATTCTAGTGAAGACACAAGCGGAAGATACAGATGGAAGATGGGTAGATGGAAGGAGGTAGATATTTTGTTATATTCATGTGTTATATTCAGTGGCAACAGAAGGTGAATTGATTCAAACATAGAGAATCAAATTTTCCAAGTACACTGAGTATAAATTTCATTAATTTATTGAATATAAATGCAAAAAGCATCATCCACATCTCATCGCAAGCTCAAGCCTGCAAGAATATCGCGTAAGCTTGTGTAAATACGTTAAAAATGCGAATTTCAATGCCAAAAACATACTAGCTTGATGAAGTATATGTAATATGTTAGTCTTACACAGCCAAAAGACCTCAGTTATTATCTCAAAAGATCATCAGTTAAACGACATATTCTATTGAGCATGTTTCTAGTACCGTATATTTCAATAGGAGTGTCACAGGGTTCAATATTTGGACCCTTAAACTTCACCAAACTACCACAGCAGATTAACCAGTGAACAAAATCTAATTCCAAGAGCAAAATTAAGTACCAAATAATACTATTACACCCCAAAACCCACCCATTCCTCACAAGGACCTAAACCACACTGAAAAACTCATCAAATTCTGCTTCTATCGTCAGTGTTCGAGCCATTGCGGCAAGGGAATGCGCTACCGAAATGTCACATGCGAAGACACGCTCAATGACGTCATCCTGGTTGACCAGTTTTGCAAAGGTTTGGAAAAACCGAAAACCAACAAACCTTGTCAGCGGTTTAACTGTCCTTT
Organism: Propylea japonica; assembly: GCA_013421045.1. Taxonomy (NCBI): domain Eukaryota; kingdom Metazoa; phylum Arthropoda; class Insecta; order Coleoptera; family Coccinellidae; genus Propylea; species Propylea japonica. Next base: position 96,540,595 of record CM024242.1, read on the forward strand.
CACATGGATCGAAAGTGATTGGTCACCAGTAAGTTTGAACATATTTATTTTAGAGACGGGGTCTTAGAGATCTTGGTAAAGATCTCATTAGGTGTATGTGCTATTTTACCTTTCATACTCAAACTAACGAGTCTTGTACAGCTTATGTTGCAGCAGAACTTTCGCTTCTATCATCTTCACTGCATGACGCAAGCTTTCAATCATTTCACTTCTGTCTTCTCAAATCTGCATTTAAATTGTATGATATTTCTCAAAGTATCTGACTACGTTTGAATCCAGCGGTAGTCAACGGTGGAAAGATTTCTCTAGAAAATTACCTCGACATAAATTTCCTTCAAAACTGATGGGGAAGCTTTAGATAAGTATCGTTTGCAGCAGCTAAATGAAAATGGGTCGATCTAGTTATCAGGTTTTTTTATTGGTCCAAATGAGAAGAATCGACATTCTTCTTGCTTCTTTGCTTGAAAAGCTAAATATTCTTTAACCATATATCACTCCTATGAATGTATAAGTATCTGGCTCGAACAATTTATGACTTCGTACAGGCGTTGGTAATCATTTTCGATTTCTTTCTAGTGCTCTGCAAAATGCGGAAATGGATTCAAAACCCGTAACGTCACTTGCCATAAAGTATATCCTGGGGGTCTTATAGATCCCAACCCAATGCCAGATTTAAGATACAATAGATTTAGAAGAAATTACTGTGATATGTATAGAAAACCTTTGGATACGATGAGTTGTAAAGAGAGCAACTGTGGAGATCATTTCGTATGGAAGACTGGACCATGGAAACAGGTAAGATATCAAACTATAATCATACTTAAAACCTAACCTAACACAACCATACTGATACTGCCTTACAAAAATTTGTTTTCCATATTCTTTGGTTGTAACAGCGTAAGGAAAAAGTATTTATGCATCAGGGTCATGTCTTTAAGTCTCTTGGTTACAAAACAGGAACAAAAGGTTTTGTTCATGTTGATTAATAATCTCTAGACAATATATATTTATTCAATCAATCATCCAAGAACTGGTAAGGTGATATAAACACCAGGGGCCCGATTCTTGAACTTCGTAGAGATGACAACTCTCGTTCGACTATTCCTATACGAGATGTCATCTCACTTCTCTCACGCATAATTCGAATAATTTCAGTCACATTTCACACTAGACACAGAATAGTTGCTCCATTCTGTGATTCTCTCCTATGGAAATAGTCATCTCTCTTACCAGTTAGTAGTAGAGAACTCGTTCTCGGTCGGGAGAGAATTCGAGAATACAGATTCTCTCGGTCACTGAGAGAGAAATGCAATTCTCGCATGAGAGATTTTTCAAGAATCGGGCCCCTGAGCGAATCTAAGAAGATCCGAAAAATTTTTTGTCCTTCAATGATGCAGCAAGCTGTGGAATCTGGAGAAACGGTGATACCTTACTGATTATTATCATTTGAACTGGGGTCATTATAGCTAGATCTTTTGTTCTCTAGCATACTCTTTTATGGAACCCCAAGGAGGTCGTTAATGGCGTTGATAATATAGACAACCTCCTTAGGAGCCTTGGCCGTTAGGTATCTCTTGGGTGTCAAGGACCGGTTTCCCCATATGAATTGTAAAGCCAACTAGCTCTGGACACTACCAGTGTTCAACTGTTTCTCCTTATGATCCCCACAGCCTGCAAATCTTATCTGCTGACCTTCCCATACGATACAAATATGTTTGTATGGACAGTGCCCTGTCAGCAGTCCCACCATCACCCGAAACTAGTGACAGCTTCAGGGGCTTTCTGGTATAGATATATAGAAATCATCACGAATTTCTTAGACTGAGTGAGTCCAGGGCTGTTTCTCTAGAGGGTTAATCTGTTATTCAATTCTTATTGGTGCACCGCTCTCTCATATTTATCTTTTCCAAGCTCACAGAAAGGCTCAGACCCAGCAGGTGTTAACCTTCATATAATTCTTGTAAGTTCGCCGATTTGTCTATAGTTGAGTCACTTTTTTTAATTTCCTTCAACACCCCATTGTTCTGGCACCCATAGTAAAGTAACTTTATTATCTCTTGCCAGTTGCTTTATGGTGTTACTCCTATGTCAGTAGAAACCCCTGGCAGTGTACTCGCTGCCAAATTAACCATTGTAGTATCCTAGAGTGTTGAAAAGGCTAGATATAGCATTGGGAGATAACATCGTAGCCCTGTGTTCCTAAGAATTTATAAGTATATATCTTGTATAGCTGTTCAAAAGGGCCTAAACACAGCTGGGTAAAATGTTTTTTGATTTCGTCGATGTGTATCCGAAGTATCAATGATCTTAGTGTCTCTCTAATCTGCACTGCATGAATTTTAATTGAGTATAATCGAATTGTTTCAGTGTTCACACAAGTGCGGACCTAAGGGCAAGCAGATCCGCCAAATATTCTGTTACAATGCCAGAACGGGTGCTAAGGCAGGCAAAAAGTTGTGTCCTAGAAGCTTCAGACCAAAGAGAAGGAGGAAATGCAACCAATGGAGATGTAAGTGATTTCTTCCTTCAAATGATCAACCAGTAATATTGGTAGTATTTCATGATCTAACGCAATATTTTCTCTGTCTCATGAATTATAGGCGCACACAAGAGCTGTGCAGATGCCAAGTATAGCCTGGGTACAAGAGAGAACAAAGATTACCTCTTAAACCTGAATGGAAAGATGGCGGTAGTTTACTGTTTCAAGATGGATACTAGAGAGCCAGAAGAGTATATAAGTTTGATGAGCGACTCCACTAACTACGCTGAGATGTACCACAAGAGGTAATCATTTATACTTGTTTTTCTTGGTTAGCTACCATTTGTGGTATCCAATAGTGCAAGCAAACCCTTATTAAATCAATGTTTTTTTGTAGATTAAGGGACTTGAATACATGCCCTGATGTGGAGAGGAATGATTATTGTGATTGTGTTGATATCGGCCCTAGAAGATCTGGATTTACTAGATTTTACAAGGTTAGGTTGGATATAAGAACCATGAGGATAATAGGTAAATAATGAATCGTTTAAATTTAACGTTTGGTCTCATCATATGTAAAATTATACTGTACTTGTGTCTCCTACATCAGTGCTTGAGGTCTACTTATTCTGCCTCCCTCACAAGTCACAACTACATGTGAGGAAATGTAGCCTGCTAAAAGCAATAAGAATGTCCCTCAACGGGGAGCTCCGGCCTGAAAACTGAGTTGGACACAAGAGGAATCAATTGAAGTCAAACCTCTTGGCAAAACCATCTACATATATATATATGGTTTAACAATCGATCGAAAAAACAGAAAGAGGGATACTGGCTGTCTACATATCTGCTCAGGAATATCTAAGAATGAACCTCAAAGGGGAGCATTCTACATCACCATGGGAAGCCAGAACACGATGAGATCCCTGGAATCACACTGCCGGGGGTCTCTACTGACCTAGGAGTGCCGTAACATATTAAAGTAACTGGCAAGAGGCCATAAAATGACTCGACTATGGGTGCCAGGACATTGTGGCGTTGAAGGAAATGAAAAAGCCAATGAACTTTCAAAAAGTACATCAGTTAACAATTGTTGGACCTGAGCCTTTCTGTGGGCTTGAAAAAGACCAATAACCCTCTGGAGAAACACACATGGACTTACTCAGGCCAAAAAAATTAGTAATGATTTCTCCAACCTATATCAGAAAGCTTCTAAAGCTATCACAAGCTGAACTTCGGGTAATGCTGGTACTACTGTCGGCGCACTGCCGGTACAAATATCATTTGTACCCTATAAGAAAATCAGCAGATGAGATTTGCAGGCTCTGTGTATCAGAAGCAGAAACAGCTGAAACAGGGTATGCAAGTGTTCAGAGCGGGCTGGCAATTCATATGGGTAAAACCGGTTCCGGACACCCAAGAGGTAACGGCCAAGGCTCCTAAGGAGGTTGTCGGTTTTGTCAATGCCATTGACGACCTCCTCGGGTATCCATGAACGGAAGGATAATCAACGATAACAACCTCAGTTTTAATAATAATGATATATAAAATTGAAGCATCATTCACAACAAAGCTCAGAGTAAGAATTTCAACCAAAAACATTTTCAGGTGAAGACTTCACGTTCTCCAGTCAGGAGAGGGGGAAGAAAGTACCATATGGTACAGCGGGTGATTGTTACAGCAAAGTAGAAGGTTGCGGACAAGGAAGATTCTCGATTGATTTGACTGGTACCTCTTTCAAACTGACGAATGATATGGGCTGGATAGGAAATATAACAAGAATCCATATGAAGGTAAGTGGCATAGAAATTATTAGAAATGCTATAAAATCAATGACGTTAGAATCAACTGATATCAAATAAAGCTACTCGGCTTCTTCGAATCTTTTTTCTTATCTCTATAATGGGTACATACTCTTAACTCAACCGATTCAGACCATACTTCGATTTGTGAGCAAGGTTACTAAGGTTAGACTCTAGACAAAAGAAGTCTAAGGTTAGACTTATTTACCTGTCATGTAGTAATGACATTATTTCAGTAGAGCCAACTTAACTCAGTTCTTGTCAAAAAACATAAATACAAAATATTTCCAAGGCCTGAAAGTGGTAATATTATATGCAATTATTGATAGGCCAATTATCGAAGTATGAAGTATCACAAATATTTCCTCTTAATGTTGCTACATCTATATTCATTGTTAAATTCATGTATCAGTAGAAAAATATTTTTGATAACTTACTGCTATAATGAACTGATTTCAGGAAAAAACTGCCCATGGTTTATGTGGAGGATTCTGCGGAGAATGTATACCAGATTTAGCAACAGGTCTGCATGTTGAAGTTACGTAACAACGATCAAAATGAAAATTGGAAGTTGGCAATCTAACATACCTGCAAATTATTTGAGAAATGCAGCTAGATGAGCTATTAAACTATACAAACATTGAAAATTTCCCGTATGTTAGACCGACTAGATTTACTAGATGATCACGGTTAGGTGAAGAACAAGACTCGAATATCTCTGTATTATACTACTGCCCAGTATTTTTAGTTTTAGAGAAACAATTGTATTTATATTTTAAACCAGTCGATGTTTCAAGACATCTCGCTTGGATAGTATGATTTTTTTAATTTCTACATTATTTAACAGGCACAAAACAACTTAATAGACAAGTTTAGGAAGTTTTAGCACTTGAGTTTTGAGTAATATAAAATAGAAGAATTTTATATAATCATTCAATATTCGTTTAGATTATTCACTTGCCATTTTGTTATATATATGGATCAAATCGAACAACATTTTATCAATTTGAAGTTATAAAACGTGTTAATTCTTCAAGTAAGGAAAATTTTAAAACTTATCTATCTCTGTTCATGTCAAGAAAAGGGATATTTTTGTGCCTGTTACACAGTTTATCAATTGAAAATTACGAAGGTAGAGTGGAAACATATATGAAAAAAAAATTGTTGCTGAAATCAGAATCGTTCTCAACAACAATCAGAAACTCATAAAATAAATCCTGATCGAAAATCTAAATTAATATCTAATGTAGAATTCGTAATTGAAATTTTTATTAACAGGTGATAAAGCACTTTCAAAAAAATCTCTCAATTCACCCAATTTGATGACCTCGCCAAACTTTTTGAATGTCAACCAATTCACTAAATGAATAAATATTTCAGCATTGTTGAAATTATTTTAGAATTAGATTTAGAGCTAATTTCACACATCTTTTTCAAATGTGGTTCTTCTAAGCCTTCGTAGAATATGCTGCCTTACAAACGAATATAAATCTATCATCGATCTCTACCAATAAAATAATCTGTTGAAAATATACGAATAATCCAAGGATGTGCCTTGTCCAAATTGCCTAGACTCAAAAAATTGTACATTTATTTTATGTCTGATATTCAGTTTAAACCAGGTCGCTAAAATAATTTTTCCTTTTGAAAACTGAATAGTTCATCACCTCATATTGAGGTTTACATTGTGACAATTTATAATAATGTTGCTTTGAATGTACCATTAGTTTGTATGTATTTATATGTAGCGTTATTTAATAATTCGAAAATGTCTTTAGAATGTTGAGTAAACTTGTTCGTTTTAAATAATTTTCAGTTAGCTTAACTTATTGCTGAATGCAGCGTTTTTTTAAATTTCTCCAAAATCAAAATTTATTATTTTTCCTGAATGGATCAAGTTATAGTATAATAAAAACTTCAAAAAAGTTACAGCCATTTATAAACAATGTGATAATAAATTATTACTTAATATACAAATAGAAACATTTATTATACTCTTTCATAATATCTAGATTTGGCTGCTTGCACAATATAAAATAAAGAAAATATTTTGGATGAAACCTACTTCCAGAAATTGTTGAATTATATTCGCAGAACAAGTTTATAGTATCACTGCCTTCTAAGTCATAATTATAATTCTTTCCAGAGTACAGTGAATTTTTAATTTCTAAGTTATTCTTAAATTTGAATAAGACTGTCTAAAAATTAACATCAATACTCATTACCCAATAGAATATAGGAAAATGAGTTTCCAAATTCATTATTTATTTATTTCATTTGTAATTTTATAATAACAAATTGGAAAATGTTTAGCATCAAACGCTATTTGTAGGTAATGTATATATAACTTTTATAAATGTTATAGAAATAAAATATATCAAGAAAATGACGCTTTTTTGTTTTGATCCTCAGTCACCCCAAGAAATTACACCTTTTCACTAGCTTTCTTACAGGACACTGTCGCCTCAGGAAGCACCTGTTGAGGATGGGATTATCGGACACTAACAAGTGTAGGTTCTGTGAGGAGAAGGAAGATACCCCTATTCTTCTAGTCACGGAATGATTTGGCATTGCGAGCCTAAGGAAAAAATGTTTGGGCGAGAAACTTGTATGAAGTAGGAGTCAGGAATTAGCCTCGTTGAAGCCTTCACAGATATTGGATTTCATCAGGTCTCTGGAACTGGAAGGCGAGCTGAGAAGTGTGTGGTGAGAACAGGTCCGGTATTCTTGACATGTGATCTTTCGAAGCGAATACGAACTTCATTGCGCGGTGTGCATTTTTGCAGGTGAAAGAGGGACTCGTGCAATGAAATTCGTATACGCTTTGAAATATCACTTGTCCAGAATACGGGGCTGGCTCTGTAAGAGGGCACAATAGAACTTGAGGTTGCAGTGAACTGTAACCCCTTTTATAACTATATAACTAACCCAAAAAATATAAATTAGTTTGCTGTTACTGTTTATCTGACTTTTCTATTGTACGCTGCATCACTTCCAAACTAATGCAAAATCAGTAACGCAGCGTTCCTATTGGTCGATTCGTTCGAAGTTTAGTGATTTCTTCAGTTAATCAGTCAAATAGAAAAGTCCCATTATACACCCTGTCCCAATGAAAAAGAGCAAGCCCTGATATTTCTCATAATATAATAAATAGCGAAATTTACACATGTCACAGTAAAAACAACTTTAATACTTATTGGACAAACAATCAGATCAACTTAACATTTTAGGTATTGAAATCAAAACAACTCTTGAAGAATTGAACATGAGACAGAAATCAAAAATCGACTTTCTCGTGAGTTAACAGTTTCATTTTACGATGTGACCCCCACTTATACTTGCTTATTCCTCCAGTTTTACTGATGACTCTATGACAAGGAACCAGGTAAGCCAGCTTATTCTTTGCACTGCTGTTGCGACAGCTCTAACAGCCTTTGGATTGCCTATGGCTTTGGCAACATCTTCATAACTAGCTGTAGAACCTTCCTTTATATTTACTGAAATTCGACTAAAATTATAACTCAATCTGAACAGCATAGTTGTACCAAAATACCTATAGCTTTCCATACAGATACTTGAAATGGCGTTCCAGTAAGTTTCAACTTCATTTCATCATCTCCGTTAAATATTTTCTTGATTATATCACCAACTTTTTCGAGGTTTTCAGAGAAGGTCGCCTTTGGCCATAATTTGTTCGCGTTAGCTAACTCTGATTCGATTTTATTGCTTTCCGGAAAAGATGCATAATATATATTTTCATTGTCATCAAATACAAGAAATAATGTTCCAAACTCTGTATCTCCAGAGCCATGAATTAAACTGGTGCATTCTTGAGAGTCTTCAAGTATAGTATATGTTCTAGTCATGATTTCAAACTAACTAGCAATTTAGTGAATGCTTCATCAAATGAAAACAGATTTCCAATCTTCTCTCGTAGCAACTTGTTACAGATTATCGGTGTTTATAGGTTAGGATTTTGTTTACAACTGAATTTAAATTGAGCGGGAAATTTTCATTCAAAGAGCGCATGGCAGATAATAACAGACTAAAAAAAACTTTTTTCAGTCGAAGCAGATATCTGTGGGTAAAAATCAGTTATGTGAAACAAATTTGCGTATAAACAATTCACAAAAATTAGTGATAAGCAACTGTACTGATTCAGAAGTACTTGGTCATCGCTTCATCAAAACTTATAAGTGGTAGGTAACCTGTCCAAACATGAAATACTTGTAGATTTCAATTGTGAAAAGGCGTAGGTTTGGGAAATGAAACTTTTTGTTGATAAAAAAATCATATATTCAATCATTACATATTTGAATTACGTTAAATAAGTTATTCAAATGAAAATGTTGTTAATAATCCTATTATGCAAGAAGTACACAATGATCTACATATTATGTACAAGAATTTCTCCATTTCGACAAGCCAAATCTTCATATTTTCTTCAACTGAAAGAATTGTTCAAAACATTGCACAAAACTTTCAGAAAATCCTGTATCATACAAATATTAAGTGCATTAATCTCTTGCAGTATTCTTCCTCTTCCTGAAAATAACAATAATAGGTATAATGAAAAAATATATCAATTCATACAAATTACAAAAAAAACTGGATATCATATTGGATTTCATGTTAGATTAAATATTGAAATATTACTATAATATTTTAAGAAAACATGTGAGAACATTTCATTTATTGCCTACCTGGAATTCTTCCTTATTTTCAACTTTTGAAATATAATTTTCCAAAATCTCCTTAAAATTATGCTCAGGGTTTCTACATTCGTTCAAAGCAGTGGCATTATCCTCCACTAAAGATAGCAGTAATGATAAAACATGTTCTGAGCTTGGCTTTCTATCTTGTGATATCAAATTTATAAGAAGTGGAATGATTTCTAAAAATATTAACCTACCTGAAAAAAAATGGAATAATATAACATTTTCAGGTTGAAATAAGGAATAAATTATTGAATGAGTATTAGGTGCTAGAAATTGAATATTTTACTCACTTTTAAAGTCTGGTTGGGATCTGCAAAGATAATTCAATAAAAATGCTGTCTTTATTCGAAATTTATCATCTTCTTTCTTCAAAGTTCTTAAAAGGAGGTTCAGACCACCATATCTTACCAGTTGGGATAAACCTTCAGGGTTATCTCTTGCTATAGCTAAAAAATGAATTATTTCATCTATAGCAGTTCATTTTAAGATGTAACAATTTTAGTAAATTTGAATAATGTACTTTTTTTCAAACCAAACCTCATATAGGAAGACTTGCCAACTTACCACTTAGAGCATAAATGCATTTGATACCAACTTGATCTTCCACATCTTTATCCAAAACGTTGAGAAGAATAGGAACAAATTCATGATCGATAACAATTTTCTGGCAATAAGGATTGTTTTGACAAAGTTCCGCAATGAGTCCACAAACTGAAGATCTCACCTTGGCATTTGTACAGTTTAAGCATGGTTTCAATATCATAAAGCCTCCTATCTTGTGAAAATCTGGAAAAAAGAAAACTGTTACCCAAAGTACAAGGATGGTAAAGTTAATTCAAATACCATTTGCTATGTCAATGTTGTCAATATATTCCATAATAGTCTCCAGAGCTTCCAAGTAATTCGAAACATCATCTCCGTCTTTCACAGTGTCAACTTTCATCAAAATTTCAATTTGCTTTTGTAGTACTTCTACTACATTTATGGTCATCGATTTCAAAGCTGTTTCAAGGAATTTTTTCCTCTGAAATTTCAAATGTTAATCAAAGTTGTAAAGACACCTTTACAAAACCTACTTCTTCATCCATCGGAAGAAATTTTGTTTCTGTCGATCCATTTTCAGATGCTGACATTGCATAGCGTAAGAGACCTTGCAAATTATTTGGTTGTCTTGGCTGCTGTATCGGTACATTATTGGTATTTGAAGAAGTTTGTTCAGGAGGGGCGCAAATAGCTGCAACGGGCGCCTTAGCAGTTTCGTCGTCAGTTTTTTAACACCAGGCATGATAAGTTGTTATTTTACTTGTATTATGAATAACCCCAAGTGAATATTCTATTTTAAATTTCTGTATCGTGAATTTCTAGACGTAACACAAAAACGTGTTTTCTAGAAGAAATGATCTGTCATAACAAATCTCGGTTTTGAAGTTTCTAGAATACGTACACTGGAACTACTAGGATGACAGGTGGGTTTCATTAGAACTACTGATGTTTGTTAGTTTCGCCTACTCTACAGCAACTTGACGTCACTGGGATTTTTCTTGTTTCCTAACTTTTCCATTCCAACATTTCCCTCCCCGATACAGTCCCCAACTCCGTATTTTCATCTCCAATTTGCCATCATTAAACAATCTAATCAGATTACGGTGAATTAGAACTAAGTGGGTTGTTAACTGCGAGACTTTTACGTTCGAGTATATCAGGAATGAACCCGTTATTCTAACAAGAAAAATGTATTTCCAATATGTTTTCCCAGTTTTAATTTTGTGCAATATTTGCCTATGTTTACCCACCAGAGAAAGTGATTTGCAGGAAATAACACAAGAAGTTAACGAAAATTTCCTACAAAATCCCAGGTACATAGATTACGATGAGCTGACAAACCTTTTTAAAAAACTGGAGACTGAGCATTCTGATATAGCCAAATTGATATCAGTTGGAAGATCTGTGAAAAACCGTGAACTATGGGTTTTGGAGATTCATGCGAATGTAGCAAATCGAAGTCTTTTAACACCAATGTTCAAGTATGTTGCAAACATGCATGGGGATGAAACCGTTGGGAGACAGTTGATGATTTACTTGGCTCAATATTTAATTTATAATTATGGAAAAGATGAGAGAGTCACACGTATTGTAAATAGCACAGATATATATTTAATGCCCTCAATGAACCCAGATGGCTATGAAAATTCATTAGTAAGTAAAATGTCCTGATTTTCTATGCTTTATTGATATATTTTAGACAGTTAATCTTCATTAACACACAATAATATTTTAAAATAAGTGGTTTGTTTGTTGTATTCATTGTTTATAATAATTTGCTTTGACATTAGGGTGCCCTTATTCGAAAGTGACGTATGTGTACTTAGGAATGTCATATCAAGTACATGTGCACCTAACAGCAAACATTGTTTTGTTCTGTACCATATTTAGCCACTAATTGCAATTATTTTGTAGGAGGGTCATTGCGATTCGAGAAGTCATTATGTTGGTAGAAACAATGAAAATGGGTTTGATTTGAATCGTGATTTTCCTGATCAATTCAACAAGTCCCTTACTCGTGGAACAATTTTAGCAGGAAGACAACCTGAAACTGTTGCTATGATGACTTGGATATTATCTAGGCCGTTTGTTTTATCCGGTAATTTGCATTCAGGAGCAGTCGTTGCCAGTTATCCTTACGATGATTCGAAGTAAGTATTACCAACACTTTAATAATTGTATAATATTTTAATAAATTATTTAAATGTAGTATCACTAATTTCTTTATTTTATCATTTACAGTTCTGGTCGACAGTGTTGTACAGAAAGCAAATCTCCAGATGATAGTCTGTTTAAAAAACTTGCTTCAGTATACGCTCAAAATCATCCAATAATGAAATCTGGGAATGGGTGCCCTCAGGAACATTTTAAAGACGGAATCACCAATGGAGCTTTCTGGTATGAACTTCAGGGTGAGTAATTTTTGTATTCAGATCATTTTCTGTTGGATAATGGACTTATTTTCAATACACTGCGCAAAAAAATTAACACACATTATGGAAATCTCAAATTTATTCTACAACTGAAGGTGTTCTCAGTGATAATTATTTTTATCAGAACTATGCATGCATATGTTATCCACTTTCAACGTTTTCCTTCACTACAGATGTTTTTTCCCAGCAGGAATAAAAATAATGAGATTATCAGATTTTGAATGTATTGACTCAATTCTGAAATCAGTTGTTCTCGATCAATTCTAGTGATCAATAGTTTTCTTTCGTTTGATTTTCTACACTTGATATGCAACGCGAAAACGCAATTTGACCCAAGAGGAATATGCCCAAGCGGTAGTTTGCGAGAAGAAGAGTGGGCATACACAAGAGTTGGATTCCTAAGTCATTAAAAGTAGCTGGATGCTTTTCTGAACTGCTCAGCCTTCTATTGAGGTTGTCCCAAACCTGCTCAATCAGATTAAGATCTAGACTTCTGTCTGGCCATTCAATTCGAGAAACTTCAACCTCTTCAAGCTACTCCTGAACTATGCACGCACGATGGGTCTGGCATTATGGTCCATAAAAAGGAAATTTTCACCAATGTAGGGGCAAATGGCACTATATGCTCTTCAAGAATGTTCCTTATATACCTATCAACATTCATAGCTCCATTATCAACGACCACTAGGTCAAATTGCGTGTTTCGCGTTGCATAGCGATCGAGTGTAGAAAATCAAACGAAAGAAAAACTATTGATCACTAGAATTGATCGAGAACAACCGATTTCAGAATTGAGTCAATACATTCAAAATCTGATAATCTCATCTTTTTTCATTCCTGCTGGGAAAAAACATCTGTATCGAAGAAAAACGTTGAAAGTGGATAACATATGCATGCATAATTCTGATAAAGATAATTATCATTGAGAACACCTTCAGATGTAGAATAAATTCGAGATTTCCATAATGTGCGTTAATTTTTTTTGCGTAGTGTATATAATGGATGAGTAGATGAAGCAGAGATTTGATTTGAGTGATCCGTATCGTCATACTTATGAATTATTGAAGAAATTTAAGAAAACTTTCAATAGATTTTTATTCTGATGAATTCAAAAAGTTGTATCTCTGAAACTTCGAAATGTGAAATTCTTGATAACTGAAAATTCAATAGAGTATTAGTTGCACTGTTTAAATAGTTTTTTCTGTTCTTTTTGTAGTTTTGGTAAGAATCAACTAGTTACCTTTAGGAATCTTCTAGAAATTTTAAATGTATAGTCAATTTTCACTCAAAATCATTCATTAATTCCAAGACAACTATTTCATTGTCCTATATTTTTTATAATCATTAATTTATTATTATTTAAGCGCCATTGATTCCTTCATCAAAATAATGACTGTAACATTTAATCCATCAATGCATTCATAATCATAAAGCGCTTTCATCCATGACTATTGTATAATCCACCCATTATACATCGGCCATAATAATACCCATTGATGAGAAATGAGTTATTATTCACTGCTTCACAGATTCAGATTTAATAATATATTCTTTAAATTGATATTCATTCAGTATTCTAAAATACTCCAACTAACAAATATGGGTATATCTTGTCAATGAAGAACCTAATCTAATTTTATTATATCAATTAAAGCAATTTTTATTATAAAATATACAGTGGCAAGTTTTCCAAAAATTTCTCATGTGTATACTTGACTTTTTTCACACTTGTAGTAGAAGGCTCTTGTCACAATTGACAAATATTAAAATCTTCAAGAAATAAATTCAGTAGTCATGGATAAAGTATAATATGCTACTTGTGTATAATGGCTGTAATTCGCGCGATGATTTAGGCCACTCGGCTATGGTTCACAGCCTCAACTTTACCTTGTTAATAATAGCTATCATTATACGCACGTTGCATAATATATTATCATATACTAGTTTATACAATCATTGTTTTCAATATGCTTGCAAAGAGAAATTTTATTCTCTACGCAAATTCTCATCCCTATTTAATCAAGAACTGTTTCAAATGAGTAAATCTATTTGAGTCAAAATTTCCATATTTCGTTCACAAAAATATTATTTGAACATTTTATGTATTTTGCTAGTTAAAACTAGTTCAACCTAGTTGATTTCAATTGAAGTATTATTTCCAATGAATATTTATTAATTATTCTTCAAATTTCAATGAGTTTTGAAATTATCCATTGTTTGAAATATATTTAGCCTTTCTAATTTTCATCATAACTATTTTATTACTTGTTTTAGTACAGAATTCATTGAAGGAAAATTATTAGTTCACATAAAAATGTCTTGCTATAGAAATTGTGAATCCAAATTTATCACATAAACTGTTTTTATTGATATTTTAACTTTTCAATTTTGTCCAAGAATATAATTTTTTGCAATTAATGGTATTTTGTAATAAGATACCGTTCTTATTAAGATTCTTGATTGAATTTTATTCGCAATGACATTATAATAGACTGAAAAAAAAACTGAAAAAGGTTTCTAAATATTGAATTATGCTCTGATTTTCCATTCCTCATTCATGGGTTGTTAAAATCAGCTACAGAAGACATTTTGTGGCCACCTGCAAGATGCTTATTATAAGCTTCATGCAAAATTTTGAGGCCATAGTATAAACAGAACCATAGAAAATTGTATTAGAATATTGAAAAGAAATAATTCCATATTTTCGTTTAAAATATCTGATTCGAGTGAAATTTATTTTGTGAATGAAGATTGATATACTGAATGTTCATGCAAAATTTCAAGTTGATCCCTTCAGCAAAAGCTTTTACATATTTTAGTTTGTGAATAATTTCCATAATATAATTCCTATCGTGTTGAGATTTTGCATTTATATATTTAGTATCAATCACCAGTTCTATACAAAATTTTGAGGTATGTAATAGCCTCATTGCTCTACCAATGAACGAGCGCTCAAAAGCACCTGCTCAGGACTTCTCTTTAATTTTTGTATATAGAGAACAGTTTTAATATTCAAAATATCTACTGGTCTAAGAGGTATTTCTATTTTTTCCTTCAGGTGGCATGCAAGATTTCAACTACGTCCATTCAAACTGTTTCGAAGTAACCTTTGAATTGACTTGTTGTAAATATCCATCGGCCAATACGTTACCTAAAGAATGGGAGCTGAACAAGGAATCCTTGTTGAGATACATGGAGTCAGTTCATTGGGGTGTTAAAGGTATTGTGTCAGACACGGATGGCAATCCTGTCCTCGATGCCGACGTCCAAGTTGAAGGAATCGAACATAACGTTACTACCTACGATAAGGGAGAATACTGGAGACTCCTGCCTGCCTGGAACTTACGAGATTTTTTGCGTCTGCTTATGGGTATGTAATACGTGACAGTTTTTGCTTATTATAGGTTTCATTGGTAAATAAGTATTTTTTTGCTCTTTGCGTTACAAGAATTTTAAGAATATACCAGAAAACCAACAAAAAGGTTGGAGGATAGATATTTGAAATGTATTTTCCAATTTTTGAGCGCTCAAATGCAGTTGAGGTTAAGTTTTTAACGAATGGAGGGATACCAAAAGAGTGGCAAACTGCTTGAAAAACACCGAAAATCATTTCACTATTTAAGTGCTCGTTCTACTTAAACAAGTGTTTTATCGTTTTGCTCAAATGTCAGTAATTATCGAAATTTGAGCCGAAAATGGTCTCAAACGATTCGACTCCCTGATGATGTTCGGCCGACAGTATGCACTATAACTTTCGAAGGGATTGTCCTAGAGACATGAGATTTTTAGGGTGAGTTCGGTTCTCAAATGCCTCGGTTGAGTTCCTTAACCAGCCAAATCGTATAGGGTGTCCCTTAAAATATGGCCATTCAAAAATTTTGTTCCGGAATACCTCAGACAAAACGAAATCAATAGAAATGTAACTTTGCTGCCACAGCCAAGTTGCTCATAATAAACCTCATGCAAAATTTTGTGGCTGTAGTGTTAACAGAACCATAGAAAATTCAATTGGAATATTGAAAAGAAGAATCTTTATATTTTCATAACAAGATATTCGATTTGAGTGAAATTAATTTTGTGAATGAAGATTGATGTACTGAATTTTCATGCAAAATTTCAAGTGGGTCGCATTATTTGAACCATAGAAAAATCAATTGGAAAATTGAAAAGAAGAATCCCTATATTTCCCTAACAAGATGTACGATTCAAGTGAGATTTATTTTGTGAATCATGATTGATATACTGAATGTTCATTGCTCCATCAATGAACGAGCGCTCAAAAACACCTTCTCAGGGCTAAATTTTCTTAATTAAATATCAGTTTTTCCGCTGTCTGGTTAGGTCAAAATGTAGATGGCGCACTGCATTCATCTGAGTATTTAGACATTTAAAAAGTGGAATGTATGACATTTATGAAAAAACTTCCTAAACGATACAACAACGCGTTCGGATTGTTGAATTATTTTATGAAAATTAGCGTTCTGTGAGAAGTGTTTCTAGAAAATTACGTTAATTTAAAAAAGGTCTACCTAATCGTCCATCTAAAAGCACTATAGGTCGAAATATTAAAGAATTTCGAGGGACTAGTTCGGTGTAAGATCAAAAAAAGTGAAAAATACAGTCGTAGAGGTCGTTCACAAGAAAATATTGATTTGGTTCGTGAAAGTGTTGCTGAAAATTCAGAAATGTCCATTAGAAAATGTTCACAACAAGTCGGACTTAGTGGGTCTACAACATGGCTTATTTTACACAATTATTTAGCTCTAAAGACATATAAGGTTTAAATAACACAGGAACTAAAGCCATTAGATCATCAAAAACGTCGTTAAGTTGTCAATTTGATCAATGAACGACTGATTTTTCTCGAAAATCCTTTTTTCAGATGAGGCACATTTTGAACTAGGTGGCTATGTTGATGTTAATAAACATATAAGAATAATGCACAATCGATTCCTGTAATTAAAGGATGACATTGTTTGTGTTATTAATGAGATAGAGCCTCAATTATGTCAAAATGTCATTGAAAATTTTTAACGAAAAGAGCTGCAAGAGGAAGCCATTTGGCAGATCTTATACATTCACTATGTCTTTCTGAATAAAATAGTGCTATAATAACTCAGATTTGCACAGTTTTTAATAATAATAATAATAATCTTTATTCCTGACTCTTAATCAACAAATGTTGGTGTCAGAGCCTTTATAAATTGTTACAAAAATAAACTTTAAATTCTAATATATATAACACATAATTTTTATGATATCCTAGTTATTTTTTTACATACATTTTAAGGTTTTTAACAAATTTGTAATAGTTATTATTTTCCACTATGTTCCCTGGTATTCTATTATATGATGCAGTACTCCTATATACTGGCGAATCTTGTGCCTTGGTTGTTCTGGCAAATCTATTTCTCAGGGCCTCTTGCTTTCTTATCTGATAACTATGACATTCTTTTACTTGTTAAGTCCTATTAAAGTTTTCAGTCTTCTGTTTTTACTTTGTAAATAAGTTTACCTGTTCAAAGATCTTCAATTGTTCTATATTCATAATTGTTGAGTCCTTATATAGCTGTTCAGTTGGTGTTCGGTAATTCAGCATGTATATCGTTTTAACTGCTTTGTTCTGTGTCCTCTGCATCTATTCATTATATAATCTGGTGCATTACCCCAGCATGGCAGAAGATATCTAAGTTGCGGTTCTATAAAGCTGTTATAAAGTAATTTTTGTCCTTCGCAATTTAGTAGGTGAGCACTTCTTCTGATTGCTCCTACCATGGGTGAAATTCTAGCTATTACGCCTTCTATATGGTTGTTCCATGTCATATCCTTTGTTATCTTCAGTCCCAGGTATTGTATTCACTAACTTCTTTCAATTTTTTGTTATTTAAATATATCTCTAAATCTATCTTTTTTTGTTTCTTCTGTTTTATGATCATACTAGCTGCCCGGTACGTGCTTCGCTACGTATAAGGCATAGTAATAAACTTAGAAATATAACAAAAAAATAAAATTTCTTACTTAGTCTAATTTCGAATGTATGGAACTGCTCATCAAAACTCACTACAAAAACATAATGTAAATGTTTATATTATATTTATCAGAAATAAACACAAAGATACGCTATTAAATATTATTTCTCAACTATGACAAAGAGTAAAAACTATATTATATACATTCGAGGTAATATTATATACATTCGAGGTAAAACATTCTAAAGACGTTGTCCGATTCCTAATTGCCAATGCCTTCTAAATGATGAAGACTGCAAGAGTAAAAACTAAAAAATTAAAAGAATTGGGTACTCTCACTATGGTAGGTGTTAGTCTAAAACAATTGGATAAACAATATTTTTTGTTTTTCCATTTTCAGCATGAATAAATAAACAATTTGGAGTACCGACCCTGGAACAGGCAACATAAAGTTGGCCATGTGAAAAACATGATTCCTTCAAATTCACACCACAAACGTGAAGTGTTCGACCTAGGGCCTTGTTTATGGACATCGCAAATGATAAACGCACGGGATATTGTAACCGTTTGAATTCAAATGGCATATCCGTTGGAATCATAGGGAACGCGGTATCAAACACACTTCTCCTTTTGATTTACCAGTAATATGGTGATCAGTCCGTTGGTACTGTCGATTTGTATTTTGCCATCACCAATTTCTAACAATTGTTTTGAAAACTCATAGGCAGTTGCATCATTATTTAGATGAAAACGCATATCAATATTCAGTGTCAATTTTCGTACATATCTCCAAAGAACTGATGACTTCAAACAGGCATTTATTTCATCAACAGTAGTTGATCGAGGAATGACAGGCAATGTTTGACGAAGGTCTCCTGACAGCAATACAGAGCACCACCTAAAAGCTGTTGATTACCCTGTAAATCTTGCATTGTTCGATTAAATGCTTCTAGTAATTTATTTTTATTCGCAATTGTGCACTCATCCCATAAAATAATTGACATTAATCGAAGAACTTTTGCTATAGCAGAATTTCTCGAAATATTGCAATTTGGAGTTTCAATCACCTGTACATTCAATGGCAATTTCAATGCAGAGTGTGCGGTCCGACCACCTTCTTATAATGTAGCAGCAATTCCCGAAGATGCAAGTGCCAATGCAATTTTCTGTTTCGATCGAATAGTCGCTAAAATATATGATACAACGAAAGTTTTGCCTGTACCACCAGGTGCATCCAAGAAATGTAATCCACCTGCATTATTGGAAACGGCTTGAATGATTGTGTCATATACATGTTTTTCTTGAATATTCAGTTTGGTTATATTCGATTGTATAAATAAACGTAAATCATTAAAATTGAACTACTGCTCACGTTGCAATTCACGATCAAACAAATAATGTATCTCACGATTTGGTGCGGTCATACCCAATTGTTCTAATGCTTTATTTCCAATGGTAGAACACATATCTTATCAAAGCTTCGTTGTACATTTCCAAGGTTATCAACAATCAGGATTTCAGGCATGATGACGAATACGATTTAAAATATCTTCTGCCATATAATGCTTATATTCGTTTTTATTCCATAATTCTTGGATTTGATCACAGAACATAAAATATATTTGATTTGATGGCAAACATGTTGATAATATAATTCTATGCCATCTCTCGAATTTTTATTGTGACATAGACGTTCCTTTGAAAGAAGTGATGAAGAACGAACTCTGTATATTAGTGTTCTGTGAACTCTGAAATTACGGTCAAATAATAAATATTTCAGATTTCTTTGATTAGTTATTACAA
Organism: Propylea japonica; assembly: GCA_013421045.1. Lineage (NCBI taxonomy): Eukaryota > Metazoa > Arthropoda > Insecta > Coleoptera > Coccinellidae > Propylea > Propylea japonica. The sequence goes on from CM024242.1 coordinate 96,560,338, forward strand.
TAATGTACCATTATGATGATTATACACTGAAGTGTAATATCGGTAATTTTAATATTTCAATTCGTTGAAAATTGAAATCTCTAATAGTTTTTACAGGTTCGCCATCTATGACAATTTAATCAAAGATTATATGGAGTATGAAAAAATAGGAAACTGCCTTGCATTCGTAGTACTCGAAAACGACTACAGATGGCACTGAAAATGAAAAACTGTAATGTTGATTTTACACTTTTCCAAGATTTCCTTTGAAATTTCTATACGTTTAAATCTTCCCTAGACTTCCACGAATAATTCAAGACCAAAATTAGCCAAATCGTGAAGGCGTTGTTGAGTTATTAAGTAACAACGAAAATTGGCACTTATATTTATATATTAGATAAACAGTTTTTTCTACATTCACACTTAATTTATTATTGCACAGCCATTCAAAATATAAATCTAGATCACAGTTTATTATCGTTTCCAACTCTTTAGCATCACTGCCTGACATGACTAGTACGGTATCGTCCGCATACATGAAATATTTTGATTTTATTGGTACATACTTCAGATTATGGACATATATTAAATATTCCAAGGGTCCCAATACTGATCCCTGTGCTATTCCAACCTTCATTTTTTGCGTTTCACTCACAGTATTGCCAATCCTGGTAAAGTGTTTTCGTCCTTTAGAATATGTTTTCAGTAGTCTGTAGCATACTCCTCTGAATCCCATCTTCCAAATTTTGTCCAGCAGTATTTCAATATCAACCGTATCGAAGGCTTTTTTCAGATCGATATAAACCACGACAACATAGTTATTTTTGTCTAGTTCACTTGTTATATAGTCCAATAGATCTACTGTAGCTCCCAATGTATTACTGTGTTCTTGAAATCCATATTGTTGTGAGTCAAACCCATAGTGTTTTTTTATGAAGTTTACTAGTCTAGTTTTTATTATTTTTTCGACTATTTTAGAAAAATGATTGAGCATTGATATAGGCCTGTAATTATTGACATCATCACTTTGTCCTTTCTTATGGATGGGGGTTATTTTTGCTGTTTTGAGTTCTTCTGGAAATATTCCACTCGTCAATATAGAGTTTATAAATTGGACTATTTTCTCTCCTATGCACTCAAACAACGTGATAATATCTTTTTTAGAAAGGTTATCTTCACCTGGTGCACTGTTATTATTTAAGGAGTTAACAGCTTCTCGAACTTCCTTTAGATCGGTTGGCATTAGGTATATGGTTTTTCTCTGTTTCTTCCTCCTTGAATTTCTTTTTATTTTTCTTTATTTTTTCAGCCAAATTCACCCCCACACTCCCAAAATGTCTGTTAAATTCTTGGGCAATTTTGTATTTATCCTCAACCACGTTGCCGTCAATGTCTACTATTTTATTGACAGTTTTAACCCTTTTGTTTTCCCTTCCGCAAAGTTCATTTAGGATTTTCCATGTTTTCTTTGAATTTCCCTTAGCTTCCTCAAGTTTTTTATTGACATAATTTTTTTTCAGGTTCCTCTTTAGTTTTTCAGCTTCCTTTTTCAGCTTTTCGAACTCGTCCTTAGTGTATTCGTTTTGTACTTTTTTCCATCTTTCATACATTTTATTTCTTTTTTTAAGTTTCTCCATGTACTCACTTGTGATCCACTCGTTTTTTTCTCTATATTTCATTGTATATGTTGTTGAACTTTCAATTTTTGTCTGCTTTATTATTTCTGTTAGTTCACTGAAGTTACTAACTGTCTCATTCAGAAGTTTTTCTTGTACACTTTGTTTCCATTTTTGTTCATCTAACTTGATTCTAGTGATTTTTTTGGTCTTCGTCTTTTCGAGATTATTTGTTATACTGATGTTCATGATTTTATGATCTGATATCATGTGGTTCTTTAAATTAATCTTGCAGGATGATATTTTGTTGGTTATCACATGATCTAGTATTGTGGCAGTTAGCTCTGTTTCTCTTGTGGCTTGATTTCTTGTTAAGGTATTCTGTATTTGATATGCATTCATGCCAATGATATTCTTATATTCTGTGACTGCTTTTGTCTCACCTAATAGATCTATATTCATGTCACCCAATATAATGCACTTATTTTTATGTCTCTCCATTATTAGATCTATTTGTTCAAGGAAGTTATTTGTACTACTTTTTGGTGGCCTGTAAACACTCCACAGTGTGAGCTTTTGTTTTTGGAGGTATATTGACAGAATATTGCAATCATCCAGGCTAACATTTGTTGTATCCACATCGATGTAGTCTATACCCTGCTTGATAAATATACTTGTCCCTCCTCCTCTAGTGTCCCTACAGTCATGAACAGCATTAAATGTTTTTATATTGTAGAATTGTTTTTCATTTGGATTAAGCCATGTTTCTGTGAGAACTATCAGATGTATTTCACTATCATAAGTATCGATCAAGTCTTGTAGTTCTTCCATTTTATTTCTGAGACTTCTTATATTTAAATATAGTATATTCAATGTATCTCCATCTTTCATAAATTTACACATATATATATTTTTTTTTTTTTTGTTTTTGTTTTTCTTTTTTCTTAAGTCTTATTTAACGAGTAACACAATTGGACCTTTTATTGAAGGTCCTCTTCAGAATATATTCTTATCGGTGGATCGTTATCTGTTTTAACGACATATATCTTCCCTCTACTACAGAAGATATTTTTGTATTTCTTATTTTTTCCAAATATTCTAGCGTTCTTTAATAGTATTTGATTTTGTTGAGTTAAATCATCATTAAAGTAAATATTATTATTCGGTCCTGCCAATCCACACTCGTTGACTTTGATTCCCTTTGTTCTTTTTACTGCCTTGAATATTTTCGTCTTAGTTTCAGAGTTTCTTAACTTGACTAATATTGGTGATCTGTCAGTTTTTCCAATCTTGAAACAATCAACAATGTCTTCCTCATCAATTTCTACTTTCAGGGCCTTCATTACTTTCCTCATTGTAGTATTTACCTCCTCCGACTGTTCTGGTATACCACTCATTACAATGTTATTCTGTTTTTTTCTCTGTTCCATGTTATTAACTTTCATCTCCAATGTCCCCATTTTTTCCTTCAGTATCTCATTTTCTCTCCTTATCGCTTTCATTTCATCAGATATTGTCTCAATTTTTACCTTGTAATCATCAAAAGCATCGGACATGTACTGTACCGAAACCCTCAACTGCTGGATTTCGTCTGTAATAGTCTTTTTGAATGGATTAAGCATCTCGTTTAAGGTCTCTCTTATTATTATTTTTAGTTTCTCCTCATCCATATTTACTGCAATGTTGAATTCACCGTTTCTAACCTCACAATTTCCACGCTTTCTACAGCAATCAAGAATTTTCTCGCTATTAATTACTTTTGCCTGTTTTCCACAGCTGGGGTGAAAACTGGATCCACAAGTATTACAGTCCACTGGTTCAGCAACAGTTTTTTTACAATGTTTGCAGATCTTTTTAGTCCCTGAAAACTTCCGACTTGCTTCCGCCATAACCTAACTTAATTTTCGTGGTTATATTTCATTATTATGTGTTGGTACTTGAAACTCTCCTGTCACAAACTCAGCTATAACATTTGTCAACTGAGTGATATAGGAAACTGTTATGCCAACCGACATTTTCAAATGCAAAAATCACTATAGTCCGTTCACGAAAGTTTAAGCGCATAGTAGGCGTTTGTTTTTTATCTGGAGTTGTTAGTATTTGCTGTCATAACGTAAAATAAAGTCAACGTTGCCGAATGTACCCGGTCTCGTCCGACGAGCTTGCGAGTTATCAGAGAACTCTATGCATTATTGACAACATTGCGTATCATTCTGACAAGAATATAAACAACATAACCTAAAATTTTAATATACAACAGTGGAATATGTATTTCCATGGCCAATCGACTGCTCAACCTTTCGTGAACGAACTACAAACAATATTAGTAATGGAAAGTTTCGATTATTCAGTTAATTAGAGAAAATGCTGACTCACCATAGTAGAAAAATCGAATATTAGACCTAATTTTCTGGATTTCTATGAAATTAAATGTAGTCATTTGAAACAAAGAACAACTTGTTCGTCCATTATTTACCAATGAATCTACAGCTATCAGTTTGATAAAAGCGTTTACACTAACTCTGAACGCCTTTTTTGTTTGACGTTTTTCGCTTTTTAACACTTGCTATGCGGTTTCTTGCAGATACGAACCATCTGAAACTATAAGAATTACTGTGAAAGAAGGCCAAGGAACAAGGCAGGACCTTGTGCTAAAAAGATCTGTTCCAATAGAAGGTAGAGTTTCACAAAATCATGTGCCAGAATGGGTTTGGTACTAGGGTTTTTTTTTTGAAAAGTTTAAATGATACATATCAGTCTTAACAAAATAGAGAATTGAAAAGTAGTGCCATACGAAAGGTAGTTTTCTATAGTATTGTACGAAATTTTTATAGAATATTTCATTTTACAATTGGGGATTTTTTTTTGATATGTTTAGGTGATGGTAACTTTTTTCATTGATTATTTTTTCAATAATTAGACTTCGTCTCTCTTGTTTACATTTGTTAAGTTCTTGACTGAGACTCTGAGCTGAGGCTTAGTTTACTAACCCATGTGAAAGTATAAAAATCGAATGATCTAAAATAAGGAATGAAAGAATATAGAATTAAAAGACAATAATATAATACATTCGAATATTATACATATCAATAGTTATTTTACATATGAACGAATACATATGTTTATATAATTTTATTTTATCGGAATTTTATGCTTTTTCAGTTGGAACAATTAGCTCTGCTTTATTTATTTTTATATTGTTTCAATGATTGTTTTATGATTGAACTTATTTATAGTTATTCAATAAATTAATTATATAAACATGTGTATTTTGATTTTGCCTTTTTCTGCACCTTCCACTAACCATGGTCAAGGTTTTGCAACGTCTTCAGATTGAGTCTGCAAAGGTAAGTAGGGCTTTTTAATGGTTTCGTTGTTTTATGTACTGGGACGTTCAATGTATAATAAACCTTTGAATAAGTGTTGAAGAGGTGGAATGGCGTATTTTGGAACTTCGTTAAATCTTACTATTCAAAAGGCATCGCAATGTTGAAAAAATCGTTGGACTTGGTGTGTTCAACTAGAAGGGGACTATGTTGAAGGATAAATAGTAATTTTGACGCAAATCGTTCGTTTTCTTTCTTTAGGCTCATCATATATTGAAGGTTCTAGTATGTTAAGTTTTTGTCTTGGTTTGAAGGAAAGATGCTGCATCATTAATCTTGAAAAACTACTTTTCCACTGCAGTTTCAGTTGATCATTACAAAAAAACATCCGGTATATCACGTTGTTATGCTCATCATCTCTAACCATTTTCATATAAATTATAGTAGGAATATAAGAAATTTTACTTCCTCAAGCACAGTACATTCTCATTGGATTGAAAAGTACTTAATACCTGTATAAAACTAGACAGATAATAAATTATTGAAAAGCATGCGCTATTGTTGAATATACTATAATATCAAGCTCATATTGCATACCCCACAGGAGAATATCAAAAATTGGTTGAGGAAAAGAAAGAAGTTTACGATAAATATGGTTTCATGATATCCGATGATTCTGTTTTCAAACACCATCATTATGAAGACATGGTCGAGTTTATGAAAAAATACAACGAAAGCTATCCTAACATCACCAATATGTATTCCATAGGAAAAACTGTACAAGCAGGGAAATGTGGGTATTTGTAATAAGTAATACCCCGTTCAAACACGTTCCAGGTAAATATAACGATATGACTAATTTTTTCTGTCGATAGATGGTTTTAATGACAGGTATATTAACATCGGAAACATACGATATTCAATGCATTAGCCGTGCAGTTGGACAGTGCTATATTCGAAAGATTACGCGCAATGTTTCGCTTTCGTTTGTCGCGATGCATGGTCCAATGAACAAATAATATGGTTGTCTCTCTCATATCGACTAACACAGGCAGTCTCAATGAGATAATGCGTCATACTGCGCGTAATACTCGATGCTAGAACTGCAGGTTCCCTACCATACTGCTCAATTAAGGCACTCCCAATGATAAGAGAGAGACCAAGCTACATTACTCCCAATCGGTCTTTTAGTATATTCAGAGAGTTACGAACAACGTGAACCTTTCGATTATACCACTGTTCAAGTGCACGGCAAAATTATCTCTCTGATGCATTGAATTTCGTATGTTTCCGATGTGAATTTCCAAACCTGTATATGTCGTTCAATAGCACTTTTTAACATACGTCTTAGGATGATGCACTGAGAAAACTTCAGAACATTGCTAAGTCAAAGAGAGGAATGGGAACGGTAATACACCGACTATATCCTCAAAGAAAATACCGTAAAATGGTATACAGATGGTTCCAAAACCTCTACAGGAGCTGGCGCTGGGATATACGAGCCAAGTACCAAGTGTGCACTGTCGCTAGGCTCCTATATGAGCGTCTTTCAAGCGGAAATCTTAGCTATTGAAAGATGTCTAGATATAAATCTAGAAAGAAACTATCAGAAGTGCGATATAGCCATACACTCAGATAGTCAAGCTGCTACTAAGCACTGAGCTCCTACGTCATCGACTCAAAGATAATCTGGGAGTGCTGGAAAAAACTCAATGAGGTAGGCAAGAAAATAAGGTATTTTTAATCTGGGTTCCCGGCCATTCGGGAATCAAAGGAACGAAGAGTCGCACGAATGTCACTCATTGGCCTAGAACCCTTCTGTGTTTCTGGAGATGGAGAAAGCCAAGAAGGAAAAACTCTGGCGGAATCTCCCAAGGATAGACCATTCCACTAAGTTCCTTCGGACTTTGAAACAGCAAGATCCAAAAGATATCTGGATCTTGCTAAGAAACAATACTCCTCCTCACTGGCTTTCTTACAGGATACTGTCGCCTCAGGAAACACCTGTTGAGGATGGGATTATCGGATACTGACGAGTGTAAGTTCTATGGAGAGGAGGAAGAACCCTCATTCACCTAGACACGGAATGCGTCGGCATTGCGAGCCTAAGGAGAGAATGCCTTGGGCGAGAAACTTGTAAGAGTGAAGAACTAACCTCGTTGAAGCCTTCACAGATATTGGATTTCATCAGATCCCTATTTGTGGTTGAGTTTACGTACGTAGCATTCATTTCATTTGTTGAATGTTGAATCATAGTTTACAACGATGCGTTGGCCACTCAGCTATGAATCGCCATCCCCGCTAATTATTATGCTTGCTCGTACGTCATCTTGGCGAGACATTTGGACTATAAGTTTGAAGCAGTTTCAATATTCATTTAAAAAATAATTACTCGCTATTTTAAGCGACTAATTGGATAGGTGGTACTTACCACTGCTCTCAATGCTATCATTTGGGAAAAAACCTATATTTTCACATACTGGAAATGCCCATTATCGAAAGAATGTCATCAAGCTTTCGAAGCTTAGCTCTGTCAGCTTTCTGTTAATTCACAAGACAAATTTACACCAGTATGTGTTTTCCTTCAGTAGATCCTTTATTGTTCTCCTTTTAACCCTGTTTTTCAGTTTGAATTAAACTTACATTTTCAATTTCAAGGTAAACCTGAATTCAAGTATGTTGCCAACATGCATGGCAATGAGATAGTCGGTAGAGAACTGTTACTTTTACTGATAAAATATATGTGTGAACGATATGGAACTGACGATAGAATAACACAATTGTTGGACACTACCAGGATTCATCTTCTCCCCAGTATGAACCCTGATGGTTACGAAATATCTAAAGAAGGTAATTTAGGTATTTAGTTCTTCTATTTTTATTTTATTGATAATGGTCTTCTCAGGAGATTCCTCTAGTGCCAGAGGAAGAAGTAATGCACATGGTGTTGATTTGAACAAGAAATTTCCCAGACCAATACATAGTGAATGAGGTGGGTACCACCAAGCATTTTCATCAGGAAGTTCATTCTATAATCGTTATTTTTTCAGTTTAACAGAGTTATGGAACCAGAAACAAAGAATGTGATGGACTGGACATTTTCCGAACCTTTCGTTCTATCTGCAAACCTTCATATGGAGCGTTAGTGTGCAAATTATCCGTATGATGACACACCTGACATGAAACAACATAGAAATCCTACACCAGATGACGCTGTTTTCAAACATTGGCTTTAACCTACTCCAACGTAAGTTCCTTCTATTTTACAATGGTCTGTTGTCGGCATTACATATATTCAAATTTTTATATACATACAGGGTTTCCTTTTGAGTTGGCCTATTAGACGTTTTTGGAGACCAAGTGAATATTTCGTTCTGAATTTTAGTAGGCGTCCACAACGGCGCACCTATCATAGCACCGACCATAGCACCTCACCAAACCTCGCCCCTCAAAAATAAATAAAGTATGTTTCCTTATACGAGTGTCCACAACGGAGCACTGACCTACGCACCTTACTAGCACCGACCAGCGCACCAACGAGCGAAATTCATTTTGTATTTATTTAAGCAACCGCACCCACGCACCAAATATGACATAACCTCAAGATTTACGTGTGTTTATATTTGTCAAATGACGAACGATGTATTCGTTCGTTGAAGGACAATCACTGTGCGAAAAATTTCAATTTCCAATTATAATAAGGAAAGATTTCCAAAATCTTCAAATAAATGAACTATTTTCCTAGGACTACGAACTACGACTATTGGAACATTATCTATCGAACGATTGTTCAATTTAATGATTATATTGGACATAACTAATTTTTTACATCTCTAACCAGAATAAACCTACTAACTGATGATTACTCGAATAGTTTTGGTTTTTTTCATTAGAAAGTAAGTGGTAAAGAAATAACAATGAAACTATATAATGTTTCTGTTCATGTTTGAATCAATGAAGAAGTCGAAACACCCGGCCCACTACAACTCGATAAAGAACACATATCAAATTAGTGTTTTATCACATTTGAAGTAATATTGATTGATGTTGAGAACAAGATGTATTCAACGAAAGAATTAGGCATTCAGTTTGTTTACTTTATGATAAATGATTAAATCAAGTATATCCAACCATTCTTCTTCTATTACTATTGCTTTGCTTTTATGAATAATATCGCAGATATAAGTTTTGTTGTTTGAATTAACTGAAACAGTTTTTCCAAATGCATTTTTAGGTTTTTGAAGATCTAAATGCTGATTTGAACAATAAAAACAAAGATACATAACCTAGAAATAGGCGTGAGGGTCGGGGCTTCAATGTGGACAGTCCAGGGCTTGGTGCATGGGTCGGTGCTATGGGCGAGGGTCAGGGCTTTGGGCGAGGGTGCGATGGGCTAGGGTCGGTGCTTCGTTATGGACGCGCACTTAGGTGGAGCCTTGAGGATGAAGGAACTCTGCTTAAATATTTTACGTGTTGTTGCGTCTATCTCAACGAATATCTACTTTCTTATTTCAAATGGAGCTACCTATATTTTTATTTATGTTTCGATTCACTACCAAATTTGCAGTATAACCTACTAAAGATAATTTCTCTGTCATACACTGTTGCCAAGTTATGCACAAATTCTTGAAATTTTTGTCATCTGCATTGCCAGTTTGGAAATGCAATACCTCGATTATTTTCTGTGTAAACGGAAACAAACTCTGCAGTCTCATAGTAGAGAATCCATACATTGATGTGGTACATTCAGTATTCGGATACATTGTAAGATTCTTCGAACATTTGGCTCCGAAAATGTGTAACTTAAAATTAAAATATTTCGCGATTTTCAAATAGCAACCCCATATTTAATTTACAGCATTTGATTCTTAATGAAAATTATGGGCAATCTCCTCTTACACTAATTATTTATTTTGGATAGTTTTCGAATGTGATGAAAAATACTGAAAATGTCCAGTATGTCATCTTATTCGCAAACTATCCAAATAAATAATCAGGGTAAAAGGAGACTGCCATTAATTTTTTATCAAGAATCGAATGTTGTAAATAAATATGGGGTTGCCATTTGAAATTCTCGAAATATGTCAATTTTAAGTCACACATTTTCGGAGCCAAATGTTTGAAGAACCTTACAATGTATCCGAATACTGAATGTACCACATTCATGTATGGATTCTCTACTATGAGATTTCAGCGTTTGTTTTCGTTCGCACAGAAAATAATCGAGATATTGCATTTCCAAACTGGCATGCAGATGTCAAAAATTTCAAGAATTTGTGCATAACTTGGCAACAGTGTATGGCAGAGAAATTATCCTTAGTAGGTTATACTGCAAATTTGGTATTGAATCGAAACATAATAGAAATATAGGTAGTTCCATTTGAAATAAGAAAGTAGATATTTCTTTTGAGATAGACGTGGTAACACTGTCGACTTGAAAATGTTTTAGGAAAAGAGTTCCTTCATCTTCAAGGCTCCACCCAAAATTTCAGAACGAAATATTCCCTAGTTCTCTAAAAACGTCTTATAGGCCAACTTAAAAGGAAAACCCATATACTTTTTGAGATAGTTTGAAACTTCGTATAAATTAAAGAGTATCAACATCATTCAAAGTCCATATCTTTTTGCAGACGCACAGAACAATGCACGATGGAAAACCCTGTCCGATGTTCCCCAAGGAAAATTCACGAATGGTATCACCAATGGAGCAGAGGGTGGTATATTGTTACAGGCGGTATGCAAGATTGGAATTATATGGTAGCCGGTTGCATGGAAATCACATTGGAATTAGGCTGCTACAAATATCCTACAGCTGATAAACTACCTCTCATATTGGTTGGACAATAGGGAAGCCCTTGTAGCTTACATTGAACAAGTATGAAAATAATTCTTCTCAATTCTACGTGATTATTCAAAGAGGTTATACTAGAGGCCTTTAGCAGTGTAACCAATTCGTTAACAACTTAACCTCAACTGCTGAAGGAACTGAAATAGAGAAGTTCCAAAAGAGAAATTTTTTCAATATTCCAATTGAATTTTCTATGGTTCTGTTAATACTATGGTATCAAATTTTGCATGAAAATTCAGTACATCAGTTTACATTCACAAAAGAAATTTCACTCGAATCGCTTGTCCTGTTATGGAAATACATATAAAGATTTTTATTTTCAATATTCCAATTAAATTTTCTATGGTTCTGTTGAAACAACGGCCACGAAATTTTGGATGAACATTCAGAATATCGATCTCCATTCACAAAAAAATTTCACTTGAATCGGATATCTTTTTATGGAAATATAGAGTTTTTTTCAATATTCCAATTGAATTTTTTATGGTTCTGTTCACACTATGGCCACAAAATTCTGCATGAGGCTTGTTATCAGCATCTTGCATTCGGCCGTAACATTTCATTCCGATTGATTATGAGATGTTGAGGAACAAAAATTTTAAATGGCCATATTTTATGTAACATCCTGTACGATTTGGCTGGTTAACGAACTAAACCGAGCCATTTGCGACCCGAACTCATCCTGAAAATTCATGTCTGTAGGACAATCCCTTGGAAAGTTATTGTGCTAACGGACGGCCCCACGGATAGAATTGACTTTGACTACGAATTCGTCATCAGGGAGTCTAACCCTATCTATTGAGACCATTTTCGGCTCAAAATCCGAAAATTCCAGACATTTGGGCAAAACGATATAGCACTCATTCAATTAGAACGAGTACTCAAAAAGGGAAATGATTTTCGGTGTTTTTCAAGCAGTTGGCCACTCTTTTGGTACCCCTCTATTCGTTAAAAACTTAACCTCAACTGCATTTTTATCCAAAATGGTCCTATTTACTGTAAAAAAAACTGAAATTGTATCCATCAACGTAATGATCTGATTTTAATTCAAAGTTACGATTTTTTTCAAACTTTTCTAGGTTCATAAAGGACTCCATGGATTTGTTAAAAGTACCATTGGTCAGCCAATAGCTCGAGCAGAGATAATAGTAGAAGGAATTTCCCATTTTGTTAAACGGGTAAAGATGGTGACTACTGGAGAATCCTTTTACCTGGTTTTATAACATAACCGTTACTGCAAGAGGATATGAAAGTTACACTCAGCAAGTGGTCAGTAGAGTTTTAACACATTGTATATTTGTCGTTTGATACTGAATATCATGAAAATTTCTTCATTATCGTTTCGATTACAGATAGTACCAAGTTCTGGTAGTTTCAGTTATAACGTGACTCTCTTGAAGAACGATGGAGCTCATTGGGCCAATGCATACGACTTCGATAACCACAAGAATCAGTACCACCCTAAGTACCATTCCAATAGTGAAATATACGAAATCATGGGAGAACTAGAGAATAAATATCCTGATTCTGCCAGTTTTGAGAGCGAGAGTGAAGTATCTATGGCTATCCATAGGCTAAAGGTTTCGAGTGAGGTAATTTGGTACTTTTTCAGACTTATTGAATGCATTATTCTAAGTTATACTTCTCTAGTAAGTGCAAATATCAAGGTGTCATTTTGGACACAACTAATAACTGGAGGAAACACATAAATAAGACTCTTTACAGAGCTTCTCTCCTTAGGCTCACAATGCCAAAGCATTCCAGGACTAGGTGAATGGGGGTTTCTTTCTGCTCCCCACAGAACCTACACTCGTCAGTGTCCGATAATCCAATCCTCAACAGGTGCTTCCTGAGGAGACAGTGTCCTGTAAGAAAGCCAGTGAGGAGGTCTAATTGTTTCTTACCAAGATCCAGATATCTTTTGGATCTTACTGTTTCAATGTTCCGAAGGAACTTAGTGGAATGATCCATCCCTGTGAGGTTCTGCCAGAGTTTTTTCCTTCTCAGCTTTCTCCTTTACAGAAACTCCTTCTTATAGGTAGCATACACTAAAACGGACCAAATTTTCGGACACGATCGATGATTCGGGTATATTCGTGAATCGGCTAGGTCGTGCTGCAACTGAGATCATCATCTGTTTACATTTTCGTCAGCGTCAGATGTCAACTTGACATTTGAATTTGAAAACATTTCGGTTTTCACTTATTTTAAACGTTATTTAGAGCTTGAAATTATGGGATTCTCAATTAAAACTCAAGTAAGAGGAGATTATTGTACGCATTTGCGTTAGATGGAATTATTTCATTCTCGATGATGATATGAAAATGGGCAATGGTTTCTTTGCTACTTAAAGGTAACTTTATCCCTAATTTGCATTATTGAGAATCTCTTCGAGTACTGATATTATTTCAGGTTTAATCTTATCCAGCAAACCAGGGAAAATGTGGAATCAAGAAAGAGCCTGAGTAATGACTGTCAAAAGAAACAAACATGCACACGAATCAATTGATAGTTTTCTATCTGTCTATCTATGAAGCGAAGTTGCTCTGCTACAGAACTACTTATTATAACAGAAAAATATTATGCCATGAATTTTGATCTATATTTCATCCTGCTTTATACTGATTCCAATAATAAGTACTAGTTTTGTCCTACATTACCATGTTTTATTTTCTATTTGATTCAGAGAAGTCCTTCAGCGTACCTTTGATCGTAAACACATTGTACTTGCCAACATTAATATTTTCAACAATTGAGGACACTGAAAGATTAGACCATAAAAAAAATTATTGTTTGAAATTGAATTATATAAAAATCAACTTTGATTAATCAAAGCATGGTTAGTACCCAATTCCATGTGAAACGCAGACTCTAAATCAGATTTATAGAATTTACACTTTTCTGAGACAATCATGCTCAACTTATTTGTTGTGGGTTAAAATGAAATATTGTTATTGACTTCGATCCACTTTCCGAAAGAAAATATCAAAATATCTGGTACCTGTTCATTAAGATCCCAGGCCAAAATCAATATGAACAATTGATTCCGAATATTCCTGTTCAGTTGTGAGAGTGCACATAAAGGACAAGAAAGTGATAAGTGATTTCCGAAAAGAATATCAAAATATCTGGTACCTGTTCATTAAGATCCCAGGCCAAAATCAATATGAACAATTGATTCCGAATATTCCTGTTCAGTTGTGAGAGTGCACATAAAGGACAAGAAAGTGATACTGTTCTTTCTTTTAAAATAAATATTAGATAGTGGTTCAAATGTTTTTTCGTTTTCATACATCAGTTTTCTCGTTCATTCATTTCAATTAACGTCCCATAGAAATTGTATGCAGTAACACTTTCAATCGTAATCTGCAATCGTTCACTTAACCTATGAAAATAAAACTTAAGGTGCTTTATTCACATTCATACTCTCCAGTCATCTAAAGACACAACCTAAGTGCTGACATTATACCCAATTCAGTAAAAATAAACTAGAAACAAATCCATCGTCACAACTTATTCATTTATATCTTGTAAGATCAGCACATGATTAGATATCACAAGTTAAGTAGGTACTCTTTATTCTGGACAAAGTAAAAATCAAGTTAATTCAATTTCCACTATATTATTCTTTTACACATACTGAAAAAAAACTAGACATATCAAATGCTTAACGGCTTCTTATAATAACACAACGATTAATTCTCACCAAACTTGAATGATGAAAACTATTGACCGAGTCGAATGACCATACACCGAAGTTCTTCAGCCCTCATCGAACTATTTTCTCTATTTGTGAATCATGTAGATGTAGGTCCCTCAATTATGTTTTGTCTTGATACATGGATTTCTCACACTCTTTATTGGCAATTGGAATAAAAGTATACATTTTTCGAACCAATTTGATAGCTCAAGCAAGTTCCAAAGTACATCATTCCATTATTTTAAATTTGTATTGATTGCACGTTTTTCCTGGAATACTGGACAATAAAGATGAAATCTGAAAATGAAATCAATACTTGAAAAAATAATCAATAATTGATATTAGGGATAAAGTTACCTTCCAAAAGTCATCTTTGCCCATTTTCAATATATTCATACCATAATCGAAAGCGATATAGTTCGAACTACGACAAATGGGTACAACAATCTCCTCTTACTTGAGTTTTAATTGAAAATCCCATAATTTCAAGCTACAAATAACTGTAAAATAAGCGAAAACCCGTGTTTCCAAATGTCTATCTGACATCTGATCTGACGAAAATGTAAACAGATTCTGTCTGTCAATATCCGCTCCTTTCAATGTAGTCTGGGCGTACTGTAACATATCAGCTTCGGGTTCGAAAATTTGGTCCGTTTTAGTGTATGCTCTTATAGGTACATTTACCTATACCACAGAAGGGTTCTCGGCCAATGAGTGACATTCATGCGCTCTCTTTGGCAAGTGTATTGGTCTCTTCGTTTCCTTTGATTCCCGAATGGCTGGAAACCTCATTAGTTTGTTCCGGCACTCCCAAATCATCTTTGAGCCGATGACATAGGAGCTCAGTGCTTTAATATCAGCTTGACTATCTGAGTCTATGGCTATATCGCACTTCTGATAGTTTCTTGCCTAGATTTATATCTAGACATCTTTCAATAGCTAAGATTTCCGCATGAAAAACGCTCATACAAGAGCCTAGCGACAGTGCCTCTCCTGTAGAGGTTTTGGAACCATCTTTATGCCATTTTACGGTATTTTTTTTTTTTTGAGGTTATAGTCGGTGTATTCAAGTTTCCATTCCTCTTTTTGCTTAGCAATGTCCTGAAGTTTTTCTCAGTGCTTACTTTCTTGATCATTACCTTCATTACATCAATAGGGAGGTTCGCAGATGAGATGTAATTGTTCAGAGAGACTCTCTGATTCTTATTTTCTCATTATCTATACCTTCCTTAGACTTACTCAGTCCTAAAATTCGTGATGATTTCACTTACTAGAAAGCTCATGAAGCTGCCACAAGCTGAGCTTCGGGTTATGGTGGGACAGCTGGCAATGCACTGTCCATTCAAATTTCATTTGTATGTGAAAGTCAAGAAATGAGATTCGCAGGCTTTGTGGATCAGAAGCAGAAACTGTTGAACACGTTGAATGGAAGTGTCCAGAGCTGACTGGCTAAGAACAATTCAAATGGGAAAACCGGTCCTCGATACCTAAGAGGTATCAAGATCCTAAGGAGGTTGTCGGTTTTATCATTCTTATCTCTTCATAATTGAGTAGATTAGAGAACAGAAGATCTACGTGGTCGCTATCCCCAGAAGGCTCTTCTGGCTATAACAACAGTTCAAATAATAATAATAATAATTTTGTACTTTTTTGATTTTTTGAATGTATTATTCCACATTATATCTGTTAATTTCAGGTAGAATCCTCAGATGATAACAAATTCAAGATTGCAATCATAGGAAATCTGTACGCCACTCAGCCGATAGGTCGAGAAATCTCCATTTATCTGGCACGCCATCTTCTGGCAGTCTCAAGATCGAAAACCCATCCATAAAGAGTTTATTAAACGAAACCGTCATATACTTGTTCCTGTGATTGATAAAGCCTTTGAGCAAATCTGGGGTGATATTCGAAAGAATCATCTGATACTAAAATACCTGACAACTACGTATGTAACAATATAACGGCAGACTTCAAACAAGTGGGAGATCAAATAATCAATTCTGGCAAAGGAAGAGTTAACAGCATTGCAGAGATGAAAACCATTGTTAACGCTTTCAAGAGGATGCTTATTGAAGAGAAATTCAACCTGATTTTGAACATTGAAGGGGGTGGTAGCGGTATGATGTAAGTGTAGATAAGTTAAATACACTGCGCAAAAAAATCAACGCACATTCTGAAAATCTCAATTCTAATGAAAGTTAACTCTACATTGACTTTATAACTTTCTTTATGTTCTCTCGGGAGGTTTTGAACAAAACAAGACACATTAAATGGAAGAAAAATTCAGGATTTCACCGAATCTTATGTGAAAGAAGAGAAATAAACAATTTTCAAAATACTGGAATGCTGATAAATGATTTAATAATTAGTATTTCCACCCCTTGCGTTAATTACAGCTCGGCAACGACGGTTCATACTCATAATGAGTGATCTTAAAATGTTCTGATCTAATCCTTCCAGTTTTTCTGAGTTGGATTCCTAAGTCATTAAGAGTAGCTGGATGATTTTCTGAACTTCTCAGCCTTCTATTGAGGTTGTCCCAAACCTGCCCAATTGGATTGAGATCTGGACTTCTTTCTGGCCATTCCATTGGAGAGACTTCAACCTATTCAAGGTACTCCTGAACGATGCGCGCACGATGGGGTCTGGCATTATCGTCCATGAAATTAAATTATCACCAATGTATGGGGCAAAAGGCACTACATGCTCTTCAAGAATGTTCCTTATATACCTATCAGCATTCATAGCTCCATTATCAACGACCACTAGGTCTGTGCGAGCAGTCAAGATATTTCACCATACCATAATCGATCCTCCCCCAAAAACAGTAGTATTCAGGAAATTGCACTGGACACACTTGTATGGAAAACTCCAAACCTTTCTGCAATTCTTGTGTATGTCGTCCACCCTTCTTCTTGCAAAACTACCGCTTGGGCACATTCCTCTTGGGTCAAATTGCGTGTTTCGCGTTGCATAGCGATCGAGTGTAGAAAATCAAACGAAAGAAAAATTATTGATCACTAAAATTGATCGAGAACAACTGATTTCAGAATGGAGCCAATACATTAAAAATCTGATAATTTCATCTTTTTTATTCCTGCTGGGAAAAAACATCTGTATTGAAAAAAAACGTTGAAAGTGGATAACATATGCATGCATAATTCTGTTAAAATTAATTATCATTGAGAACTCCTTCAGTTGTAGAATAAATTTGAGATTTCCATAATGTGCGTTAATTTTTTTGCGCAGGGTATTTCATTTCATTAGATTTTCATTCACGAATACCTATCTACACATGAAATGATAATTTTTCAGATATCCTAAGTGAAAGACACACTGAACATACTACAAAACATACTATGATACTTTCATCAATAATTATAAACCTTCAATTTTATGCGGTAATGACTTCACAGGAACTCAAGAGGAACTTACAAACTACATAAAATATGAGTTTGAAACACCTATATCACAGCAAAAGTGAGCTGTTGTCCTATCCAGCCGTTGAGAATCTCCCCTATATATGGAGGGAGGGGTTATGTTCCCTATTATGGAAATATTGAAACAAGCTTCTACAGGTATTTAGTTTTCTTTTTATGAAGTATCAATGTTAAGATCATGTATGTACAGGGTTTGACAGTCCATTACGGGTCCAGATCTCTCTTTATTTATCTACTACATCTAAAGGTTTTCCAATAAGAGGGTTTGTTATTTTGAATAGCCCGCTATTTCGGTAGATGTCACGTTTTGAAGCTGCCATTTTTGACATTTGATAAGTAGAAACTACGCAATTATAAAAATGGAACGAAAGTAGGCGTCCCAAACGGCGCACCTATCATAGCACCGACCATAGCACCTCACAAGCCTCGCCCTCAAAAATAAATAAGCATGTTCCTTATATGAGTGTCCACAACGGAGCACTGACCTACGCACCTCACCTAGCACCGACCAGCGCACCAACGAGCGAAATTCATTTTGTATTTATTTAAGCACCGCACCACGCACCAAATATGACATAACCTCAAGATTTACGTGTGTTAATATTTGTCAAACGATGTATTCGTTCGTTGAAGGACAATCACTGTGCGAAAAATTTCAATTTCCAATCATAATAAGGAAAGATTTCCAAAATCTTCAAATAAATGAACTATTTTCCTAGGACTACGAATCAATGATATGGTTGTAAAAAGTACACGAATGCTATTGGACATTATCTATCGAACGATTGTTCAATTTAATGATTATATTGGACATAACTATTTTTACAGCTCTAACCAGAATCACCTACTAACTGATGATTACTCGAATAGTTTGGGTTTTTCATTAGAATGTAAGTGGTAAGAAATAACAATGAAATCTATATAATGTTTCCGTTCATGTTCGAATCAATGAAGAAGTCGAAACATCGGCCTCCTACAACTCGATAAAGAACACATATCAAATTAGTGTTTCAACATTCAAAACTCATTTTATACACTTTGAGTAATATTGATTGATGTTGAGAACACGATGTATTCAACGAAAGAATTAGGCATTCAGTTTGTTACTTTATGATAAATGATGAAATCAAGTATATGCAACCATTCTTCTTTCTATTACTATTGCTTTGCTTTATGAATTATATCGCAGAATATAAAGTTGGTTGTTTGAATTAACTGAAACAGTCTTTCCAAATGCATTTTAGGTTTTTGAAGATTTAATGCTGATTTGAACAATAAAAAACAAAGATACATAACCTAGAATAAAGCGTGAGGGTCGGGGCTTCAATGTGGACAGTCCAGGACTTGGTTGCATGGGTCGGTGCTATGGGGCGAGGGTCAGGGCTTTGGGCGAGGGTGCGATGGGCTAGGGTCGGTTGCTCCGTTGTGGACGCGCACTAAATTGGACCTTACTTTTTCGAAAATGAGGCTGGAGCAACAGTTACGGTGAATGGATTGCGCTATCGAGAGATGATTAATGATTTTTTATGGCCGAAATTGGATAGAATTGATCTGGACAACGTGCCACACAAGCAACGAAACTATTGATCTTTTGCGGGAAAATTTTCCGGACCGTGTTATCTCTCGAAGAGGTGATTTATATCGAAAAATGGCATTTTTCTTGGAATATCAAATAACGAACTTATTGGAAAACCCTTCATTCAAGAATCATGACAGAACCTATTTAGCGTTTGATAGCTCACTACCGCTCCAGAACTCTCTTTGTTTATCTACTCGATGATTGACTGAACGCAGCTTTTCCGAGCAGATTGATCTATATTGTTCATTTTCCCGTGAAGTTGTACATGCCCTTATTTGTCAACAGGTGTACAAGGACATATCCAAGACGAATCTTCCAAACTGATGACGATGCAACAATCAAAGTTCAAGGTCTCAACAAAACATTCGAAGTGAACAAATTACTGCCCAGTTCAAGATTATGCTACCTCCAGGAAAAATATATTCTGAAGTCAATTGTCATACCTATAAACCAACCGTATTCATATTGAAGTAGTAACCAAAAAACTGATCTTGCCCATCACTCTGTCTAAAAGTGATTTTAACGTTGGTGTTGTTGAACCTGTCTTACCAAATTTGTAAATTTAGAGAATAAGATTCTACATGAACCTTTGTATTTAAATGGAGTCAAGAGTAATGGTTTTAAGAGGTGAGATTTTACCATAAGAGTGGCCCACTTCTTAAAAACACCTAAAATCACTTCACTTCCCTTTTTAAACAATATATGTATATCGACTTTTATTCGAAAGTTTTAAAACTCGATAAGCATTTACTGAAAATATTAGACGTCACAAGGGCCTGTGAAGATTTCAATGATTTTTTTTTATTCTTATGTTTCACCAATGTTGTCAAAGAATGTATTTTATGTAAGAATCTGGTGAACATAACCTCTTGAAGTGAATTTAATGCCAGTGGGTGACAAAACATTAAAATAAAGAATTCATTGATATCTTCAGAGTGGCCTTCGTATCATCTAATATTCCAGGATTTGCTTATTTTTAAGCTATAGAATAATAGTATATTATGCAACGAGCGTATAATGATAGCTATTATTCACAGGGTGAAGTTTAGGCTACGACCCGTAGGCGAGTGACCCCAATCACCGATTGAATAGCAGCATTTATACGCGAGTAGCATACTATGAATATACTTCTTTAAAATTTTAACATTTTGCGGTTGTGACATGACAAGTTGTGAAAAAGTCAAGTTGAGACATGAGAAATCTTTGGAAAAATTGTCATGGTATATTTTGTTATAAAAATAAAAATTGCTTTAATTAATGTAATAAAAGTAGACTTGGCCCTCCATTGACAAGGTAAACACCCTGTTTGTTATTTGGAGTACTTTAGACTACTGAGAGAAACGTCAATTCAAAGAATATAATATCAATGAAGAATCTGACAGCAGTGAATAATAACTCATTTATTCACTTGTGTTGTGATTAATGGGTATATTATAGCCGTGCAAAGAGACGTAAAATGGGTGGATTGCATCAGAAGGAGAAATGATTTTCGCTGTTTTTGAGCAGTTAGCACTCATAAGGAACTCTCTATTGAAGTTTTTTCATTGTATTACTAAACTATTCATTTCTAGGTTATGTGAGGGACACTTTCGGTCACCTATCCCTAAGCTGTTATCACGTAGTTGAAATAACCTCACAGTATTATCGGATGATGAAGGAAAGTATGCTTTACCTCTCGAAGTAAACAGCTACACTATAAACATATCAGCATCTGGATATCACGAATTAACGAAATATCTACATGTTGTTAATTTGAATGGTGTACCAGATGTGGTTATGTTCACTCTAACCAAAAATTCAGATGTCATGGGCTTGCCAAGAATTGTTTTTTTTTAGTTTAGGTAAGCAAGATTTTTTATTTCTTGAACAATTGTACAAATACGCTCTCCTTCAGGTTTCGGTATAGTTTATTGACTGGATCCATAATATTCTGCTACAGTCTTGTAAGAAGAAGAATGAATATTGGTTGTTGATACCAGTGGTTATTTCGAAGATTTCAAGGATTACGATGAGAGTAAAGAGAATGAATTATTCAGAAGACCAGTGGAGCGTAAGTTTCACCAATTATCTCACTTGTTTTGATATTGAGCTAAAGGGTTTTCCAATAAGAGGTGTTATTTTGACTAGCTCGCTATTTGGTAGAGGTCACGTTTGAAGCTGTAATTTTTTGACATTTGACAAGTAGAAACTACGCCATAATAAAAATGGAACGATACACGCTTCAAGAACGCATTGAAATTATTTAAATTTACTAATAAAATGGTGAAAATTTGGCAGAGACGGTTCGTGAAACTCGAACATTTTTGGGTCGTCGTGAAGCACCTTGTCGGACGCAAATCGAAAATAAGAAATTGAGGAAAAATTCGAGTTGTTGGGGAGAAGTTAGTAATGTGAAGAATAAACCCGTGCACGTCGCTCAAGAACAGCCGAGAATATGGTGCTGTAGCCGAAATTTTTGAAGAAAACCCAGGTTTGTCCATTCCTCTTCGTTCTTTGGAATTAGGCATTCCACAAACGTCATTACACCGTATTATGCATAAATATTTGGGTCTTAGGGCTTATAAAGTTCAGTGCTATGCTGAAAACCAAACCATTGATCTTTTGCGGGAAAAATTTCCGGACCATGTGATCTCTCGAAGAGGTGATCACTATATGCCACCGAGATCTTGTGATTTAACACCCTGCGGCTTCTTGCTTTGGGGCACACGTGAAAGAGAAGGTCTGCACTAATGGCCAAGCGTCGATTCAAGACCTCAAAGATGGAATTCGTGAGGCTATCGAGGACATAGGGCAGCCACTTTTGCGATTTGGTTATGGAAAATTTCATAAAAAGAATATGGTCCTGTAAGGTGTCGTGGTGGTCATTTGCCTGATGTTTTTTCCAGTATTAACGGCATAGCTTCTTCTTTATAATGAATGAACATCTGATCATTATATTGAAAAGTGGCATTTTTCTTTGAATATCAAAATAACACCTCTTATTGGAAAACCCTTTATTTCTTAATCTCCGTTTCCTATTTATTTATTTTATTTTCATTTAACTGCCGATAATCACTTGAAATGTCCCTCTAGGTAAACCTGTGATAGTGAGACCTTATTTGACGAGAGGATGATGATGACGAAAGAGATTATGAAAGGTTGACCAAGACTTGCCATCATCAGATGATGAGGATGAAATTGTTCTACTTGGAAAACACTGAATGAGTTCATTAAACTCATGTGATGACAGAGTTTCGAATGTATTAAGGAAAAAGAATTTTAAGTCGTAGAATTTTTGTATGGTGAGTAATATTTAGATAACCCAAGCAATATTTGAATACTAATTTCGATACAGAATTTATTCTATCATAGGAAAGTTTATCCAGTTTATTTATTTTTTGTTGAACTCTTACATCATTTTAATTATAACTCAAATATTTTAGTATGTGTTTGTGTGGCACCTTCAAGTGTGTATGTCACCCTTTTTAATGTATCTACTTAATCGTTCCTTCTATGTGGAATTTCATCTCTAAGTGTGTATATCAATTTTTTTTATTTTATTCTGATTAACGAAACATTCCTTCTCTTATGGAATTTTATCTCATTAAGATCTCTGAATAGAATTTCATCACTGATACCTAGTGCCTTGATAAAAATATGCCTTATATTTTCCTACTCGATTAATCAAATATATTTTTATACTATTTTATGATATTTATATAGATCAACCTAATTTAATTTAATTTTGACAATACAATTTTTTGTTTTTATTTTTGTTTTGTTTTTATTTGAGGGCAATTGGACGTTGTTAAATGTTTTAATTGATTTTCATATATTTTCAATTAACTATGAACACCACCTTTCACATGTGCTTAACATCATTATTCTTTATACTTACTGTTCACGCAATAGACACAAAAAAGTGTAGTTCTTTCAAATACATGTTATGAAAATATATTTTACACAATCTATGATTCTATGGTGTACAAAAGGCGAATTTTGGTGAGCTGTGGTTATAGCTTACCATAGTTACATAGTTAAGTGAGTTGACGAAAATATGTGTTTTAACTGTCAATTACACGTAACTATGTAACTATGGTGAGTTGTGGTACATCGCCTAAATTCGCGTATAGTCCGTTCACGAAAGTTTGAGCGCATAGTAGGCGTTTGTTTATTTATCTGAAGTGGGCAGTATTTGGTGGCATAACGTAAATAAAGTCAACGTTGCCGAATGTACCCGCCCTCATCTGAAGAGCTGAGAATTCTATGTAGATTGACAACATTGGGTATCAATCTGACAAGAAAATAAATAACATAACCTGAAATTTCAATATACACAGTGGAATATGCCAAATTGTCATGGCCAACCGACGGCTCAACCTTTCGTGAACGGACTATAAATACTCTCTACTCATTTGTTCTCTTCGGGTTTGGCTTTGGAGGTTGAAACCACAGAATATACTGTTGTAATCATATACCTATAAAACTCTATACTGCTAACGTGAAATAAAAGTTGAAGCAATCTAGTTGCCATTTCGGACAACCCATTCAATCATCTGCGCATGTGCAAATTCGAAATTTGACACGATGTGAAAAATTGAGGTTATGATTTTGGTTATTTTCATTTGACAAGTCATATTTAAACTATTCGAGGTTGTTTTGGCGCCTGCACAGTGAATTCATTGGGCTATTGTACCACGTGATCACTGCTTCATTTTGTAATAGAGAAGTGGATCCATGTTAGCGGTATAGAAGTTTATAAGTATATTATTGTAACTGATATTGAAAACGTATATATAAATACCAATGAGGGTCGACCTGTAGCTTAGAGTATGAACTCATCTATCTTGCAGTTTAATTGTGAAGAAAGCACTACAATTTCAAAAAAATCAATTTATTTATTCTAAAATATTACATTGAAAACATTGTTCATAAATATAAAAAAACGTATAAAGTTCATGGGGGTATTTTTACATAGTGTATGGCTTATTATTAATGCTTATGAATGAATTTGAAATAACAGTTTTACCAATAATTCGAATGAAATTATAATCTTATATGGCAATTACTTCTTGCAGTCTTTATGTGTGTAGCTAAACTTGGTTCAACTGCATTTTACATACGTATATTTGGTAAATTCTTTCTTATCTTACCATATCCCACTAGTTTAAAATAGTTAATTATTATTTCAGCTACAAACGCTTGAGATCACAGTATTTTTCTGATTAACTGAAACACTTAAAATTACAATTCTGTGTACACTAGAATCTTCCGACTTCTAGTGCTAGTTTTTATTAACTTAAATCAAATAAGTCGTTCAATAAACGTCCATAGGTGTGTGGTCCATAGGAGGAATGGCTTGGCCAAGCTAACTCTATAACGATCAGAGAGCCCATAGTCAATACGAATACAATAAGCGTGATCCATTTGAAGTATACTTCCCATCTGTCTTCTTCAAGATTCCTGAGTATGTCTATTCCCACACATATTCCTGTAAAAATATAATATATAACTTTTTAATTAGAGGATTTATAAGTAGGGGGTCCCATTTTGAAAGAGTGGTATAGGACAGCTGTCATCTTTTGACATTTCAACAAGAAAGAACAACGCCATTACTAAAAGCCAACGGCGAATTTTGGCGATGTAACTACAGCTTACCATAGTTACATTGTTGACAGTTGAACACGTATTTTCTGTCAAATTATCACGTGATAGATAGTTACATGTAACCACAGCACGCCAAAATTACAAGCAAGTGTCGAGTCTTAAGCCCGGTTTTCATTGCTAGAGTTGCCCTACTGGCCTAATGTAAACATATGATGATAGTAACAGTAGAGTACTAAAGATAGTGCACGGTAGAGTCAGTGGATAGTACACTCTACAGCCCGGTTTACATAGGTAGAGTTCACTAGTATATTTTTTATGGAAATACTCTACTCATTTCAGTTGAGTAACTGAAACCAGGTAGAAGCACTATACTCTACTGAAACCTGGCAAGTCTCTGTTTCATTGGTATAGTCAACCAGTATACCAGGGGCCCGATTCTTGAACTTCGTAGAGATGACAACTCTCGTTCGACTATTCCAAATACGAGATGTCATCTCACTTCTCTCAAACAACAACTTAGAACTTAGTTCGTTTTCGAATAATTTCAGTCACACTTGACAATAGACACAGAATAGTTGCTCCATTCTGTGATTCTCTCCTATGGAAATAGTCATCTCTCTTACCATTTAGTAGTAGAGAACTCGTTCTCGGACGGGAGAGAATTCGAGAATACAGATTCTCTCGGTCACTGAGAGAGAAATGCAATTCTCGCATGAGAGATTTTTCAAGAATCGGGCCCCAGTAGGGTAGAGTAAAATTGTGGAATTGGGATGGAATAGTAGAGTGTACTCGTCTAAACAAAAGACTTTGTCTGAGGTACACGTGCTAGCCACTCTACTCTACCCTGCACTATCTTTAGTACTCTACCGTCACTAGCACAATCTGTTAACAATATGCTAGGAGGGGAAAGTAAGTACTCTACCATGTAAGTCAGGCTTACTAGTTCATCCCCACTTCTACATTTTACTGTAATCTACTGGTTTTCTGGTTGACTCCATCAATGTGAACAGACACTTGAACCGGTTTAAGTAAGGATACTGCTTCTTCTGCTCTTCTATACTTTTTTTGTGATTCGGCCAATTTTCACTTTTGAACACAGTTACTCTACTGAGATGAGCAGAGTGGAGTATTTCCGTAGCAAAGGATGCTAGTGAACTCTACTATTTACTCTGACAATGTGAACCGGGCTTTATAGTCTTTGGATACTCGCTTCAACAACGCATTAATAAATATTTTGCGATTTTACACTTTTAGAATTTTTGTTTTTGGACAACGTCAAAGAAAATGTCTATGCCAAAGCCAATCAATTCAAGACCTTAAGGATATATTTGATGAAGTTATTCAGGACTCTACTAAGAATAATAAACCTCAATAAAGATTCGCCGAATTCGATGACATTGAATATATTTAGGACCAACATTAATAGAAATAGACTCATGAACTATATCCAAAGCATTAATTCAATTGAGATCAATTTGGAAGGCGATATGTTTTGAATACTTGATTGAATGGTGATAATAATAACGTAGTGGAAATGGAGCTAATTGGCATTGTTGACAATCAACACAGTGACTAGTGATGAGATTTTTTTTCTGGGAATGAACCAGAGCTATTTTGACTCCCAGCACCATCAGTTCAAAGGTGGTTTTTAAGTGCTAGACAAGATAAATGAACTAGACGAAAACAATAGAGTATTCTTGGCTGGAGATGGGGTATTCAACTATTTCCATAGGACCAGAACCCTTGTGGCATAGGAAAGAACACCTATTACAAAGTGTTCTAGAGGAAGAAGAAATCAGAATCAAGTGGACTGAAACTGGAAGAAAAGTTTTTTATGCTGAGAGGTCAAGGATCCTGCCGGAGCATAGCAATAGCTGAAAATTGCCATGTGGTTCTTCATAGAG